>WPIO01000007.1:10480000-10975000 GCA_009760855.2 Cristatella mucedo
TTTTGGAGATCCCGAAGCTCAGCGTCCACGGCGAACGTCCGAAAAGTCTATTACGCCTCCACACACACATTCTTGTATGGCTCGATGGTGGGATAGCGGCTAGCTGAAGGCGCGGCGCGCTACGCTACACAGAAATTCTGTGGGCTTTAACAAGCCTTACACGAAATTGCGAATCTAACATGAAGTAATTACCCATTTAGAGCGCCGCCTGAAGCTTCGCTTCAACGGCTTCTGTCGCTCGGCCATGACCCACTTTGAACTCGTCTAAAGCAACAGCTACTTGAGCTCTTTTTACAATGTGGTCGCTTCCTCTAACACATGGACAAAGCTTCTAGAGATCAGCTCCTTAACGCATGCACCGCATTTCACGATCCAGTTCATTCTTTCTAGTCCAACATAAGGAAATCCCCTATTGCCCATAATAAGCATGGTGGGAGTCGCTCACACTCTTATGCCGAAATATGGCCAGGGGTCACTGAGTCCGGCGGCTTTTCACAGAGATCGCACTGACGCAGCCTGCCAGCCTTTCAGTTCCATCTACCACATTGGTAGCCTCCTCTTGAGAATAGTAATGATAATGCTCGCACATTTGTACAGCACCCTCTATTAGAACTAAATCTCTATCCAAGCATTGTATAACTCGTTGCAAGTGAATCAATTCCCTCGTGCTACATTCTTCTTCTGCTATCAGCATTCCCCGATACTTCTGTCACTTCTTGTTGTTGGTGCGTGAAATGATTTGGGCATCACAAGCTGCCAGTGATTTCAGTAATAATGAGGACGAGTCTTCCTAATCGAATCCAAAGATAAACAAATCCCTATCCTAGTGATTTATAAGACGCTGCATGAGAAGCTATATCCAAGAGTTTATGACAAGCAAGATAAAGTGCATAGACAAGAATGTAAAAGCAAACAAGTATCATGCTACGCTAATAAAAACTTGCAGTGCTTAAGATTTTAAGTGCTACTGGCTAGTAGGACCTTGATTAGTGGCATGCACTCGATCAGGCCCACAAAATAGTGGTGAGCCGTGATGGCACACTAGGTAAGACAGTTGCTTTCACGAGCTCGGTCCCCCGAGGTTGTGGGTTCGATTCCTGCGGTGGGCGATCCTTTATCGCCACTGTAAGCGGTGGTGATAGCCGTAAAGGCTCTTCTGTCGCTAAATAAAAAGAGGCTGTTTAATCAGATAGGATTTTATTTAAATAAGCACGCAAAGCTCACAGGAAAAATAAAGCCGACTTCACTGACGAGCAGGGAAAGGCGAGTGAAACAGAACTGCGTCTTTTTCGAGACTCAAATCATGAAACGTCAACTGGTAAACTATTTTGGCATTTATACTCTTGTCTAAGTAAGCATACCTCAATTTTTATCACTGATCCTCAACTAAATTTTGGTCAACTTTGCAGTGGAGCTAATGTGCACATCCAATGAAAAGGCGTTTTGGAACAGACCGCCCAGATTCGGGCAGATGTCGCGGGAGTGATAAACCAATCATGGAGTTGAGGTCTTGCAACTTTAGGGGTTATACTAAGCTTACCCTTAACTATTAGGCTGGCTTTTATCATCGCTAAGCTTCCTGGAAGTTTGAGAAGCATCTCACAGCGGCGAGTAGGAGATGGACTGCCTACGAAGACTCTACAGCCTCTCCAAGACAACTACTCTCCTACTGCCGACTATGGCACATTCTTTTCAGCGGTCTTGAGCTGCTACTTCTATGCTACTCACTACCTCAACTGCTCTCCTGACTCTGCTATGCTTCCCACTTTCTCTTTGTTGCGTGAGACGAAGTCTGTTGGCTACCGAATGCGTACCGAAAGCCGCTTAGGCTGTGAGTGTGCTATACAAAAATTTCCTGCATAACACCATGGTCTTTATGACTTTGTGGAGTTACAGGCGGAGACACACACACACACACACAAATCTTGTAACACTAATAACAATACGAGTGGTAGATCGTTTGTATGGTTCCCTGCAGGAACTTAATCTCCATCCAAAAGCTGTACAACTCACTGCGAGAGAATCTGTACCCAAGGTTTAGTGAAATGCATGGTACCAAACATGCAAATCAAACAAGCATTATTCTTAGGCCAGCATGCTAAATCAAGCACGAATAATAATAGTAATAATAATAATAATAATTCATTTGATATAGTGCCCTTAGACAACTCAATCTCATTCTAGGCACTTTACAATTGCTGCAAAGGAAGCATGATCAAGTGGTTAGTGGTAGCATGCTCAATAAGCAACAAGAGTAACATGGTTAGGGGTGACACGCGCAGAGTCAGCATGCAAGTACGGTTAGGGGCAGCATGCATAGTGTCAGCACGTACAAGCACATTAAGGTTGAATCACGGGGACCCACCAAATGCCGCGATAAATAGGTGTGTTTTTAGTTTCTTTTGAAGTGTGGTCAAGTCCGGAGATGTGGTGACGAAAGTCGGGAGTTATTTTCAGGCTTTGGGAACATACGAACTAAAAGCCCGTCTCCAAAAAATTTGAAGTTCGTAATTCACGGGGTATGGATAGGTACGCACACTAAACACGCCGAAACAAATATAAAAAGCTCACTGGGGAGAATTGAAAGATGATCGGAACAGATGCGTCTTGAGCTGAGACTTGCAAGAAGTATCGTCATTGCAGGTAGTTGAAGTACCAGCAAGGGAGTTCCAGAATTTCGGTGCGTGCGAGCTGAAGGCTTGGTCCCCGAACACTTCAATCTGATGCAATAAATATGGCAAGAGTACTACATTCTGAATAGCGGATGATGCTACAGCACATTGGAGGAGCAAGGAGGTCGGATATGTAGGTTGTACAAGCAAGTGAAGTGACCCATGAACAAGGCTGAGACTCTTGAAATTGACTCAATGCTTGATAAGGAGCCAGCGAAGCTCACACGGAAGTGGGGTCACATGGTCGCTACGCCATCGACGACAGACCAGACGACGAGCAACTGAACTTAACATCAGTTGTAGACAATTTAGGGCACATGCCGGAGTCCTGAATAAAGGAATTTGCCATGATCTGGACTCGATGTCACAATCGCGTGAGCTAGTTCGGCTGTCACATTTGTATCTAAGCAGGCCCTTATTTTTGCAATGCTACTTAACTAAAAGTAGGCTGACTTGACATTGAAGGAAGTGTGCTCATCTAACGACAAATCATTTCGCAATAGTATGCCTAGATAACGGGCAGAACTCACCGGAGGGATGCTAGCTGAACCAATCTTGGGGGTTAGGTCATTCAACTTGATGATGACACTCGGTTTTGCAATAGATATTAGGTTACTCCTATCATTGTTAAGCTTGACGAAGTTAGCAGCCATCTATACGTGAAAGTAGTCGATGCAGGATGTATAGGAATTAAGTGAGTCTTATGAGGAGCAGGGCTTAGAAGAGTTAAATAACAGGTATATATGGGTGTTATCGGTGTAGAAATGAAAGCCAAGATGGTGTTAAAGATGGCATCGGCCAGAGGGTGAGAATATACGTCAAAGAGAAGGGGTCTAAGACGTAGAAGCCTTTACATGCAGCTCGGCGGCAATTACGGATGAAAGGGGCACGGCTAATGTGAGAGTACTCGGCGTGCCCTCGAGAGGGCTGTAGCCCCTTCGAGCCTCTTGCCTATAGGACCCTTTCGCAAAGAGATGTTTCGGTATTCAATTTCCACTTAGCATAGAATATAACTTATATAGGCAAATTCAAGGAATCGAAGAAGGGCCCGTAGAGCTCTGTATTGAGACGCAGCAGCACGAGGGCAGCAGCTTTCGCGGTGTTTTTCCACGCTGACTAGCCACGTTGAACGGCGACCGATCGAATCAGGTCAGCACGACCCGTCACTGGATGCCCAGCGTGGGAAAGCTGCTCTTCAGTGGCCGGGTAGCAGAAGAAGTCACACCGGAAGTCGTCCGGTCGTTCTGGTGGCTCGGTTGAAGTGCAAAGAATCCACGCCACCGCCAGCGAGCCTCTCGGACCGCGCCAGGTTCCTCATTTTCACGAATGGACAGTACCTTGGTGAATTATCAAACCATGGATGTCCTTGAGGTTTGATGTAATATGCAAGCGGGAAATTGTATAAAATTTAGCATTGAAATTATTAGTCATCAAGCTGAAAGTATGTTTGAAGAAAAAAACGTTGACTGATTTAACAGACTCGTTTGTATAGCGGAAGAGGATCTTTCAGGGGTACCACCACCACTTCTGGGGTCACCACAGAATTGTCCACTACAAGACTCGAATCCACAACCCGGGCCGGAAAGAGCGAGCACCATAACCCTGGGCTAAGACCCAGGGGCAGTATAGCTTTCGCAAAAATGGCTAGTTTGAGGTGGCATGTCAAGTCGATTTACGCGATGACTTGAGTGAAAAGGCTGCTTAGGACCCACTTCTTGAGTTTGCTATCCGTACTACCAGTTACGAAGGAGGCGGCCCTTCGCTCAGCCACTCACCCTGCAAAAGCGAATCGTCACGATCGTCTTTGTGTGGGGATATTTTACAATAAGGAACTATCGGAAATCGGTGCGCTTGAACATTACTTGAACAAGTTTGTTTGTTTGAACAGCACATGATCTAAATCGATTACGCACAATTTATTGTTGATATCATAAAAATGATGATAACCTAAGAAGAAAGTTGACACGCTGTCAGAAAGAATGACAAGCGTGTTGTCGGAAACAAAAATTTGATGAAGGTAGATGATCACGCAGGGAGCGGAAGCTCCCTGGTAGGGTTACACAGCGGTTTACTGGTATACTAGACATACGAGTGTTTCGAGATACAAGCTGTCTCTCGGCCGTATTTTTTGCTTTGAGTTGCTAGCTAAAATTCGGTTTACGAGCCAGCTTCTGATACTCCACCGCTAGTTGCCGCAGCAAACGTCTAACTGCGTTCGGTTACTCAGGCCAATAAGGGTAGGGCAGCGAGCGACGTTTCGTTGCAAGCCGCTACCCAACAACCCGGATGTGACGCAAAGCGCAGGCCTGTCGGTTAGCTCCAAGACTCAAGCGAGCCATCGTGGTGCTTGAACCCGCAAGATTGCCAGACTCCGGTGTTCAATCCGAATACGGCAGGAACAGCTAAGTACATATTTACTCTATCAGGGCAATATCGTCGTACGAGAGTTCATCGCATAACTGATAACAATCGGCGCGTCCGCATAAATGTTTAGCCAATAAACTGAAAGCGAGGAAAGCCCGCAGAAAAGGGCAAAAATCGGCGAATAAGATTCAGACATTCACTTCAGCCTTTCTCATCTAACTTTATTATCATCTTCAAATCGTCTGATCTCCAAGTTACTCCTGTACATTAGGATTAATAAAAACCGATTACTTTAATACATTCTACAGTATTGTTTTTAAGACAACATTTTGTATTTATAAGTACATTTTCTAATTTAAAAACATGTGAAAAAATTGCAGTATTTGGGGGAGTCCGGAACATATGAGTGGCATTTCAATTAATTTCAATGAGAAAAATTGATTTGACGTACGAGTAATTTGAGTTACGAGCTCCGGTACGGAACGAATTAAACTCGTAAGCCAAGGTACCATGGTATACGACAAAATTTGAAATTTTATTAAGAAGGTTTAGTTTTTGCTGGTTTTTCTCACAAGCCACGACCTACACAAGGCATACGAACTCCACATTGCTGGCCGCGATGGCCGGTTATAAGTTATAGCCGCCAATGACTATAACGCCCGATAACTATACCATTGTGGTAGTACCACAGGAGGCCCCCAGTCTGATAATGCACTCATGTAGTGAAATGTACGAAGATCCTGAGAACGGGATATCATATGATGTGACTCTTTAACGGCGTAAGAAAATGGGTAAACGAAGCAAGATAGCTCGTTTTACATTAAGATTGACACTGAATGGCTACCTCGGCCACGGCAGCTGCTGTTCAGTTGCAGCGCATCAGGTTATTCCGATATACAGTAGTCGGCGTATGAGCTAATTATCTCGTCATGTTCATTTCACCTGGTCCTTTTACTGTTGCATGTGGACTGTCGCAGAGCGGACAGCTTAGAGATTGGCAGACCGCAAGTACCGCCTGATGGCTGCTACCGGCGGCCGAGCCGCATGGCTAGCAGAGCGCTCTCGTTCCATGCCTGTTCCTGGTCGGTCATGTCCTGGTCGGTCATGGCAGGGCCGTATCCGCCTGATGCCGTAGCTTCGATACGTCGCTGATCCACGAGAAGAACTTCTTTTGCCTCAGTAAGCAATCGCACCACTAGTTAGCCAGCATAGAGTATTTCTTGGCACTGCTCTACGAACTCCGATCCAACGAGATTCGGAGATGGAAAGAAGGCAAATCCACAAGGTGCGGAGATGGAAGGAATACGAATTCACGAGATGCGGAGATAGAAGCCCGCTTGAAGGTAGAAGGAGGGGAGAAGGAGAAGGAGAAGGAGAAGAAGGAGGAAGAGGAGGAAGAGGAGAATTTGGACGAGGAGGAGGAAAAGGAAGAACAGGAAGAGGAAGAGGAGGATTTGGATGAGGAGAAGGAAGAATAGGAAGGGAGAGCTGGGAGAGGAGTATAAGGAGATCCACGTGGAGCTGTTTTTCCCATGGTGAGATGGGGGACTTTTCTAATAAAGCACCATCAACGCAGTTCTGCAATGTTACCGCCTGAATAATTGTGTTTCTTTACGTAGCAAGAGCTCTGTGAGCGAGTTTGACAGAGACAAAGACAATTTTCTAATAAGTCTGCGGCGGGGTGACTGTCTCCAGAACTTGGATCGAACTCTGCAGGCGTGAAATTCAAAGCTTACAGCTATGATCTTCTATTTAGCCCCGAGGATTGGTGGTGTAACAGCTCAGGCAGTCTTATTAGTTTCACAGACTGATATCCGTCCTCTCTCACGATAGCTTGGCTGCAGGTGTTTCTTCATTTGTTAAGGGGAATTGGCCGTAAAGAGCTCTCCATTTTTACCAGCGTACACATTACATTTGCACGATCAGCAGCCAAATACTTCAATTTTACTTGGCCGAGGGCGATTTCTCACCAGGTCCGCGGCGCCAGCGAGACAGGAATAGCTACAGCAACAGTCTTAGCGCGACCGCTGAGCAGACGTCATCGGATGTCTAGACGGAGCCTTTAATATGGCCGCCGCCCTTTGTAGATCTAAGGATCTCGCCAGGGCGAGGCTGCTCGGTGCCGAGCGGAGCAGCTGCGCTGGTACCTGCGCCTTCTCGTTGTGCCCCTCTGTCGTGGTTTCTTGGAACAATCGCGCGGCTAAAACAGTTAGCATTTTTGAACGCCACGGGTAGCGCAGGCTTTTCGGTAAACATCGTTACCGGCCATTGTAGATGAAGTCGGCAGCGCTTACCGCTCTTTCATTGGGCTAGGCCATTTTTCACCTAGACATCTCAAAGCCGGTCAGCAAGTCTGCTGCCTGCTGTTTAGTGTTCTTGAAGGCTGTCGGGGGCGCGCTTTTCGGTTCGCAGGACCATCGGCCCGCTGACGTAATCGCTGCTCCTGAGTTTCGGCTTAGCGGTAAGGCGCTCGCACTCGACGACCCAGGGGTCGAGAGCTCGAGTGCTGCAACGGCATTGGCCGCTGCGAGCAGCGGCGATTGCCGTTAGGGCGCTTCTGCCGCAATATGAGCGCGGCGGTCGAATCACCTTGAGGTTTTAACTTTTAAGTCGACTTGGTCGATGATGCATGCGACGCGCACGCGCTACTGGCCTAACGTCGAGAGCTACTGGCCTACCTACGCGTCACCTGCCTGCAGATCGGGCTGCACGCGGAGCCGCCTCGCGGAGCCATTGGGTGCCATGTAGTGCCCCAGTGGAAGGTGCTCGCTGGACAATCTTGCTAGCGCGGAGACGGCCTGACGTGCATCGGAGCGCGTTCGTTGGTTTCGCTGTTTCGGCGATTCGCAGAATTCGCAAAAAGCCTTCTTCGCGGCAGCGCTAGGTGCTCGGCAGCGGCTCAGCTCATTCATCGAAGGTCGCCGACGTGGCCGCAGCACTGCAGCTAGGCCGGAACAACCTCGGCCGCAGCGGGACCTAAACGTCAAGCACCGCTAAGGTTTTCGCAGTGCGCTGTTCGACCGGAAGGCTACGGCAAGTTTTTGCAGAGCGCGCTCGTGGTTGACTTATTGCATCGCTTGGATGTACGTACTAATCTAGAGGTGGTATTTAGATCTAACTTCAGAGGCGACGCGATATACGAGCAATGGAGTCATCGGTCAGTAAGCGGCGTAGGTCGTCAAGGGCGCGTGGTCGTCAAGGGCGCGTGGCTGCCGCTGCTTCGGAAAGCGATCCGACCAATCCAATCTAGAAACTCTGATTGAAGCCCACATTCAGACAGATTTATTTTTTTCAAGGTTACACGGCTCCCGAGAATTCGCGAGACCAGCGCAGCCGGCCGATGACGATTGGGTGGTGGCGCCCGCCCAACCATTCATACTTGGCGAAGACGCAAGGATGGCGCACAGCAAAAGCTACAGTCTTTATTTCTTGCCGAGGGCGTGCATCGAGACACGGCAACGGCGAAGCATCTGCACGACAGCGCTGCTGTGCGGGCTACCATGCGGGCTGCTCGTACCGGACGGCAGCGTGTGCGCATCAGCGAGAGAGCGCGCGAGCGCGCGCAGCAGCAAATCGAATCGAGCGATTCTCGGGGACAAATAAATATCCAAACGCGCGGCGAAGCGACGACAACGAACGTCCGAGAGCACGCGGGCACTCGCAGCGGTCCATCAAACGACCATTCGCCGCCGAGCGCTGGCGTCGTGGTGGTGTCGGCGGGATTTCGCATCGCCGAGACTGACCGCCGCCGCCGTGCCGGCGGCGCTGCCATCGCCATTACTGCCGCGCTCGTCGACGCGTCCGTCGCGCTGCTGCCGCAGATACTTGTAAGTGGCGGCCTCGATCTCGCTCTGCTCGGCTGCAGCGGAAAGTGAGCGCGCACGCGCTCGACGTCAGCTCGCCTCGGGTCGGCTGCCGCGCGCGCGACATCTGCCGTTGCCGCCGCCGGGGCAGCTGCTGTCCGGAGCGACGCTCTCACCTTGGCAATGACCGGCGTGCAGCACGCGCAGGTACACGCGCGAGTGGCACGCGGCCGCAATCATGCGACACCAGCTGCTGTACGTGACGTTATCCGACGCGCACACGGGCAGGGCGGCCGAGCTGAGACGCGCCGGCGCCTGCTCCTCATCCTCGGCCTCGTCGCTGCCGCGGTCAGCGTCGGACGCCGCGGCGCACGCCGCGGCGCAATTGATGCACACCGCCGGCGCCGCCGAGTCGCTCGGGCCGACGGCGTCGCCGTCACCGTCGTCTTCTTCGCCTCGGCCGCCGCCGGCGGGAAAGCGCACGCAGCGGCTCCAGAGTAGCCGCGGGTGGCAGTTGGTCAGCTCGTCGCAGACGGCTTCAGCTGCGAGCGGAGACGAGAGCAGTTCGCGGGCGTTTCTGGCTGGCTGGCCGTCGCACAGCTCTCCACGCGCGCGCCTAACTGGCGCAAGTTGGCGTACCGCCGCGGTTGGCTGGCGGAGCGTTTGCCCCGTGGGCACGAGAGAGAGAGAGAGAGAGAGAGAGAGAGAGAGAGAGAGAGAGAGAGAGAGAGAGAGAGAGAGAGAGAGAGAGAGAGAGAGAGAGAGAGGGAGAGAGAGAGAAAGAGAGAGAGAGAAAGAGAGAGAGAGAGAGAGAGAGAGAGAGGGAGAGAGAGAAAGATCCGGAACTGAAAGGGGTCAAGCACGCTGGAAAGGGGATCAGCCGGGCTGCAGCCCCTGGAAGCCCACCTTCGAGGGGTTCGCGTCGGGCGCGTACGTCACCCGGCGTGCCTATTGAGCCGCCGCCCCCTCCACAGAGGGTACTCAAGTCACTGCATCGCCGGTGATATTTTCGCTTCGACCTTCACATCATGCCTTCGTCGAACAAACGGTTCTCAAGGCCAATGACTTTCGCCGCTAATGAAGCCCATTGTTCTTGAAAATCGGGTGCAAACTCGGCCAGCGATTCAAGCCATAACGAACTAATCGGCGCCTACGGACGCCTCCGTACCCTTTTCGGCGCTCTCAACAAAGCGCACTTTCGTGCTTGACAACAGCGTTGCACCTCGTAACCGCTCGCTGATATTTTATCTAACGCGTTTCCTACGCGTCTCGCATTTGCGCTTTTAGTCTATACTTACGCAGCTCATTATCTAGACCTTTCATTCTTTGGCTCCAGCCGACCTATCAGATCTACTCCCCCGCCAGGCTATCATCGTACCGTCCGCTTTTTGGAACTATTTTTTTACTTACAACTCGTACGAACTTCAAATCCTTTGGAAACAGTGCCTTTAGTTCGTAAGCTCCCAATGCCCGGAACTCAATCCCGACTTGCGTCACCACATCTCCTGACTTAAAACATTTAAAAAGAAACTAAAAACGCATCTATTTATCACAGCATTTAGTGGGTCTCTCTGAGTCGACCTTTATGTGCTTATGCGTGCTGACAATGTGTATGCTGCCACTAATCATACTTGCATGCTGACCATGTGCATGTCACCCTTAATCATGGTATTCGTGTTGTTTATTGAGCATGCTACCGCTAACCATTCAACCGTGCTTCCATGGCAGCAAATGTCAAGTTTGCCTAGAAATAAATTGAATTCTTGCAGGGTGCTGTATCAAATGTATTGTTATTATTATCATATTACTATTAAGTGTTGCCTTCGAATCGCATAAGGAATGCAGCTTTAATTTCGTGTAACCGGAAGTGTGTATGCGACCAGTAAAAGGAGGCGAACAGCTGTACGAGAAAAGGTGTCAGACTCGCTGTCGTACGTGAGGATTCATATTCATAGAATGCCCAAGTTGAGAACTAGGCGTTTTTCCTGAGTAGACGCGTTCCCTGCGATGCGGATCTGATGTGGGTACCAGTAATTGCTTTCGATAGAACCACAGTGTAGAAGACTTTGCCAATTTTTGGAAAGTTCCATAAACGGTCGGGGGCAAGTCAGTTATTTAAGTCGTCCCACAGTGTGGAACCAGGTTTTTTACGCGCGTGGATACGGACTTGGTTCACATTCAGTTCATTACATTTCCTAACTCTTTTTGTTGGTACCCCATGCGGTTATGCGTAGTCAGTTCTTATTCAATACGTTTCTAAAATCCATTTCATGGCGTCCTGCATGGGCATTTGCGAAATCTCAAGTTCGAATCTTTGCTCACATGGTCACTAATAGCATATCGTGCGTTGGAAGCTTTTCGCTCCATAGCTAATTATGCTAATTATGCTATGGGGGGACTACTAACGGACAGCAAGGGAGCTAATATCGAACAGCAATATAAGTTTTAGCTAAGGCTCTTATAAAATGACGCTCCCCCAACAGGCCAAGCATCGTACCACCCGCTTTTTGGAATCCAACAGTCTACAAATACCTCTTATAAACCTTAAATCCTTTTGAAACAGTGCCTTTAGTTCGTAAGCTCCCAATGCCCGGAACTCCCTCCCGACCTGCGTCAGAACATCCCCTGACCTGACCACATTTAAAAGAAACTGAAAAACACACCTATTTAGGACAAAATTTAGTGTGTCCCTATGATTCGTCCTTCGTGTGCTTATGCGTGCTGACACTGTGCATGCTGTCCACTAACCACATTTGCATGCTGACCCTGTGCACGTCACCCCTAACCATATTATTCATTTTGTTTGTTTTTCAAGCATGATTTTACTTACCATTCAATTGCATTTCCCTTTACAGCAAATGTAAAGCGCCTAGAAAGAGATTAAGTTCTCTGAGGGCGCTTTATCGAGTGCATTATTATTATTATTATTATTACGCTCTTTAGCCCAACAGAAGAATATAAAATGTGAAGCAAGCGGCATTGAATCCGGTACGGTTTGTTAGGTAAGAGAGAGGGACGCCATTTACGTACGGTCTGGAAACTTTTCGCGACTTTGGAATACAACTGGGGAGTAGCGGCTAGCAAGGTTCAAGGGTCAGCCTTTCCTTGCCTAACGACTTGTTGTGGGTGCCGCAGCGCTCGGGCATAGCGCGAGATTGGTATGAACCGGACTTTACTATGCCCGCGGGAGTCCGCAAGGTCTGTCAGAATCAATCAGCAGCACTAGGCTTATGAGAGGCTCGCTTGGGGAAAACGCAGTTCACTTACTCGGGCCGAAGTACAGTCTATCCGAAATTCAATACGGCCGCCTTTTAAGGCCTTCTGTTCGCGAAATGCTCGGGCTCGCCAAGCGCTCCTGTGAGCGGCGCGCCGGCGTCGAGCGCAGTTGTCTCCATCGCTCTGCCCGACCAATGGAGACGACGGAATGTCGAATGAAACGGAGCACCGGCTCACGGCTATCGCGCGTGGGCCTGAGAAATATCTGCCGCCGAATCGAAATGCCGCCGAAGAATGGCTTCCCCATGAGAGGTACCAAAGAGCGCGAGCAGCGATATTAGCCGATTTAACGGCCTCGTTTTGTACAGCGGCAGAAGAGCCTTAACGGCTATCGCCACCGTTGCAGTTGGCAGTAAAAGATCACCCATTGCAGGATTCGAACGCTGTCTCGGTCGCAAGGGGCGAGCACCTTACCTCCTGGTATATCACGACCCGGTAAACGATGGCGGACGACGGGCACCCGGAACGAGCGCGAGTGAGATCGAGGGTCGCAGTGGCCAGATTTCGACATCGTATTAGTACCGACGAGGATGAGGCTCCACATTGCAAGCGCCGAGCCGTTCGGACGAGCTGGGAAATGCTATCGGTAGGGTAACGGGACTAGAGTGCCTCAAAAATAGCGACGCCGCACTAGAGAGAGAACAAAGACTAATGCAGCAACGGCTTCGAGTCTGAGAGACGCGTCGGACGCACCCATATTTAGCGCGAGCGAGCGCGAAGCAGCAGCTGCGCGCCTGCCGCTAAGCTCAGCCGGCTCAGCGAACCGCGCGAGTCCAGGGAAATAAATCTGCTTCGTTACGAGCTCGTCAAAAAAAGACTCGCGCAGCCATTTGCCGCGCCGGTCGAGGGCTTTCCGCCGTTCCGTTCCGCTGCGCCCGCCCCCGGAACCGAGCGGAGCGGAGCGAGAGACGACGCGCGGAGGCAACGAAGGTCACGCACTATCGTCAGTGCCGGCGCAGCGCGGGCGCGACGCGCGCGAGGCTCCTTACCTTGGCACGGGCCGGAGTACTGCACCAGCACCGACTGCCCGTGCAGGCAGTTGTGCTGCGCCAGGTGGCACGCGCTGGCGTACGTCCGCCCGTCGCTGCCGCACCACGGCTCGCCGTCGGCGCGGCACGACTTGGGACACTGCACGCAGTGCGGCATGTTGAGCTGGTCCACGATGCACCGCTGGCCGCTGCTCACGCAGCTCACGTTGCTGCACGAGTGCACTGGAACGAGCGCGGCAAAGCCGGGTCCTGCGTCGCGCCGGAAGCGGCGGCAGCTGCAATGGCGGCGGCCACTGCCGCTGCTGCGAAGCTACGATCGGGCCCCGGAGCGAGCGAGCGAGCGAGTGCGACGCGCGTCGTCGGTCGGGCTGCTGCACATCGCCGGCCGTTCGATGTGACCCGACGGCCGACGGCGACGAGCGACGCGAGCCGGCGCGGTTAGGGCGCGGGCCGATGCAGCGAGTGCCGATAGAGAGATTTCGTTCTCCGAGGCGGAGCGCCGCGTAAATGGCTCTTTGTTTCGATCGATTTCGCCGGGCGCCGGTCCGCCTATCGCTGCGACTCGCACGCTCGTCGCGAGTAAACCTTTGCCGACATCGCGGGTGGACTCGCGGAAGGTCGCGCGGCGGCGTTGCGAGAACGTCGTCGCTCGCAGCGACCGTTCGCGCGTCGCCACTAGAGGCGCGGCGCGTTGCCGCGGCGCTGCAGCTGACGGCCGGGCCGACGACTGGAGCGCGCAAGCGATGAGAGCCGGGCTGAGAGCCGGGCTGAGAGCCGGGCTGGGAGCCGGGCTGGGAGCCGGGCTGGGAGCCGGGCTGGGAGCCGGGCTGGGAGTCGGTGGCCTGCCGGAGGCTCGTCCTTCGCGCTCTCGTTGTGCGGCAGAGCCAGTCGGTTTGGCTCTCGAGGAGGAGGAAAGCGGCCGATTCATCCTGCTCCCTACGTCAGCGAGCGAGTCGCCCTCGTCGTGCAGCGGCCGCACGCGTCGCCGCCGGCTGTCGCGGGGACGGCCAGCGCTGCGGTGGTGCCCTCTTAGAGTCGACGAATACCACCCCCGTCCACCTTGGGCTCCCCGAAGTCGGCCTGCCGCAGCGAGCCGCAGGTCGCCGCCGCCGGAGGCGAAGGCTCGGCGGGGTGGGGGAGGTTCGCCGTGGACCCGCTCGCTACGTAAACGAGCGCCGGCTCAGAATGACGGCCGGAGAACATTTTGCTGGCACTCGCGGTGAAACAGCGGCTACTAGCCTAGTAACTGGCCGCGGAATGCGTGCTGCATCGTTTGTCGCTGCGCGAACACGGCCACGGTGCGCCGCCATCCCGTCTGCCCCGCTGCTAGAGGATAGCGAGGCTTGCGGCCAGTGGTCAGGCGCCGTGGTCTAACCAGGAACGCGAGTGACCGGCGGCGCGTCTCCATAGAAATCGCGGGCTCCTCGGTAGCCTAGTCGGCGAATATTCCGTGACCGGCTGCCTGCGCACGGCCCGGCCGGCGGACGTGCGCGCGCTCACTGCCGAACCGACCAACTACCAAAGCGCCACGGTCTGCGATGGCCGGGGCGAACGTTTGGCGTCGTAAGTTAATGGCGAGCGGGGCGACGTCAGGTCGATCGCCAGGATGCTGTAAACGCCCTCTACGGGCGGGACCGCAGTTAGCGCCCTATGTGGGCGGGGCTGCGGCCGGCATAGCGTATTTCGGCTGAGGCTTTTGTCAGCGCCCCGCCGAGTTCTCGAGGTGACGCTACGGACTCTTGACCACGCCACGATCCGCATGCATTGCGATTTTGAGCCTGAACAAAGTGACCGGTTGTCAGTATCGCTCTACGGTCGCGTATCAATAAATGCATCAAATACTTAACCAGCCTAAAGGGCGAACTGTTACTAGTCCACAAATGATCTGGAACGGATCGCTGATCAACAATGGAAATATAGGCGCAGTGCACTTACTGGTACCCATTTAGCCGAAAAGCCCTCGGCACAGCACCGCAAGCCTAAGTAGCCCGACGGAATTATATCGAACGCGTGACCTGCTGTGCCGGACTTCGTCAGGGCGACGATTTCCACCCAGTACCTACCGACTAGCGTCGCGCGCCGCGATCGTAATAGAGAGCGAGGGTACTGTGCATAGTGCACTAGTAGCAGAAAGAGCATGGCGGCGCGGGTGCCTCCACAGCCTGTTCCCCCCTGTTCACTCCGCTGCAACGCAACTCGGCGAGCTCGAGGCCCGCGCGGGCTCCGGGCTCAGAGGATGTGACGCTCGGTGAATGTGACGGCTGAAGAGAGCATGGCGTCTGGGCACTGACGCCTATCTGATGAACGGGCGAAGCGGAGAGAGCTGTAAAGGGCTTCGATCCGGGGCTTCGCGAGGCTGTCCTTCGTGGCCACCTGGGACTTGCGCCTGAAATACTAGCGTATATGATCGTCGTTCGAGGATAGCATCCAGTGGCGGAGCCAGGGGGCGGGGCAGGTGGACGATTTCCCATCTGGAGCGGGTGGGGGCGTGGGGCAGCAACTATTGGCAACACTGGGATTAATTTTTGCGGTCAGTAGACTCGCCCCACCCGGACAAAGCTTGAACTAGGGAGGCAGGGGCAGTCTGGCGAGGGCAGCCTACGTCCAGCGGACGTGACACCACCGAGTACTCGCGAGACAAACGTTAGGATTGTGCGCCGTAATTTTTCTTTACTCGCCGCGGTTGCGCCCTCCTACCTGAAACTCTTGGCTCCTCCCCTGGAGGCGAAGGCGAGGAGATCGACTCACAGCTCAGCAAGCGGCCACTTTCTGCTCGAGACTATAAGAGTAGTTTAGCTCGTCTTCTCTCTCTCTCTCTCTCTCTCTCTCTCTCTCTCTCTCTCTCTCTCTCTCTCTCTCTCTCTCTCTCTCTCTCTCTCTCTCTCTCTCTCTCTCTCTCTCTCTCTCATCAGCTTCTTTCGCTGCTTCAGAGCGATCAATCGAATACAGTCTCTATTGCTGAGGGCGCGTGTCTCTGTCGTGCATTCTATTCCATCACTTCACCAGTCGCTCTTCCTCTTCTCCCCAAGTTCTCGTGGCACAAGTCTCTTTCACCTCCCTCCAAAATGACCCAGCGAACCAGCACGCCGGCTGCCACGCCCCCATGCAGCGCGCCGGCGACCGAATCGCGCGTCTGGCCCTGTCTTCCTCCTTCTGCCCTCGTCTTGTGACCCTTTCGCCCTGCCTTCTTCCGACTCATTTTCCGTCCAGAGCAGTGCGCAACTGGCCCGTAGCAGTCGCTCCGTAGCAGCCGCCGGCGGTCGCCGCTCGGCCGCCAGCCGTCGCCGGCCGTCCTTGCCGACCTCGAAGCGGTTGACGTCAGCCCGAACGTCCCAGCGTGGCCGCTAGCCGGGTAAGAGCAGGGTAAGCTCTGCTCGGCGCCGGAGCTACGCTTCTCGTCTCCTAGGACAGCGCTAGCGGCGCAAGAGCGTCAGCCACGGCGGCCTCGGCGGCCTCGCTGAGGCTGACTCGGACGACCGCACCGGCGCCCGCTAATGGACGCTCAGCCGAGTGGTTGCTGATCCGTGTTGGCCTTGTCGCAAAGGTCGCATTTCTACCGGCAGTTGGCTGAACGTGAGGTGGGTGTAGGTAAGTAAGCTCGTTTGCAGACCGAGGACACTTTGACGCGGCGGGAGCGAAAGACGTGCAGCTCGCACGCTTGTCGCGTCGTCAGCCGAGCCGCTTTCCTTCAATCGGTCAGCTAGGGTCAAGCTCGTGTCAACGAGAGACGTGGACGAAAGAGAGAGAGGGAGGAAGAATAATGGCGAAGGAGAGCAATCGGAAATCAAGCAATTGGACCGTGCGTAACTTGGGCACTCGTGGCACGACGTTTGCTAGCTACAAGGATAATCACATTTCGCAGTGACCAGTCTCACTTTCGCTTACCTTGACATGGACCCAGGTAAGCTATGCGGACGTCACTGCCGGCTTGACAGTTTCGGAACTGCAGATGACAATAGCTGTCGTACGTGATTCTATCATCGCCGCACACCTGGCCGCCCTCCAAGAGCGTAGTAGCCACATCGCTGCCGTATTTCGCCGCGGCGTCCCGAATGACGGCTGCGGAGCACTTCTGCTGGCAGACGCAGAGCGGCAGGCCCGCCACTATTTCGCACTGCCTGTTGGCGCCGCACTTCATCGTTTCACAGCTCACTAAAAGCATAGGCGGTAACAGTTTCCGATGCGGACAAGACGAGCCTAAGAGCAGCGAGATAGGACTCATGCGCCGCCCCCGGGTGTTAGCTCAGGCGTAACAGGTGACGGCGCTTCGCGATCTAGCTCGAGGGCGCATTCTTCGAGTCGTGCAGTGGGCGACCCTTTATTGCCCACGGCACGTCTCCGGCTGATGGTGCCTGTCTATGACTCATCTAGAGCCACCGTATGAATGAGCCGCCGTCAGCGTGATCGGCGAAGGGGGCGGCACGAAAGGCGAGTCTCGTGCGTGGATCTCAGCTGATTCGGGATATCGTACTAACCGCTAAAACACTCACAGCGTCATGCCTACTAGACGTAAAGTATGTTAGACATTCATTGGACAGTAACTTTGACGCTTGGCCCACTCACGACAGCGGACGCGAGGGCGTGCACTTTTGCCGCCGCCGTTGGTCTCCGCCGAGGGCGCATGCTCAACTCAAAAGTCGACACGTCCTAATTTATTTCTAGCGCCAAGATGCCTATTTCTGGGTGCGTGCTCAGTGGAATATTTTCAGCGATGATCCAACCTAAGCACTCTAAGTATCGCTCAACTCAGACCCGATTACCGCATTCGCCCGTAAACCCTAATAATGGCAGGTAGTCGGCTTTACGGTAACTGCCAGCGAAAGTCTCCGCAGACGAGCAGCCGGGAGCGCCCGCGCAGACGAGCAGACGAGCAGAGAGGGGCTAGCGGTTCGCTCGTAATCCACACATCGCGCGGCTGCAATCAAAAAATCAGACACGCTACCGCCGCAGCCGCCGCAATGATCATCAGAGCGTCCAGACGCTCACATACGTTTCAGGCCCCGCCCCGCAACGCACAGGCGGCTCGGGTGCAACTGTGCGAGAGGATTACGACGGCGAATTCGCCGCCGTTCTGCTTGCCGGCACTCGCAAAGGCACGAGAGCCTGCTAGCATTAGCTCGGCTCGCAAGCGGCGCTGATTAGGCGGTGCCCAACGAGTTATGGAACTAGGCGCAGACCGCCGCCGCCGCCGCCGCCGCCGCAAGGCTCCAAACGCCGCAGCGGCGGCGGCGGCTCGACGGGGCCGCGCGTCGTCTAGCCAGACATCCTCTTGCCCGCCGGCAGTGAGGTTCCCGCGCGCGCAGAGCGGCTCCTCCGCATCCGCTAGCGCGCGTGCCCGCGTGCGCTCGCGCAGCGAGCAGTCCCAGATGTCTGCGGCGGCTCGGACGGCTGCGATAATCGGTTCGCTTCGCTCAGCCCTCGGGGGCTTGCAGCGATCCACGCCCCATCCCGCCGCAGCCGACAGGTGACGGCAGAGGCGAGCGGCGGCCGGTGCGGCGGCGGGGGCAGAAGAGGCCGCTCACCGTGGCAGGGCTTACATCCGGGCATGCCGGGCCGGACCCAGTGGTGGTAGTAGAGCCTGGCGAGGCTGCTGGGCTTCTCCGTCCAGAACGTCTGCCTGTCCGCTCGCAGCCGGCAGCACTGCTCCTGAGTGGCGCTGTAAGAGAGCAGGCCAAAGCACCGGCCGCCCGGCTGCATCGACTCCCAGCAGGTGCCCGCTGAAACGAAAGAAGGAGAGACGACCGCCGAGAGCTGAGGCGTCCGTTCTCGACCGACTGCAGCCGGCCTGCTAACGAGGTCGTCGCGAATGCGCAAAAGAGCGGCGGCGGGAAAGCGGCGGGAAAGAGGCTGCTAAGCGGCTGCTTCGGCCTCGCTCTGGGCGGAAGGAGCGTCCGTGGGATTCGCGGTAAGGCGAGGCACGCACCGCTCATGCCGTTCGCAATAGATAGCATGAGAAAAGCACAGGAAACGGCTATTTAACAGTGATCCGATCCGGGATCCTGTCGCTGGTATCGCGGTGTTTTTCGTGCGCGAACTTTCTCCTGTTCGAAGACAAAAGCTTGAGAGACCCCCCCCAATCCCAATCGGCCCAGTGGCGGAAAGTGGCCCTCGGCCCAGTGGCCCTCGGCCCAGTGGCCCGCAGCCCAGTGGCGGAAACTCGTTTGAGTAACCCGTTCTCGTCTCGAGCTTGACGTGAAGTGCAAATACAGTGCTTGCGGTGCGTCCGCCGTCGCAGCGCTCCGAGCGGCGATGAACCACCACTGGGAGCTGTCACCAAGGTCACGGCCGCGTGTCATCGCGAGCAGCGCCTTCGGTTAGCGTGCTGAGCGCTGCGACGCCGCGCGGACGGTTGGCTAGCCAACGGCGCGCGCTGTCATCGAAGCCCGACGGAACGTGCGTGATGGTCAACATTGGCCGTCCGATGGACCGAGAAGGCAGAAAGACATAACTGGAACTACACGCTCGGCTATTCAAGAGTCGACAACTCTTCGGCGTTCCGGGGCAACAGCAATTAATCGATTCTCTTAATCAGTCCATTAGCAGCTAGCTGCGCGAGGACAGGCGCAGTTGTATTTCTCGGAGAACGGCTCCGAACGCAAGGCTCGCACCAGGCCGCAATGAGCAGCGCCTCAAGTAGTTGGCGATCAGCCGGGTCCCTGATTCAATCAGAGCCGCTACCGATAGGAGCAAAAGCCTCGCCGGAGCGGCGTGCGCAGTTTCCGGTCCGCCATAGCTAGCCGGCGTCGGCGGAGCGGAGTGCGTTCGGTCGGAGCCTTGGCGACGGCGCGAACTTGCGGCGATTACGGGCAAGAGTGGTGGGCGCTGACTTCGGTGGTCTGAAAGCGATCACGGAGTGAGCCGTGAATGGCGCAAGTGTGAAGGGCGCAAGGGTGGCGCACTGCTGCCGATGAGGTGCTGCATTCCAGGCGTGTAGTGCAGAGCGCTTAGCGAACGACGAACACGGACAGCAGCGGCGACGCTCCAGCTGCGACGGCCGCGGCAGAGCAAGGACTCGACGAGGCCTTTCGCAATCTCAGTGCGAGCGATAAGGCCACCGGGATCGCAGGGCCTGCGGTTGCAGCGGGCCCTGTGATCGCCGCAGCTGGCGGTAGCGCGGAGGCGGCGGACGCGGCGAAGAGCGGCCGCTGCGGCGGCGTCACGGCGACGCGCCGAGCGTTGGTCGGGCTGTTTCGTATTTGCATGTGCTGGCATCCTAATTACGATGGCAGCAAAGCGCATGAGAAAGCTCGCGGTGGTCGGTGCTCGCGTACCGCCGTTGCTGCCTGCGGCGGCGGAGGTGCGAGCGGTCTTACAGCATTTCGAGCGCGTGCGGCGCGAAACGAGGACCGCTGCGAGCGGCGCTGTATAAACAAGCTCGTGGGGAATGCGGCTGGGGCGAGTAAGCGGACCGCGAGAGAGTGCCGCGAAAAAATTCGCTAGCGAACCCTGGGCAGGCGACGCGGCTCACTGGCGATGGTTGCGATGACAGGCGGCCGCTGTGGTGCGGAAAGGACGGGTTGTGGGGCGCAGCGGCGGGACTGGGACGGCGCGCGCGCGACGTTTCTCCGTACCTGTCGCGGGCCTCACGAGCTGCAATGTCATCAGCAGCAGCACCGCGGCAGCTAAGCCGCCCGCAGTAGCATTGGCCGAGGCCATGGTGAACCGCCCAGAGGAGTCGCGGCGGCGGCGGCGTCGGAATGTCGTGAGCTGTGCCGGCACTCGCGACGAGCGCGCGCAGTTCCTGCAACGTCGAGCCCCGACCACTGACGCTCTCACGCGCCGCATCCGCTTTCGCGCTCGGCCCTCCCGCGCCGCGATCGGGCGCACCTGCCGGTGCTCGGAACCGGCGCTCCTTTAGAACGGCGGCAGCCAGCAGGGCTCGCGGCTAGCTGGTGCGGCTCGACTGGTACGGTGGGCATTCTCCGAGATCAGGCGAGATCGGCGGCGACGGCGGCGGTGGCGGGCGCAGCGGCAGCCTGGAGAGCGCGCTTGGGCGGGCGCTGCGGCGGCGGCAGCGGTCACAGACCTGTCGCTAGCGAGCCGCGTTGCTAGGGATGCCGGCTCCGTCGGATTCGAGCGAACTGCCGTCGGCGTAAGATCTGCGGGTCAGTCGGCTAGATACACAAGTCCTCGGGCCGTCGACTCGGCTGCAACCGCGGCTGTCGTCGCCTGCAGCCGGCTTTTATGAGCTCGCGCCGCGGCCGTCCACCAGCGACCGGTTGGGCAGCGAGCCAATGGCGGCTCGTTTCGCGAACCGCCATTGGAGGCGTGGCGAGGTCGCCACCCATTCAGAAATCTCTACATACCGCCGTGACTGACAGAAGCCGGCTGGCCGCGCGCACGCGCTCGCGCGCGCTATCAAGCGGCGCCAGGGCCCAGAGCACACCGTGGGCAGGGCCAAAAGCCCGACTCCCGACGTACCGGAGCACTCTGGCTCCTACCGCGGCGGCGCGCCATACGCTGCCGCTGCCAGCGACGTACGACGTAATCGCGAAAGCGGGTGTCTGGCGCGAGCAGGCCCGCCGGCTAGCCGCGGCCGGCCGGCTGCGGTCTCGGCAACGATCGCGAGCGGACCCCCTCCGACCGCAAGCAAGTGCGGTCGTAAAAAAGCCAGTTACAGGGCGTATCCGGACGTGCCACGGCGTCTTGGCTGGCCGCGTGCCAAGATTGGTTGCTGAGGGTGTGGGGACGAGTTAAGTGGATGGGGGCGAAGTGGGTGTAACGGACGCGCCGAGCGCGGAGGAGCCGCCGCGAGTAGTCGGGTGGGAGCGGCTGCGGATTGGGCCGCGCGCTCGGAGCAGTACGTACTCGCTTGCATCGCGAGCAGCGGATGGCGCGCGGCTCGGTGCCCGAGGGTGGTCGCACAGCGAGTCTTCTCTTGAGCGGCCGCTCCTTCGCGTCGGTCGAGCGATCGCTGCTGCAGTTCGCTGCTGGTCGCGGCCGGCTCGCCGCCGCCGCGGCTGCTCGCGTCGTAGCGCCGGCGCGCGGCGACGCGAGGTGCCGCGCCGTCAGTTGACCAAGCGCTCCTCCATCGGGTCGCTCCGCTGCCTCAGCCGCCGCCGCCGCCGCTTCGTTGCGACACGCCGAAAGGCCGCATTTGCGTCGGAGAAAGAGTATGCGGCTCGCCACCCGGAAGATTCGGCATCGCCGCGTTTAGTGCGGCAGGAAATGCCGTTGCAGGATGCCCTCGAGAGTTTTTCATCGGACAGAGTCTGGCGAATGATGGTGGCCTCTTCTCGGGACAGCCTGGATCCATTCACGGCCGGCGGCTATACGACGAGGCGAGTGCAAGTTAAGCGTGGCAGTTTCTAGGTCAGCGGCTACTTGCGACTCGTCAGCGACCGATAACTCTGGTCTATGGCGCTGTTGACAAGCGACAATCGATGGAAACAGCAGTTAATGTAACCGCAGCAGGAATGGGAATTCCATGCGCAGATCCACAAGTGCATCGTCTGGTGCTGGTCAACCGTGCAAACGTCTGTCTTCCAGTTAATCGACCGCGGAATTCGGAAGCTACGCTCTCGCCTCTCAAAAGAGGCCGGAAGTAGTACCAGAAGGAAAGGGCTGCAGCTTTTATTTCGTTTCCGGGGGTAGCGCGAGAGCCTCAATAATCTACAGAAAAAGGTCGCCCATCCAATAAAAAGGTGCATACAAATGCATCTTTTTGCCGTTTGCACTAACTGTAAGTGCCTTATTGCACAGGCCGCATGAACTGAAAGTAGTAGGATGCAAAAGTAAAAACGGGGATGTCACGAATGCCCGAACATTCCGTCGCTATCGAATAGACTTCTCTACGCAAGGGGTGTGCAATTATCATCTTAGGTACGTGGGCGCTCTTCACTGCAGCCGTGTTCCGCTTATGTCGGCATACCTTCGCGCATTGGTACAGCAGCTACGAGTCACTATCTCTGCTCCGACGCTCAGGGCTTCACAAGTATTCACTGTCACGCATAGGCAATGCCGCCCAGGTTTGCCCCGGGGTCAGGTGCTCGGTCGTGGGCTCGATCCCAGCGGCACAAGTGAAGCGCCTAAATCAAGATTGTGTCCTCCTATGGTGCTATACGAATGGAATACATTTTTTTATATTCAAGGACTTTCGCGGTTACGACCGCCGTGATGGCTGCCCAAGGAAAGCAGCACACAAGCCGCTAAACCCCGTTTGCAACAATATTGACCGGAAAGCACGTCTCGGTGAGAAAGCCCGCTCGCTTCTATTTTGAAAAAAGTCGATACAAATTAAGCGACAATTCGTGGTGCATGAAATAAGACCGCGAAGGCAGAGCTGCGCGGCTGCGACCTCATTGACCTCGATATCGCGCTGGCGCTCAGCTACCCGGGCATGTTTAGACCACAGAGCTGTACACCGCTGTTTGCCCGCTGCCCTTTTCGCGACTGGTGTCCCAGCGAGCGTAATAATCTTGATCTACGCCAGCCCTTAGCAAACTCAGCTCTGAGCTGTCCAAATGCCCTGGCGGAGTAGCGACCGCGGTCGACGCTAATCGACCGGCGAATACGCTGCCTGCCTGGTTAGTGTTGCGTGTCGGCTCATCTGATGCAACCAGCCCGAGCTCCGAGCAACTGTCGAGGCTGCAGTTGCTGTTGCGCCGCTTCGGAGCCCGTCTCGGACGTAGAGCCTAAAGAGCATGAGAAAGTAGAGCCAGTCGTCGCGTCCTACGACGAGATCTTATCCGAAGCTGAACTCCTGCCAGCAAACGACCGAAGCCTTCCAGCTCCTGGTCGCTGTGCTAGAAAAGTAGCAGGCACAGAATGCATGCAAAAAAAGCATGGCGGCATCCTTGGCAGCCAGAGCGGCTGCAGCGCTCGCACGTATGCAGCGAGTCGTGCCCCCTCACTTGACCGGCTTGACACTAATGCTTAAAAAACTCAATGTTCTGACCAAATGCTCATCAAGTAACTCTAAGGCTGTCATAATATGAGCCAGCGGAGGTTCAAACCAATATACCATTGCCTCTTAAGTGACATAGAAGAAACCGTGTTGAAGAGCAGCTGGAGACAGATAAGGTAGCAGCCAAGAACTTGCAATCAGCATAGCCGGTCGCTTACTTGACTAGCTCGCCATAATCGTAGAAGCTATGTGGACGTCCGATGGAGGCGGAGTTTCAGCATCAGGGTCAACTAACCAAGGGTTAAGAAACAAAAAGTTCAGCAGCATATTGTCACAAACGTTATCGAGAAATATGCATTCGAGTAATCGTTGAAGCTTCAAAGCCCTGAGAGCCCCAAACTAGTTAGCCGTAAGCATGAACCATTTAATACCGAGTTATTGGATTATACTCTGGTTAATCCAAATGGGACCGATTTTTGACGAGCTTCCTTGCTCGGTAATCTGTCTGTCTCTGTCTGTCTCTATCTGTCTCTGTCTGTCTCTGTCTGTCTCTGTCTGTCTCTGTCTGTCTCTGTCTGTCTCTGCCTGTCTCTGTCTGTCTCTGTCTGTCTCTGTCTGTCTCTGTCTGTCTCTGTCTGTCTCTGTCTGTCTCTGTCTGTCTCTGTCTGTCTCTGTCTGTCTCTGTCTGTCTCTGTCTGTCTCTGTCTGTCTCTGTCTGTCTCTGTCTGTCTCTGTCTGTCTCTGTCTGTCTCTGTCTGTCTCTGTCTGTCTCCGTCTGTCTCCGCCTGTCTCCGTCTGTCTCCGTCTGTCTCCGTCTGTCTCCGTCTGTCTCCGTCTGTCTCCGTCTGTCTCCGTCTGTCTCCGTCTGTCTCCGTCTGTCTCCGTCTGTCTCCGTCTGTCTCCGTCTGTCTCCGTCTGTCTCCGTCTGTCTCCGTCTGTCTCTGTCTGTCTCTCTCTGTCTCTGTCTGTCTCTGTCTGTCTCTGTCTGTCTCTGTCTGTCTCTGTCTGTCTCTGTCTGTCTCTGTCTGTCTCTGTCTGTCTCTGTCTGTCTCTGTCTGTCTCTGTCTGTCTCTGTCTGTCTCTGTCTGTCTCTGTCTGTCTCTGTCTGTCTCTGTCTGTCTCTGTCTGTCTCTGTCTGTCTCTGTCTGTCTCTGTCTCTCTCTCTCTCTCTCTCTCTCTCTCTCTCTCTCTCTCTCTCTCTCTCTCTCTCTCTCTCTCTCTCTCTCTCTCTCTCTCTCTCTCTCTCTCTCTCTCTCCTTAGACGTAATGGCTCATTAGGTAAGGTGGTTGCTTTTCACGACCTCGGCCCCGTGGTCATGGGTTCGAATCCTGCGATGGGCGATCCTTTATCGCCACTGCAAGCGGTGGTGATAGACGTAAAGGCTTTTCTGTCGCTATACAAAAAGAGGCTGTTAAATCAGCTAGCATTTCTTTTCTTTCTTTCTTTCTTACCCCCTCTGTCTGTCTGCCTGTTTCTGTCTGTCTCTATGTCAGTTACAAATAGGAGTACACTGGCCTCTGCGGATACACGGTATACAGGACTCGGGCTACAATTATTGTGGACTCCAAGAACATGTCAACCAATCTATCAGCTACCTACCCCTACGAAAATCCGGCCCTGCATGAATAAAGATATCACGGTCAAGCTATTCCACGAATTTGTGACATCCCGTCTCGATTTCTGTTACTCAGTACTCTTAAGTTTTCCTGCTTAGGCGCTAAGACCCTTACTGTTTGTATAAAATTTTGAAATTCAGTATGCCGATTGCGAACGTAGAAACTGTCAAACTGCATCACTTCTCACCGACCTGTACGGAGTTCCATCAAGTAGCTCATTGATTTCAAGGATCTGTCACTCATTTTTAGGTCCCTGAATTTTTGCCGAGCTGGTTTGGTCCAACGGTTAAGGTGCTCACCCCTGCCAAGGTCTGGCTGAGGTCATGGGCTCGAGCCCTGTGGCATATGTGAAGCACCCGAATAAAGATTAAGTTCTCTTGGGGTGCTATACAAATGAATTATATTTTTACTTGACCCGCTTGTCCGAAATACTTCCTAATCAGACTTCACATCTTATCACCCGCTCTTCTGACTCAAGTCGATTAGCTCTGCCTCTAACCAAACTCAAATCCTATAGAGATCGTGCCCCTAGTTTTTTAGTTCTGAAGCGTGAAACTCACTCCCAACTTACGTCACAACATTCGCTGACGTGACAAAATTAACAAGATGCTTAAAGACCACCTGTTCCTTACTGCATTTGCTCTGTCGGTGGGAATCTCCTTTGCGATTGAATGATTTCTGGCAATTTGCATATTGTCACTAGCCAATTGAATGGTTTATTTCCAGCTCAAACAAAGAGCCTTGAAAGAGATTAAGTTATCTCAAGAGGCTATACTCGTGTTTTACTGTTATGATCTATATCCACTGCTGCTTCTATATGACGCCGAATACCGTCAACTTTCCTTCAGAGGAACTCTACCTACTTCAGCCACCCTTATGTTCAGCATCAATTCATATTTATCGATGGTATTAAGCGTTGCTCATCCAACTGCGTATGAGGCGTTCTGTGGGTTCGTGGAGCATCGCAGTACCACCTCGCGCTTGAAACTTTCTTGCTGTCGACGGGACCTCTGGAGGAGGTCCCGGCGAAGACAGACGTCAGGCTAAGGTGCTCTGCCGCCTCGGGGCAGGGTGCTCTGCCGCCAATCCTTTTCGGTCTGGCGACGAAGCCCGTCGTCCGGTGGGCCCAATGGGCCAGAGCGCTTCGCTGCGCCATGCGTCACTGTAGACCAGCTGCGACAGAGTACGCCGCCGGCCGGGCTAGCGCCAGAGTGAGGAGGGCCACGGGTGAGCTGCTGCTCCTCCGAATGCTCGGGGTCTGGTCAATCGATGCCTGGCTACGGACAGATGCTCGACCGGCAGACGCAGTCAGGCCATTGGTCTCGACCCGTCGTTCTCGGTCCGAGGATTTTTTCATGCCCATCGCCCAGGACGTGCAGCCCATTAGCGCCACCATAAGCCCCGAAAGCCCCCCCCCCCCGAACAGTAACCCGCTGCTAGCTCCGGCCAATCATAGCCAGAGACCACGTCCCAAGTGGTCAGCTGCTGCTGGGTTGCTTTGTCACGGCTCTTCTCTTCCGGCTATGGTGATTCCTACAGGGCTTCCTGTTGGCGGGTCGAGCCATCGCCCCCTAGTCGCCAGTCCTGCCCTCTAGCCGCACCTGCTCGTCGACGCACCGGCTCGAATGCTCGCATTGTCAACAGTGAGGCTCCGTTCGACTGAATCCCAGATACCCCGGCGGTGACGGACTGAAAGAATGTGGACAATTTAGCCGGCGTCGCTCGTGGCCCGCTCGCCACTGGGTACCGGTCAGCCGTTCGTGGGGCGGCCGTTCGTACTCGGTGCCCTTTGCATCTGGTGGCAGAACAATGAGCTTTTCCGGCAGACCTGTGCGTCCCACTGAGACGGCGGACGGTCGTGCTTTGGCCCTCCCACGCTATCACTCATGCACTTATGGAGAGGCTTCGATACACATAACTGTTCCCGATTAAAAAATTTCGCCTTTTCACTAGGCGACAGTGTACGATAAGCACCACTTATTCGGGACATTTAATATACCGTATGTAATATGACTGCCCAAAAATGGATATGCTAGGCGCCTAAGACAGCCAGAAGGACAATCAACTCGTAACGCTGAAGACAGGGAAACGCCGATACAAATCCGCGTAGGCAGGTCAAGCAATCTTGCAAGACTTCGAGACACAGTTCTTATTTTATGTGATTGGCGAATCTTTGATTTTTTGAAGGCTCGTAGGGGCTAAAGAAGGAACAAAATAGGCAAAGGCACAGCACCCGCCAGAAATGGAATGGTACAACTGTCAGGGCAAATGCAGCAGATCTAGGCTGCTGCTGGCTAACTGCAGTAGTTCTCACTTGGCGAGGCCAGAAGCCAGATCGAGCCAGCTGCTATTGAAGACCGCAACACTTGGCATGCACATGCTGCGTAGGAGCAGAGCAAAAAAGAAATCAAATCTTCCATCGGCTGAGCCTCAGCGATGCCAACCGATATCCTCTGATATTATGCCCACTGACTAAAAAGACTTCGGTTCGGTCGAGGTTTTCGTTGTTAATAAACCGGTGGGAAGCGACTCGCAGCACGCCAAGTTATGCTGGTAAATCCTAGCCATCGAGTTGCTTACTGTGAATGCTATCACCATACAATTGGTACACTTCCTGTCAAGTAAATGTAAAATGTCTCATAAGAGATTTTATTCTTTTACAGTGCTATACGAGTGTATTATTATTATTATTATTATTATTATTATTAAACCATACAGCTAGCTTAAGAAATATAGGGATAGCTTGCGTTAAAGCCAGAGTATAGGTATTGCCATTCGCCAGTAGTTCAAAGATCCCTCCCGCTGTAGGGCCTATATGCTCCTTGCTCACCAACAACCAGTTAAAGCTCCCATCCCAAATGCGACAGCATCGAGTCTTGCAACCTCATACAAGCACTATCTGCTATAGGTGCGCTAATCATAATGATACTAATAATTAGGATATATATATATATATATATATATATATATATATATATATATATATATATATATATATATATAATATATATATCATAATATATATATATATATACTATATATATATATATATATATATATATATATATAAAGTGCTTTGAAGAACGTAATCTCATTCTAGGCACTTTGCATTTGCTGTGAAGGAAGCATGATCAGATGATTGCATGATCAGACAATGCACACTGTCAACAAGCACAAACATCGTTAGTGGTGACACCCACAGTTTCAGCATTGAAATACGGTTAGTGACAGCATGCACAGTGCCAGCACCCATTAGCGCAAAAAAGAAGAATCACAAGGACCTACTAAGTGCTGGGATAAATAGGTGCATTTTAAGCTTTTTTTAAAATGTCAATTCAGGGGATGCCGGGACGTCAGTCGGGAGTGAATTCTAAGCATTGGGAGCACACTAAGTAAAGGCATGGTCTCCAAAGAGCTTGACGCTCGTATGAAGTACAGGTAAATGATTTTATTTGGAAAAGTGGGAGGTACAATGCCTAGCTTAGTAAGTGAGTAATTCCGACATGTCGGCTGGAGCCAAGAATGAAGGGAGCTAAAAGTGAGAAACAGAACCTTGAAATCGATACGCTGCTTGATTGGGAGCCTGTGAAGGTAGGGAAAATGGGGTGTAATGTGGCAGCTGCGACACTCACTACATTCAAGCCTAGCTAAAGAGTTTTGCCCCAACCTTAAGCACCTGATTGCACAGGCCGGTAGACCACTAAACTGTGAGGTACAGAAGTTAAGACTAGACATTGAAAATGCATGGAGCAATGTGGATGTAGTATCCCTGTATAAGCACGCCTGAATTTTAGCAATTTTACGTAGCCAAACATAGGCAGACTTAATATAATATAATATAATTCATTTGTATTGAGCCCCAAGAGAACTTAATCTCTATTCAGGCGTTTCACATATGCCTCGGGGCTCGAGCCCACGACCTCGACCAGGCCTTGGTCGGGGCGAGCACCTTAACCGCTGGACCAAACCAGCTCGACTTGACTGTGGAGCTGATGTAGTCGTTTAGTGAAAAGTCACTGTGAAACAGGAGACCCAGATTTTGTGCAGATACCATAAATATAAATATAATTCATTTGTATAGCGCTCTAATAGAACTTGATCTCTATTCAGGCGCTTCACATATGCCTCGGGGCTCGAACCCAAGACCTCAGTTAGACTTGATCGGGGCGAGTACCTTCACCACTGGACCAAACATATACAATGTCTCTGATATCTTATCTATCTTGCTGACAAAAAAGCTAGAGAAGCGATCAGCTAGATTGGAGAGGATCACATCGGCTAGGTAAGGAGCTAACCTGGGAGTAGTTAAGGAGATGTTTGATCGTAGACATAAGCATTTTTAGAATGCTCATCCGTGACTCAACAATATATTTATAGAAGCTACACCTAGCTTTAGCTAGGATGGGTTATTTGATCTACAGTAGCCCTTGCATGTTTGCAGATCGACAGAGTAAATCTTGATGTTTTATATGCTTTGGTAAGCTTTCGCTTAGTAGACTTAGCTGGTTTAATGTCTGCGGTAAACCATAGACCGTTTGAGCGAGGGCGCACATTCTGCTTAATCCAAGGTGCAAACTCGTCGAGCATGTAAGTTAGTGTCCTGTCGTAGCATTCGACCTATGATGACTGGTCGGAAGGGGGATCGAGCAACAATGGCGAAGAAGATATTCTCGCTTGGACATCATCAACGTAAACGGTCTTGAGGTTACGCGATTCGCAATTTGATATCAGATGCAGAGGAGGGTGCACAATGTCGACTGTGTGAGATCCGCATGCGATCAGATGAGAAGAATTTGATAAGAATTGGTGATGATAGCGTGCAGTTGTAGGTGAACATTTGGTCGAGTGTGTGACCCTTGATGCGAGTAGGGCCATGCACATTGGCCACAAGAGACAGGGAGTCAGTCAGTGCACGTAATTCTGCACTTACGACGTCAGTTGACTTGTCAAAATGAATGCTAAATCACCCAAAATGAGAAAATGTCAATTTTTTGCACCCAGAATTTAAATCAGATCAGATAAATGTGAGATAAAGGAGAACTTTGTACCTGGTGGTTGATAGATTGCTGCCACCATTAGCGGCTTATCGTCCGAGGGACTCAAAACAGAGATTCAAAAAAATGCTTCGAGGGGACAGCAAAAAGTTTGCAACTGAGGGAAGAACGTGCGATATTTTCACCTCCCCACTAGTTTCGATCGATTTGGAGACATGGAAAATGAGAGGCCTGTCGGAATAACATGGTTTATGGTCGGGAAGTTAGTCGATTGCAGCCGGGTCTTTGCCAAAGCGAACAGGTCGAGATTGTCGGCGATATTCATTTCGTGAAATATTAGGAATTTATCGCAAATTGAGCGAGCATTCCAAAGACAAGCGTTACAATGGGCCGCTGGGGTTATAGTTGGCCTGATTACCACTGAGCTAGAGTGAATCGCAGCAGCGCTAGAGGAGAATCGAGCAGGACGGAGGCTCGGAACGATCCTGGGAATGCCAAGCAAGTGGGGTCTCCGGCCACCATGCTTGTCCGACTGTTTCTTTTTTTCATTTGGTAATGTTCACGTCGCGGATACGAGTAACAGCACCCGCAACTAGAAATGCATTCATACGACGGTAGCAAAACGGTAATAGGCACGCACGATCGTACCTAATAGGCACGTTACTAACAGTCGGCGAGGATAATGGCGAAGCCCGCTTGGCGGGTGCGGCTGGAAGCCCTAAGGATTGAGATGTCCATAGGCAGGTCATTTCTTAAGTGCTACGGTCAAACAACAAACAGATGTGCTCAGACACAGGTCTGAGCAGTATCGGCTTCCGTATAAGATATTCGCAATAACTTCGATTTTCGGACAACAAGTCTTCAACGGACAAGAAGCGCTAGTAGCGCTTCTTGTATCGGGAGGCAAGGACGCCAATTCTTTCACTCCCTCGCTACCACTAGCTAGTTCTTTGCTGCGCGCTGTTGACGCTTACTCTGAAAAACGGAAGAACGCAACAAAGGAAAGAGGTCGTCGGTCAACGCAAAAATACCGAGAGTTCGCACGTCCATCGCACATTGTTTACATATCCACAGCCTAGTCCTACATAGTTGAATCGAAATTTCATTGCGTCTCGGCTTCGTTTCGTTCTCCGCCTTAAAATTTTCTACCGTGGCGCTGTCGGCCAAAGAGAGATAACGGATTTTTTATGCTATGACTGCAGTACTACAAGAAAGTTTGAATTTTGTTCACAATTTATGCCTAGTTGAATGTACCCCGTGTTAAAAACATTGCTTTTTGAGAACACGATCGAGAAACGAATCCACGAGCTCCGTACAAAGCAGCAATTAAACGGACTGCCTGGCATGGAAAGAGTCTAAACAGGACCAAATTTGTTTTATCAAGACGGGACAATCTTCGTTCAGGTGTTGCCCGAGAAGGAAAACAAGATGCCAAGCATACGTGGAAGTTAATAATCTCTTGAATGCGAAGGTATGTAGATTGGGGTGCATTTCTCCGAGACCGATCTGTCGTCCGCCGGTGGTGCTTCGTATTCGATTGACCCGATCCTCCTTTGAAAGGGTTCCACGTACCTCCGTTTGTAACTCCACAAAGCCACCCACAAAGATTAAGTATTTGTTACACGGGAGAGCTTTGTATAGCGCACTTGTAGCCTCAGCAGCATTCGAAACGTATTTGGCAGCCAACAGACTTCATCTCACGCAACAAAGAGAAAGTGGAAAGCAAAGCTGAGTCAGGAGAACAGTTGAAGTAGTGAGTTGCATAGAAGTAGCTTATCAGGATAGCTGAAAAGGATGTGCCACAGTCGGCAGCAGAATAATAGACGCTGTTGCGTAAGAATTGTGGAAATGAATTCCACAGCCTAGAACCGGCAGAGCAAAAACTTCAGTCGCCGATGGCTTTGAGGCGGAGGAATGGTATAGCTAATTTATTGTCAATATTGTACCTGAAGGCACGAAGAGGCTGAAATTGATGCAGCAGTTCAACTAGGTATGAAGGAGCCAAGCCGAGTCGGACCTTGTAGGTCAGCGTAAGAACTTTAATCTTCAGATCTAACGGTATGACTAAGCTATCTCAACAGACCCGTTTCTTCGCAGTTGAGAGGGAGCATGGCCTAGGCCAGAAGATCCCGTGAAATACCCCGGAAGCTTTGAATCTGTGTTGAACTTTCAACCTAGCATGTGTCTAATCGGTAGACTACCAATCAAAAAATGTCACTTGGAATATTTAAAAAAATTCAAGAGAGATGTTGGACAAACTTGGTGAACCAGATACATTTCTTGCAATTTTTATAGATGGTTAAATCACTCAAGATGTAGCTTTTTACAATCTGTTTGGTTTTATGGGAAATTATTTGCCTTCAGAGATAGTTAGCCAGGGTTTTTAGTGTGCGAAGATGCTTCGCACCTCGTTGGCAATGGCAAGCAATCTTATTTATGGTCCCGCCGGACCAATATGACAATTAAAGCCATTAAATGAGCATTTTTTGAATTCAGTGCTCGATTACTCTTATGAGCAAACAGCAAATTTATTATTGCAAGCTTGTCCGCTGGATCCATACGGAGCCTTACGGATTGCCGCAATTCCGATGCAAAATGAACACAAACATGCTAGAAGTTGGATTAGAAATACCCATTCGCAAAGCCTTACGGAGGTGTAAGGATACACCTTGCAGGTCAATGAAGTATTCAAGGGTTTGGTTTGCTGTTTCTGTCCAGCCCGATGGTTCTAAAGCACAGCAATACATTCAACAACTTCGTAGGTTAGTCATTCAGTGTCGCAGTAGAGCCAATCAGATTTGGAGTCCACAGTGTTGACGTCATGTATTACTTAGTGATGTAACAATAGGAAAAGGCTTATGGCATAATCTTGTTAAGGTACCAAATCATTGCCCACGAAGCGATCAAAGCTTAATTCAAAAAGATATTCTAGCCAATGCCCGGCAGGAGTTTCGCGGCGGCACCCAAAGGAAAGAGAAACATCGCGGCGGCGAAGCACAGTAACGTGTTCTAGCTTAACAACGAGCAAGCTTTTTCGTCATAAACGTTTAGATTTTAAGGCATTTAGGGGACTTTGGACAAAGAATTGCTACGCAGCTATGCATTGCATATACGTTATGAACTACGTGTTAGCTATTTAGGCGTTAAATGAGTAATGGTGGCTGGTGGCTGAGCATACATCCAGGCGTGTGAGGGCACCGGTATACCGGGAATGAATCTTTCAAGTCTGTCACTTCGCTTACCTTAGGCAAAGGAAGCTTAAGCCTTGTCTTTCTTGTCTGGAGAGTCGAAACCAAGCCTCAGACACCGCATACCGCTTCAATCTCCCACTCCACAGACATGGCGATATATAGTTTTATAACTCTACATAGGTACATACAAAGATATCCAGTGAGATATATGCGCATCAATTCAATTAAGGAACGTACAATTTGCTTTGAAATTGTCAAACAACATATTACCCGTTGCAATGAAACATGTGAACTAAGAACCTGTAGCCTAACAGAGCGTGACTACCGATACAATGATTCCAGTCCAACATGAACTTCATAGCATGGTGGTGAAGTCTAATTAAGAGCGCAAAGCTGATCGGCGATGAAAAGGTATGCAAAAGTGGGAAAAATCCACAGGTCAACCATGTTTATGGACACAATATTTTTCTCGGGTGAGATACTCTATTTAGATTCCAAAGATTTCTTCTTAATAGATGATTTTATTTCATGAATATAGGATAATTTGGAAGGAAATTTTAGCAGACCAGTACAAAGGTAGACCAGGACGAAGCTGAATTTAGGGACACTTGAGATTGTGTATTCAAGGGGCTGTATGACACACGAGTTTGACAGGGCCATTAAGTGTGCACGAATTTTTTTTAAGAGGAGGCGCTGTTTTGGACCTGAACTTAATGTCTCACTGCATTTTGCTTTACATCGGAAGCCTTCAACTCAATCATGCTATAAGCAGCACAGACTGCCCATTTGAAAGATGCGTCTCATTTTTATTGTTTCACAAATATGTGCATTGAACCCTCAGGACTGTTAATCGCCTCTCCAAAACAATCGTAATATAATGTAGTTTATCTCTGCCAAACTCCACAGACACACACATTAAGTGGGTGTTACGCACGAGAGTCTTCTATAGCGCCCTACAAGAACTGAATCTCAATCCAGGTGCTTCGCATATGACGCAGGGCTTGAGCCCACAACTTCGGTCATCATAGATGAGCACATTTACCTCGGTCATCAAAGGCGAGCACCTTAGTCCCTGGGACAAATCAGGGCGGCGAGATAAACAATTTAGTGTTTCTCTAAACTGTCCCAACGCTGTTGGGCCAAAACTGCCTAATCAGAAGCATATGTTGCATATTTTTCTGCGACCAAGTTTAATTCAAATGTCAAACTTTTACATATCAATGATCGCCAAGAAACTTATCGCTGAGCTACTCGAAGCTTCTAGTGATATGTCCGGATTAAGTAAGATGGGCACGATTTTATTCACATACCGAGGTTACTATACACATGAGTGCTGCCCAACTGAATATTCTCTAAAATTGCAAAACTTTCATATAGTGAGTTTCGTTTCCATTGGTTAGTTGTTTAAATTCCCTTATAAATCATTAGCCAAATATCTGTTATACGAATCTACACCTATACCAGCCACAGACTTTAATCGTTGGCGATCGAAGCTTTTTCTCTGCAGGTCTTAGGCTGACCCTGAAATTAACTTCCACAATTTTTATGCAACATCTGTTCTCTTGCTGCCGACCGAGGCACACCCTTTCCATCCATCCTGAGCTGCTACTTACGTGATACTCATTTCCTCGACTGCCCTGCTGACTTAGCTATACTTCTCACTTCCACTTTGTTTCATTGAACGAGATCTGTTGGTTACCAAATGTGTACGAAAATCATAAGAACTGCAGTAAAATTCAAACATTTGTAGATGATATATAATAAATGGAAATATATATGTCAGGTTTGGAAAGTTTACTGTCACAATGTGCTCGTAAAGCCCGGAACACACGTCCCACTGACGTCATGACATCTCCCTCCGACTTGCCGACATTTGAAAAGAAACCAAACACTCGTCTGTAGATTGCAGCCTTTGCGTTGTTCGTCTGAAGTGCTATTTGTGTGGCTAAGCGTGCTGAAATAGTGCGTTCTGAAAGGGTTCGTGCTATCACTAACAAGTTGACATGCTTCCTTTTTCGCAAATGTTAAATGCCAATAGAGAGATGTAATTCTCTCAGAGCCCTATACAATTTTGTTTATTATTATTATTACAAAAGGCAGGAAAATAAAATCCATGCAGAAAAACTGCCAGGCCAAAATCTTCAAGACACATAAATATAAAGTCCCATAACGTTGTTGTCTTGGATGTACATAGACGGAAAATGCTGAGTCTGTCGTTTTCCTCGCACTACGCTTAGTCAGTTTGTAATGCAGGCGTCCCCAGAACAAAAATGTATTCTTTACTAGCATATCGTAGTATGAGGAGAGCGGTTCCAGATCAGGCTTGTTGCAGGGAAACTGCAAATGAAGTGCAAAGTTCAGACTAATTTCGAGGGTAAATTAGGATAGAATATCATTGGTGCATTCAGGCATCATTTAGGCAGTACTGCAGTTTTTTCATTCAAGATAGATTAGAGGCACGGGTCGTTTCCGCATTCCTTAAACAGGGTAATAGAGCTCTGCTTGCATTAATTTGAAGGATCAGAATTGCAGTATTGATCTCAGTTGGGCCGTTTTTGACAGATATTAACCAGCAAACTCAAACACCCAGAAGAGATTCTTCTGCTCGGACGATCGTCGGTTTAAAAGTGCTGCGACACGATTAAGCAATTATTAGTCTTGAAGTGTGAGGGCCACAACTCAGAGACCTTACGTATATCTCCATCAGGCGCTAGCCACACAGTGTATTCTTAAGTATATGTCACTTGCGTGAAGCAGGCTCAGTCTGGTCTTGACATCTGTCAAGATAACCACATTGTGAAAATGTTCATAGAGATCACATTACCCTGTATTACTGGGCATTAATAAATGAGTGGTGGACAGCAAAGAAGGTATCAGGTGGCATGAAATACGGATCTCTGATATAAAAGCCAACAGGCAAACAATAAGAAGAAAGCAGATAATTCGGCGTCGACTGTGGCATGCTGTCAAAATAACTGGCTGCACAATGGTCTGCAACCTGATTCAAGGCACTAGTTTGGCTCGCCGAGGCATGCAATGAGGCATCTAGTCTGCATTAGAGTATCGAGAATAACGCGAGCTGAATGGTATTGGAAAGGGAATTACGACTTGTAGAGATACATTGTGATATGTAGAGATACGTTACAGGGGTACCATGGGGTGGACACAAGGGCCTAGAAGTACCCCCTGTAATCTTCTCGAGCCAGGTACCCCCTCTTAGTAGTCTGTTTATAGAGCTTCGGCGTGGAGGCTTCCGGGCAGCTCTAGAGTCGAGTCGAGGCGGAGAGCCTCTGGATGGCAAATTCAAGATTTTTCTCCAGTGATTGGGCAGACATTGTTTTAAAAGAATTAAATTAGTCTACCAGGCAGCGTGCATTTGGTGCACAGCTTTGAGCTCTTAAATTAGAGATGCCTACTTCTTCTTAGAGTTTCAAGAGGCTTCCAGCGAGTAGCTTCACTTTCTACCGGTATGAAATGGATAAACTTTATAGGCTTGCCAAAAAGCTCAACAAGGCGGCACTTTTTCTGCTGCTTGCAGACAGATAAGAGATGCCAGAGGTAGGGGGCTAACCATTTTGGACTATAGAGTATCGCGTTATAATGTCGGCATTTGGAAATAGGCGTGTATGCACTACGTATTTAAATTGAAAGAATTAAAAAATAGGCGGGAGAAGTCACACTTCCGTTTATTTCAGGTAACAATTATATTAATACACTTAATAAAGCGCCCTTTGAGAACTGGATCTCTTTCTAGGCGCTTTACATTTGCTGCAAAGAAAACAAGATCGAATGGTTAGCGGTATCATGCTTGATAAACAACACAAATAACATGGTTAGGGGTGAAATGCACAGGGTCAGCATGCAAGTGTGGTTAGTGGTAGCACGCAACAGTGTCAGCACGCATAAGCACATAAAGGACGAATCACAGGGACCCATTAAATGTTGTCATACATAGGTGCGTTATTAATTTCTTTTTAAATGTGATCAAGTCAGGGATGTCTTGACGGAAGTTGGGAGTGAGTTCCAGCCGAAAAGTGGGTGTTACGATGCTTAACCTAGTGGGGGAGTAGATCTGATAGGTCGGCTGGAGCCAAATAATGAAGGGATCTAAAAGTGAGCTATACAACCTTGAAGTCGATTCGTTGCTTGACTGGTAGTCAGTGCAGGTCGGCGAGAAGTGGTGTGATGTAGCAGCTGCGACGCTCACGACAGACAAGCCTAGCTGCAGAGTTTTGCACCAGCTGTAAGCGCCTGATTTCATATGCAGGTAGGCTAGAAGCAGTGATTTACAGAAGTAAAGACGGGATGTCACGAATGCATGGACAAACTTGGATGTGGCTCCGGTTAAAATTCAAGGGTGAGACCAATGTGTTCAATTTCTTCCAGTGATTCAAGATTACTTAAATCGATGGATATATTGATAAATAATAAATATACTCTTGTACATAGGAAGGTTCAGTATTTATAAGTGGGTAGTCACTCAGGTAGTCACTTTGGTTTGAAAGCCAAACCTTCAAAACTCGCTCAGTCAGCATGCTTTTTGTTGCTGCTGCACGGAATCATAGTTTCTTGTTACAAACAATCTTTCGCAAAATGACTACACCATCTCTAAAATCAAGTCTGCCTACTTTTAGCCACCTACAATTGAAAAAATGTGGCTGTGATTAGATGAGGAATCCCCATCCAAGTTATTCAACGCATTCGTGGCATTCGTATTAACCTGAAAGTAAATCTCTCCTTACACGTCTTTCTTGCTGCAAAATTCGACTCTTAAAGACTGTGCAAGTCTATGCAACTAGACGTGTAAATGCTGAAGTAGATTCATTGAGATTTAGCCCTCTAAGGATGGTATGCGAATTCGCTATTTATTATTAACATTAGTTAGAGAGATAATATGGAGAGATAATATTATTTAGAGAGATAGAAGAGAGAAAAAACGCGGATTGCACAAAAGAGCCACGCGGTGTACGGGTCTGTCACAGCATCAGCATGTCTTTGCATACAAGACACTCAACGGATCGGGCGCATGCTGTATCTGCACGCTATTCGGTTAACGAATGTTCTTCTTTATTTGGTGCTTAGCAGGTAGAAATTGAGAAAGGCTTCTACAGAATGGGTCACGTGGCAATTTGCGGAGCAGGAGGGCATTGCTAGTCTGAGAGTCATTTTGTGGACTACGATGGCTACACATGGATTGTCGGCAAGGTTTTACATGTAGGAATGGCTGTAAACACTTCTTAATATGTCTCTGCCTGTAGCTCCGTAAACGGCCAGGCTTACTGGTAATTACACTGGGGAGTTTCTATGCAGCAATAATTAAGCTGCTTTCAGTGCACGACCGGTAGCCAGCAGCCTTCATGTCCTGCATGAAAAGTAGGAAGCGTCGCCATATTAGTCGCCATATTACAGTCACTTAATAATAATAATAATAATAATATTGCACTTGATAAAGCGCCCTCAGAGAACTTAATCTCTTTCTAGGCGCTTTACAGTCACTTGAAGTTAAAAGTAGCAGCGAAGTAGCCACAGTGACATCGGATCTCGAGGACGAGCCACAAGTGACGTCAATAGAACAGGCGAAATTTTGGTCGGGAACTACTAAAGTGGGTTCCGTCTCTTGAAGTCTGCATCCAACAGTTTTAATCTGCGACAAGGGCAGCGAATCTTTGTCGTGAGAGTACCCTTGGGCTCGAAGACAGAGTTGCACTAGTTCAGCAATAAATGAAAGAGCTAGACGTAGGAGGCTATAATGATGAAACAAACGCGCTACCCATTGAAGGATTCCTGTGGCACGATAGAAATCATGGCTCGTATTCGCCGCAGCACTTCAAAAGCCGTAGGAGTTAGCAAAGTGGAGACGCGATTGAATTTCTTGAGTTTACTGACTAGCGCAGCCTGACCTAACTAACTTAGTACCGATTGCACGAAGTGCCCTCGCAGTGACAGTGCACCAACAAGCAGCCTTTCCTTGGCTTAGACTGAACGAGAATGCGGAGCAGTATATAGCGCAGAGTAAGATAGCGAAGTATGCATTCGGCTGTTTGTTGCTCACATCGATCTGACTACCTCGAGCTGTAGCAGAGGCAGCCGAGGTCGTTTAAATCCATGGTCTGGACAATCAGCAGACCAACTCTATCCATGACTCCGTGATGTCACGAGAACTTGACCTACAAGTTTTGGATACACACAATCCCAATGATAAATAGTTTTGCAAAGTTCCTTAAGAGATCTTAATCTCTGTTTAGGTGCTTTACAACTCGCTGCTAAAGAAGCGGAAAGTTTAACTTAATTGACAAGCAAGATGTCTGCTTAGGCAAGCGTGCAAAAGCGCCCAAATGTTACAACACAAGCATTTATAAGCACACAAGAAATCACACAAACAAGCATTTATAAGCACACAAGAAATCACACATAGGCGTTAGCTATGTGTTAGCAACATCCATCCAATCATGCGCAGCTAAGCATGTCCCGTAGGAAAAAGAGGTTACTTGGCGCTCGGCGCAAGGGCAAGTCGCTCTTGCCATTCGCCACGGTGTTCACAGTTTTCGTAACATGCCATCCCACATAGGCACGATTCACCCAAACAGAGCAAAGCCTAAGTGTAACCTGCACGTGTTTTGCATCTTTTTAAATGTCATTAAATCAAAAGAGGACGATGTGTCAGCCTGTCGCGCAATTCCAAGCTTTATGAGTATAGCAACAGAAGGCACTGTCTTTAAAGGATTTGAAGCTAGATGGGGCACTCAAAATTGACCTGATTGAGAAGAGAGGAAGGCTAGACGGAAGGCCTGATGTGAAAACAATTCAGAGTAGGGCCTGAGCAAGAGCTCGGAGGGAGCTAAATGTGATCTAAAGAATCTTCAAGTCAATACGCGGCTCAATAGGCAGTCAGTGCAGACGGTGAGAGTGTAGTGTGGCTGTTGCTATATTAAAGACGCGCTAAGCTTGCCTGCCGAGTTCTGCACTAACAGTTAAGAGTATTACTGCACAGGCACCAAGACCAGCGAGCTGTGAATCTGAGACGCTTAGTCGGAATTTCGCGATTTCGTGAACCATCTTGGCCACGGCGTACTTATCTAAGCAATGCTGAACTTTTGCCATTATCATTGATGACAGTCGGCTGATTGGACTTTGAAACTGAGGTGCTCAAATAGTGACGTGTCTTGTTGGAAGAGGACACATTGACCCCCGTCTTCACCAAATATTCAGAGGCAAAACTGTTTAACAGGGGGCCGATTGAAGGGCTGGCCTGCTGCAATAATCGAATAGAGATGACACTGCATGCGGCCTGTTTGTCGGGCGGGGTGGGGTCGGCCGCCCACTGACACCGTGCTGTGGAACGGAATCGAGGGCCGGGCACGATGACGCAGTGGTGCGGAACACGCTCAGGCGCTCTAGATAGATCGCAAAGTCGTTGAGGTTCGGCGACTACCGGCAACTACAAATCCGAGCAGGGGATTTATCCGAATGACGTAGTGAGAGACTGTCGCCAGTCAGAGCACTGGGTCGGCAGCAGTCCCGCGATTACTCGGTCGCCGTCGACTGCCAGCATTGAATCGCAACGTGCTTTCATGTTCATTCGCATTCTGCCGTCTGATATTTGACGACGCAGAGCGTCGTATTGCAGGCCTCAAAGTTGATACGGCTCGCAACCTACGCTAGTTAAGCTATGCCCCGCCTGACTGCGTCTAGAGCGGGAGAAGTCGTCCGCGGCAGAGATCAAGCGGCCATGGAGCGACCGCCTTGCGCAGGAAACTGGCGGTTACGAAACTTCTCCGGACGGGCGGCCTCCTCCAGCAGGGGGCGCGTCCGCTCTAAGCTGCCGCTTGACTTTCGAGAGCCTTCATCTCTCGCATCATTTCCAATCCTGGCTATTAATGGACGCTCGGTGCAGGTGCGTTCTATTTGGTGGTAATTCGACGTTCCGTCTCATTACGCCGAGGCTCGCCGAGACCTGGAGCCGCTGGCGCAGGTAGTACCCCCAGTGCTCCTCACCGTCTGACGCAATGCGAGGCCTCCGCGGAGAAAGCTGCATCGGCTGCGGCTCCCTAGCGGCCGCCGAGGCCCTCGTTGCAGAAAGCGGTACAGCGCCGGCGAGGAGACGCCCTACGCGCGTCGCTTGCATTCGGCGTCGCTCGCTTGCGAGGCCAGCGCCAGTCTCCCAATGAGGCTCGCTCGCGGCAGTTACTTCGCAGCAACGCGCTTGCTGCGCTACGGCGAGCGCTTCGGATCGATGAAGAGCAGCGTCGCAATGCAGAGACTTGCAATCGCCCGCGGAAGAGGTTGCGCTTTCACGCGGGCCGGCCTGCGGCGTGCGAGCGACGCGCAGGCCAAGTGAGAGCGCGACGTGCGGGCCAAGTGAGAGCGCGACGATGCCGCACGCGGAGCCGCGGCAGCGGTTCCGCGAAACCCCGCCCCACCCCGCGCTCCGCCGCTGCCTCCACCGCCGCCGCAGCTGCCGGAGCAGCAGCTGCGAAGCTCTGAGAAGCTCCGAGGCTGTCGAAGAGGCGCCCCTTTACCCGGTGCCTCCCCCCGCCCGCCCGCCCGCTCAAGGCCTCTCAGGAGACTTAACGTGTAGCCCAAGAAGAGTTTTCGCTTGGTCGTTCGCCGCGGCGGCTACGACGAGAATGTGCTGGCGCGAAAGAAAGCAAAGGGGGGGACCGACGGTACGATGAAAATGACGCGAAGAGACGCTTGCCAATATAAGCCAACGGTTAATTGAGTTGCCGCAACAACAAAAAATAAATACATTAAGGGCAACATTTGTTGCCAGCCAACGCTTTCGCTTCTACGGTTTTTTCAATTCGTCTCGGGGGCTTTCCGCAGTTCCATTGTGTCGGGTTATCCCGCGAGGTATTTTTGAGGCGCTCCAAGAACGCACCGTGCCGGCGGTAGCGGTGCCAGTGACGCACGCTGACCGCGCCCGGCGACGCGCGTCGCCTGCCGCTGAGCCGCGAGCGAGCGCCGGACCTAGCGCCGGAGGCGGGCCGCGGCTGACGCGAGGCGGCGTGGCTGGCGGCCGAGCGGCGGCATGTCGCGAGTCTCCATCGCCCGCGGCCAGAGTCAGTCGGTCCTCGCGGCACCCGCCTCGCGCGTCGAGGCTCGCGTCGGTAGCTGCAACCGTTTAACAGCGCAGGCACGACAGACGGTTCACGCTGACGATACGCCCTGGGGGCCGGTAAAGATCACACGCCGCCGATCACACTAAGTCAACAAACTTTACTCGACGGACCAGCCGCGTCACTCTGACCGCGGGCGACGGGGACTCGCGACGGGCCGCCGCTCGCCCGTCGCCGATGCCACCTCGCGTCGGCCGCCGCCCGCCCCCTCCGGCACCAGGTCTGGCGCTTGGTCGTGGCTGGCTCAGCTGCAGGCCACGCGCGTCGCCGAGTGCAGTCGGCGTGAGTCGCCGGCGACGCTAACGCCGACACGTTGCGTTCTTGGAGAGCCTCAAAACCCACAGGCCAGCCGGAAAACGCATCCCGGTGCTGTTTTCGCTTCTTCGAGGTATATTATCACACGCGTCGGCGGCGGAATAGCCATCGCAGATTGGCCGCTTACACATCGCATTCAGTCGCATCGTAGCTCCTGATCATTGATACGAGTTGTCACGAGGTAGTGCGCAGCGCCGATGCAACCCCTCGCTCTCTCTCTCTCTCTCTATCTCTCTCTCTCTCTCTCTCTCTCTCTCTCTCTCTCTCTCTCTCTCTCTCTCTCTCTCTCTCTCTTCGGTCTACTCCTCAGTCCTTCTTTTGAAAAGTAAGGCATCGGTCAGCTGATTCAACAGGCTCATTTAATTGGCGCAGAAAGAACCTTAATGTAATGCGATGTAATGTATCTCCGTCAGTAACTCCACAGTCATAAAGACCATGTGGGTGTTACGCAGGAGAGTTTTGTATAGCGGACTCACAGCTTAAGCAGCTTTCGGTACGCATTCGGTAGCCAAAAGACTTCGTCTCACGCAACAAAGAGTAAGTGGAAAGCATAGCAGAGTCAGGAGAGCAGTTGAGGTAGTGAGTAGCATAGAAGTAGCAGTTCAGGACCGCCGAAAAAGATGCGCCATAGTCGGCAGTTGGAGAGTAGTTGTCGTTGCGTAAGAATTGTGGAAGCGAGTTCCACAGTCTAGGACCTGCAGAGCTAAAGCTTCTGTCGCCAACGGAATCCAACAGTCTAGAAATACCTCTTACAAACCTCAAATCCTTTGGAGACCGTGCATTTAGTTCATATGCTCCCAAAGCCTGGAACTCCCTCCCGACCTGCGTCAGAACATCCCCTGACCTGACCACATTTAAAAGGAAATGAAAAACACACCTATTTAGGACAGCATTTAGTGGATCCCTGTGATTCGTCCTTCATGTGCTTATGCGTGCTGACACTGTGAATGCTGCCACTAACCACATTTGCATGCTGACCCTGTGCATGTCACCCCTAACCATATTATTCATTTCGTTTGTTTTTCAAGCATGATTTTACTTACCATTCAATTGCATTTCACTTTACAGCGAATGTAAAGCGCCTAGAGAGAGATTAGGTTCTCTGAGGGCGCTTTATCAAGTGAATTATTATTATTATTAACTGTCTTTAAGCGGAGGAATGGAACAGCTAATTATTGTCCACACAGGACCTGAGGGCGCGAACAGGCTGAAACGGATGCAGCAGTTCAGCTAGGTACGAAGAAGCCAAGCCGTGGCGGGCCTTGTGGGTCAGCGTAAGAACTTTGCTCTGTATCCTTCGCTCAACCGGCAACCATCCTAGCTCTTTCAGCAGAGGTGACACGTGCTCAAACCGCTGGGACTTGAAGACCAGCCTTGCAGCCATATTCATAGTCAGCTGTAGTGGCATAATAGCTTTCTTTGGTAGCCCAGCCAAAAGGGAATTACAATAACCAAGCCGAGACAGAACTAAAGAGCTAGTTAGATTTTTTACAAGCCACTGTGGGAGACAGCTCCTAATCTTGGATAGGGATCGGATGTGATGGCTAGCTGTAGAAGCAGTCTTCTGAATGAAGCTTTTGAAATTGAGGCAGCTGTCGAACACGACACCTAGATTACGAGCACGTGGTGAAGGTCGCACAATAGCATCGCATATTAGAACAGCAAAGCCTTTTAATCCAGCTACACGCCTAGGGTGTCCTATGAGCAGCAGTTCGGTTTTATCGTCATTTAATTTCAGGAAGTTTTCCGACATCCAGGATCGAATATCGGCAAGGCAAGCATTCCGTTTCTCAGTTGCCGCAGCAGATTCCGACGGTTTAAATGACAAATACAACTGAGTATCGTCAGCATAGAAGTGATATCCTATTCCATGGGCCTTAATCACTTTTCCAACCTTAAGGCTATCGACGCCGCTTGCAGTGTGCAGGATTGTAGAGGATTGCTTGCTGCAGGACTCAAAACCACGACCTGGGTTGAGAGGTGCGAGCACCTTAGCCTTAAGCGCCGGCTCGGAGCTCGGAGCTCGGGCTTGGAGCTCCTTATTGCAGATTCGCCCACGACGAACGCTCAACGGGCCGACGAAAGCGACAGCTCGCGCCTTCGCGTCTAGGCGGCGAGCTGCGAGCTGGTTTGATTCGTAGACCGGCCAAGTGGAGGCCGAGCGTCGCGTGAGCGCGCGCTTGCTCGCGGTGCGTCTGCTCGCCTGCGTGCAATGCTGCGGCCATGTTGTCGCTGGATGCCAGATCGCGCTAGCTGGTCATCGTCTCCCTGAGAGCCCTCGAGTTTGATGCCGGCTGTGCAATGCCCGATGCTCACTCGCACACGGCTAGTGGCCGTCTTCGCGCGTTGCCGGCGATGGCGGCGGCAGCGGCAGCGGTGGCGGCGGTGGTTCCGCTTGCTAGCGAACTGGCGAACGGAATTATTCCCAGCTGTTCCGGCCGCCACTCGCCTGCTTTCATCTATCGCAAGAGCGTCTACGGATACAACTGACATGGCCAGTGTTTCCTAGACCTCAAGAAATACCCCGTACTTAAGGACGCTACGTCGTGTCTGCTAGGTTTTCCGACACTCGGCAGTTTCTCCGCTTTTCTCGCATCCTCAAGGCCAGCGAGTTCGTGACCTCGGCCTCAGACTCAGAACTCCGCTCTTGGCATTCATTTGGTGACCAAAAATAGCCCTAGCCGTTGCCGTCAGATTGCTAATAGATAGGTAGTCAGCTGGCGAGGCTGCAATATTTAAGGCCACCGATAAGGGTCCATCTCGGCAGACTTCATTCCGCAACTCCCTCTCTTGCGCAAGCAGGTGGAGACAAATCAGTGCAGCCCCCTGGCTTAGGTTCTCAGCCAATATTTCTATAATGAAACCGCGGCTGGCAAAGCGTTAAAATCGTAGTCGTCGTCGTCGACTGACTGCAACTGTTTCACAAAAGCCCGAGATGGATTCTTAGGTCCTCGCTAATCGAGCGCCCTTCCTGTCCCACTTCGTACTGACGATACGCAGCGCATATTTGTCATTCAGACCGTCGGAATCTGCTGCAGCAACTGATTAACTGAATGCTTGTCTTGCTGAAATTGATCCAGAATGCCGGAAAATTTCTTAAAATTAAATGACGATACAATTGAACTGCTACTCATAAGATGCCCTAAGCGTGTGGCTGGATTAGAAGGCTACGGTCTTCTAACAGGTGATGATGTGGGACATCACCAAGTGTTCAAAATTTAGGTGTCGTTTTCGACGACTACCTAAATTGTAAAACCTTCATTCAGAAGACTGTTTCTACAGCTAGCCATCACGTCCGATCCCCATTTGAGATAGGAAGCTGTCTTTGACGGTGGCATGCAAAACATTTAACTAGCTCTTTAGTTCTGTCTCGGCTTGATTATTGTAATTCCCTTGTGGCTGGGCTGCAAAAAAAAGCAACTGGCGACTGCAAATGGCTATAAATATGGCTGCAAGGCTAGTTTTCAAGTCCCAGAGGATTGAACACGTACCTTCTTTGCTAAAAGAGCAAGGATGGCTGCCTGTTGATCAACGGATAGAGAACGAAGTTCTTACCCTGACCCACAAGGTCCGCCACGGTTTGGCGCCTCCGTACCTAGCTGAACTGCTGCACCAGTTTGAGCCTCTTCGTACACCCAGGTCCTGTATGGACAATAAATGAGCTGTTCTATTCCTCAGCCTAAAGACCGTTGGCGGCAGAAGCTTTAATAATAATAATAATAGTAATCATAATAACAATAACACACTTGATGAAACACCTCAGATAACTCAATCTCTTTCTAAGCGCTTTATATTTGCTACAAAGAAAAAAGAGACTGAACGATGAGTAATATCATGCTTGATGAAAAACATGAATAATATGGTTAGGGGTGACATGCACAGGGTCAGCATGCAAATGTGGTTAGTGGCAGCATGCACAGTGTCAGCACGCATCAGCACATAAAGGCCGGATCACAGCGACCCACTAAATGTTGTCATAAATAGGTGCGTTTTTTATTTTGTTTTTAAATGTTGTCAAGTCAGGGGATGTTGTGATGCAGGCCGGGAGTGAGTTCAAAGCACAGTGTCAGCACGCATCAGCACATAAAGGCCGGATCACAGCGACCCACTAAATGTTATCATAAATAGGTGCGTTTTTTATTTTGTTTTTAAATGTTGTCAAGTCAGGGGATGTTGTGATGCAGGCCGGGAGTGAGTTCAAAGCTTTGGGAGCATAGGAACTAAATGCACGGTCTCCAAAGGATTTGATGCTTGGCTTGGTGGGGGAGTAGATCTGAGAGATAGGCTGGTGCCAAAGAATAAAGTGACCTCCAAGTGAGCGACAAAACCTTGAAGTCGATCCGTTGCTTGACTGGGTGCCAGTGCAGGTCGGCGGGAAGTGGTGTGATGTGGCAACTGCGATGCTCCAGACAGACAAGCGCCTAGCTGCAATTTTGCACCAGCTGTAAGCACTTGATTGCAGAGCCCGGTAGGCCAGCAAGCAGTGAGTTACAGAAGTCACGACGGGATGTTACAAATGCATTGACCAACTTAGATGTAGTATCCTTATCTGAACAAGCCCGATTTTTAGCAATGTTATGTAGATGAAAGTCGGCAGATTTGACTGTGGAGCTGATGCCGTCGTCTAACGAAAAGTCACTTTGGACTATGACACCTAGATTTCGTGAAGACTCAACAAGAGATATGCTGGCTGGGCCGATTTTAAATCTTAGCCTTTCCAACTTGTAAATAACACTTGGTTTGCCCGTAACTAGTAAGTTAGTTTGATCATAATTTAGTTTCAAAAAAATTGCTGCCATTCATGTGGGGATGTCATCAATACATGCAGAAAGGGAGTTGAGAGAAATTGAGGTGCTCGAAGGCTGGGAGGGATCAAAGCAAAGGTACGACTGAGTGTCATCCGCATAGAAGTGAAAGCCTAGATTACGCATGGTAATCACGTTGGCAAGCGAGAGATTATAAGCCGTAAAAAGAAGAGGACCGAACACAGAGCCCTGAGGTACTCCATATTTCAGAGGTGCCTCGGATGATCTTTGCCCATTCACATCAACACACTGAAGTCTCCCACTGAGATCGGACCTGAACCATTGCAGATGAGACTGTGATGCCCAGGCGAGATGAGAGGCACTCTAGAAGAAATTGGTGATCGATAGTATCAAAAGCCGATAGATCAAGCAAAACAAGCAGAGATACTCTACATGTAACTACATTTCTAAGTAGGTCGTCGTACATTCGAAGCAATGCTGACTCTTTGGAGTGATTAGCTCTAAAGCCAGACTGGAACGTACTGGCAAGGTTTGAAGTTTCAATATATGAGTTCAGCTGGTCTGCCGCGACTTATTCCAGTGTCCTCACTTTGGAACATGACACCTAGATTTCGAGCTGATTCAACAGGAGATATGCTGGCAGAGCCAATTTTTAGCGTCAGCCTTTCCAATATCTGAATCACATTTGGTTTTACCCATCACTAGTAGCTTAGTTTTATCATCACTTAATTTTAAAAAAAACTTGCTGCCATTCATATGTGGATGCCATCAATACATGCAGCAAGGGAGTTGAAAGAATTTGACGTGCTCGAAGGCTGGGAAGGATCAAAGCAAAGGTACAACTGAGTATCGTCCGCATAGAAGTGAAAGCCTAGATTGTGCTTGGCAATCACATCGGCAAGAGGGAGAGCATAAATCGTGAGAATAAGCGGACCTAGCACGTTGCCCTGAGGACCCCATATTTCAGAAGTACCTCGGATGATCTTTGTCCATTCCCACGTCAATGCTTTGGAGTCTCCCACTGAGATAGGACCTAATCCGTTGCAGAGCAGTGATAGTGCTGCCCACGCGAGATGAGAGGTGCTCAAGAACAACTTGGTGATCGATAGTATCAAAAGCTGCCGAAAGATCAAGAAAAACAATCAGAGATACTCTACCCGTATCTACATTCCTAAGTAGGTCGTTGTACATCCGAAGCAATACTGACTCTGTGGACTGATTAGCTCTAAAGCCAGACTGGAACGTACTGGCAAGGTTTGAAGTTTCAATATATGAGTTCAGCTGGTCTGCCGCGACTTATTCCAGTGTCCTTGATAGGAATGGTAGAAGGGAGACAGGGTTGTAGTTGCTCAAGTTCTCTTGGTCTAGTGTCGATTTCTTGAGAAGTGGCCTGACTACAGCTTTTTTGAAAGGTGCTGGGACATGACCTGAGGCTAGTGACATATTAATGATGTTAGTTATGCATGGCAGCATCAGATCAATGCAACGTAGGGACAGGACCGTGGGAATAGGGTCCAAAGGACTTATTGTCTTCTTTGATTGGGACATGAACTTCAGGACGAGATCACTAGTGACCTGCTTGAACGTAGACATTCAGGTGCCGCAAGGAATCGAGGTACAGCATTCTAGGAAGGATGTTGCTATCGCAGGGATGGGATGGATTCCCTGATCTTGTCTATCTTCTGGACGAAGAATCGAGAGGTGTGATCAGCTAGATCATCACAGGGATCATCAGGTATGGAGGTAACCTGAGAGCGGTGGAGGAGATGGTTGATCGTCGACATCAGCATTTTTGGATTGTGCAGCTGTGATTCAAAAATTTTTTTTATAGAAGCTAGACTTGGCCTATGGTCGCATCAATTGTTACGACCTACAGTAATTCTTGCATGCCTGTCGATGGACACAGTCATTCCTGATCTTGTGTATGCTTTTTTCAAGCTTGTGCTTAGTCGACCTAGCTAGTTTAATGTCTGTGGTAAACCACAGGCTGTCTGGGTGGGGGCGCACAATGAGCTTAGTGAGAGGTGCAAACTCGTCGAGCGTGGCAGCTAGTGTCGTGTTGTAGCTATCTACCAATGATGGCAGATTGGAGGGCGGACTGAGCAGCAGAGGCGAGGCAGATATTCTCGCACGGACAGCATCGATGTCAAGGGTCTTGAGGTTTCGCGATTCACAAGAAATTTTAGAGGTCGAGGAGGCAGGCACACACTGTAGACTGAATCAGATCTGCATGTTGTCAGATAAGCAGGATTTGGTAATAATTGGTTATGAAAAGTGCAGTTGTATGAAAAGATTTGGTCGAGTGTGTGACCGTTGATGTGAGTAGGGCCATGCACAAGAGCCACAAGAGACAATCATTCATTCAATGCATGCAATTCAGTACTGAAGGCGTCAGATAAGTTATCAAAGTGAAGGTTGAAATCCACCAGAACAAGTAAGAATTTATTTCGTGCACACAGAATAAAAATGAGCTCTGAGAAATCTGAGAAAAAGAATAATTTGGTACCTGATAGGAGATGGAGTATTGCCACCATCGGTAGCTTGTGTTTGGGTGAAATCAAGACAGCCGATTCAAAAGACAGCTTCAAGGGTACTGCAAATGATTTGAAGTTGAATTTCGAGCGCACGATAACACTAACTCCACCTCCAGTTTTGATCGATCTAGCGATGTGAAAGAATGAGAAACCAGTCGGGGTACCGTCTTTAATTGTTGGACAAATTACCAATTTTAGCCAAGTTTCAGTTAGAGCGAGCAAGTCGAGACCATTTTCTGAAATAAGGTTGCTTTTTGCTAGAGGTTTATTGCACATTGAGCGAGGACTCCAAAGGCCAGCGTTAAGTCAGGTCGTTGGAGGTATAACAGGCATGATGACCACAATGCTCAAGATTCACAGTGACGCATGTGGGAGAGCGTGCTGAGCGGTTCGAGACAATGCTAGGAATACCAAACGGGCGCGTACTCAGCTCGCAGTTACCGCTTAACGAGCGGTGTCTAAGCTGGCGGTTCCGGCCACCACGGCTTCTCCGGGGTGCTTTTCCTTTATTAATGCACAATTCACGAATCTTAGCAACAGCATGAATATTTAGCAACTCATTTGATCTACGACGACGAAGCGATAACGGCTGCTGTCAATCATAGCTAGCATGCAGGTTACTAGCCGCCGGCGTAGCTAAGGCAGCCACCGGCGTGGAAGACCCAGCCGCCTGAAGCGATAAGCGTTTAGATATCCATAAGCACGTAATTTCTTACGTGCTACGGTCAAATTACAATCAGAATAAATTTAAACATGTCTCAGCTGTATCGTTTCCGTAGACGATGTTCGCAAGAACTTCGGTTTTCGGAAGAATTCTGCAACGAACAGCGAACGCACATGAGAGCGCTCTGTGTCGGGAGACGTAGCTCTGCCGGTCCTAGATTGTAGAACTCACCCACAATTCTTACGCAACGACATCTATTCTTCTGCTTTGACTATGGCTTATCCTTTTCAACGGTCCTGAGCTGCTACTTCCATGCCACTTACTACCTCAACTGCTCTCCTGACTCTACTATGCTTCCCACTTTCTCTTTGTTGCGTGAAATTAAGTCTGTCGGCTACCAAATGCGTACTGAAAGCCGCTTAGGCTGTTAGTGCGCTATACAAAATAATCCTGCGTAACACCCTCACAGTATTTGCGGCTTTGTGGGGTTGCAGACGGAGATACATTGCATGATATTTTTGTCAATTATAATTATCAAAACTCTAGAGTAGATCATTCTACCCGCGGCGTTCGTCTACCCAGCCGTCCCGAACAGCTACTTTCATGTTACTCACTACCTCAACTGCTCTCCTGACTCTGCTATGCTTCCCACTTTCACTTTGTTGCGTGAGATGAAGTCTGTTAGCTACCGAATGCGTACCGAAAGCCGCTTAGGCTGTGAGTGCGCTATACAAAACTCTCCTGTGTAACACCCACATAGCCTTTGTGGCTTTGTGGAGTTACAGACGGAGATGCATACAAACATTGCTTCTATACCCGACGACTGCCGACCTTCACTGCAGACTTTCCTTCACCGACTGCCGACCTTCACCCATTGCCTATGACCGCGCTCCTTGATTCGAGTGCCGAGATCCGACGGCGCTCGCTGCCGTCGACCTGCGCCGTCGGAGAGCCCGACGCGACGCTCTCGCTTGTCAGCGAGCGCCGCCATCATCGTCGTCCTCCTCCTCCTCCGCGGCACGCTTTGCACGCTCTTAGTGAGCGCGAGCTCCGGGCCGAAGCTCGACCGCTCGACCGCGCGAGCACTCGTTCGAGAGGAGCCAGGACGTGCCCCTAGCGCCGACGACGCGGCGCGTCGTCGGCGCAGCTGCTTATATTGCAGAGGCTCAGCTGCGTGCCGCCTGCTCGTCTCCTCCGACTGCCACAGCCGCGTGGACGGGCGGGCTGTTGTGCTGAAAGGCCGGAGAAATCGCTTGGCGCCGATCCGTACGATCGGGGCGTGGCCGTACGGCTCGACGATCGGTCACCAGGGCGTTCCCGTCTGCACCGCTAGAAATCGTGCCGACAACGAGCGCGAATTTACTGCCATCTCTCGGGCGCTCTATCGCTAGTAGTTTTATTTTTCCTCCTCCAGGCTAAAGAAAGAAGAGTCTGGCCGTCGCTGCCGCCGCGTCATCGTGGTGGCGGCGGCGGCGGCGGCCACAGTGGCAATAGTCGCAGAATTGTTGCTGCCCGGCTTGGCGCCAGATACATCATCCTCTGTCGACCGACAGTAAATCAACGCTTTCTTCCTTTTATTCTCACGGTCTGGCCCGAAAAGATAAGTGGCTACTAATTCTAGTCGGCTCGTGCTAATCCCAGACGACGAGCAGCCTGCCAGTCGCACATGCCAGCGTCAGAAATAAAGCAGCTTTCGAAATAAAAGTTGTCAATCAGTCTGCCGACAAGCGCCTTGCCCTGCTTTTATTCCCTGCAGTGGCGGCGGCGGCGGGAATCCGCGAATCGAGAAAAATGAGTAACGGGCTCGCCGCTACGGCGGCGGCGGATTGCGGCATTAAGTGGCGAAATGTCAGTCCCTACTCAAAAGCCAGTAGGGCTGCACAGTACTGTGGAGGCGGTCAGACGGGTAGACAGCCGGGAATTCGGCGTGCGCGCGGAATTTCCGCTCCGACCAATGGTGGAGAGGCGATAGCGCAAGCATTCCGACGTAGGACAGCCAGGGGAAGCGAGTGTGCGCTCGCGTTCTTGATCCCGATCGCAGCGCAGCGCAGCGAGAGCGCTCTGCGTGGCGAAGCTCATTCGTCTCACCCAGCAGCGCACCGGATGCGCGCGCCTCTTCCAGGGCTCCAGTCGCGAGAGCGCGGGTGGTGGTTGGCCGACCTGTCGTTGATCGGTTCGTCTTTTTTCTCTCCGGTGTCTCTCGGAGCTCGCGAAATTGTCGGCTGCCGCCCGAGGGCAGGGTACGCTTACTCCACCGTCATCGGGTTCCCGGTCACTCCAGCAGCTGCTCCACTCCCGCAAACCCGTGGCGCCGACTTCCGCTCGACGCTGGGCACCGCCACACCCCAGGCTCGTCATGGCCGCGCTTTCGCAGCTCTGTCGACGATCGGGGTACTGATCGATCAGCCTGATTCCGCACGGCCGGCTCTCAAACCGTGCTCGCGATTTCATTTCACGCGATTCGGGGCAGTTATAATGCGCTGCCGTCGCCTGATTAGCGCACTTACAGCGGGCTCATCGCGGTGCGCCACCGTCGCCTCAGTCGCCAGTGCCACCGCCGGCGGTCGCACTCTCGTCGGTGGCTTCGATTTGTAAAGCGATCGAGCGAACGCTGATTAACGGCTGTCCAGGCTATGACCTTGGACTTTTGCTAATCTCTCGACTCTTGCAAATCTCACCTCCACCCTCCAGCATCAACAGCCTTCACCCAGCCTCGGTGAAAGCTTCAGCTTAAGGCGAAAGGAGTGCGGGCACGACTCGTGGCTAGACAGGCGGTCGACCATGCGATTGTCCAGTTGAAACGCTGGCCTGCCAAATCGGTTTGATTGCGACATCGCTAGATACCGTTAGCGGTTCGCACAACCACAGTAATTAATAAAAAAAAAATAATTCATTTGTATAGCCTCCTAAGAGAACTAAATCTCTATTTAGGCGCTTCACATATGCCTCAGGGCTCGAGCCCAGGACCTCAGCCAGACCTTAGTCGGGGCGAGCACCTTAACCGCTGGACCAACCCAGCTCGACACATTAGGAACCGGATATGTCGGTTATTCTGTCGAGTTTGTGCGGACCAAAAAGCAATCTGGAGTGATGGTCGTGGAGCTGTTCGCTACTACTAGTGGCTGTTCACATGTGCAACCCTGCGGCCTTTGGAAGATGCCGCTCAAGGTTAAGGGCGTCGATATCGTTACTGTCAGTGTGCGAGAGTTCTCGATTGCTGCCGCCGCGCTCTGACACGGTCGGCACTTGGATGCGCTTAGCGATGCAGCATCTGCGACTCGCCAGCCCTTCTCCAAGGCTTCGGCTCTCCGACTAACTGTGTCGCGTCTGCAAGCGCTAGTGCCATTATTCAGGCTGCGCTTGTGGGGCGGACTTTAGTTCAGGAGATGCCACGGCGAGTTCGCAACGCTATTGCACGCACACGTGCTCGGACACGCACGTTCTCGTAGGTTCGCTCGAGAGCGTGCGTGCGTGCGTGCGCGCCTCTGGCGCTGGAGTCCATTCGCATGCGGCGCTTACGTGAGCCCGTGCCCACCGACCTACATTGGATAGCACACGCGTGCGCACACTCGCACCAGTGCCCGTGGACTTTTTCCGTGCGTTCGCGAGCTGGCTCTCTCAAGCCCGCAGTAAAAAAAATACTAGCTGATTTAACAGCCTCTTTTTGTATTGCGACAGAAGAGCCCTTACGGCTATCGCCACCGCTTGCAGTGGCGATAAAGGATCGCCCACCACTGGATTCGAACTCACGACCTCGGGACCGAGGTCGTGAAAAGCAACCGCCTTACCTAGTGAGCCATTGTGCTCATGCACTCACTCGCTGTTTGTGCGTGCACTTGCGCACCCACAAACACGCGCGCGCATGCCAGCATCTGCACCATAGCAAATACACCGACGCGCACACAGAAGCAGGTGCGTCGGCAGATAAACAAATTTGCACGCATGCCCGAAAAACCTCGCGTCGTGAATTCCATGGTCTGACTGGTCACTGGAGGGAGCGTCCGACGATCCAAGCATTTAATGGTCTATACATCCCGGTGAATTAAGCGCACTCTGCACAAACGCCATTCTGGCTGTGCGAAGCGCAGCCGGACCGCGCCGCGACATGCCTCGGGCTTTTCGCGTCAGGGAGCTGACGTCAAACTCGCTCTGCGGCCGAGCGTCGCCGTCGCTGTTGACGAGCAATGCTGACTCGCTGACGTGAGCGGCTCCTTTCTTAAGCCCGCCGCCATAAGTGCGGAGCTGTGGAAGCGACTCGCCAAGACGAGGCTCGGGTACCGCGCCTCTTCCTGCCGTTCGAAGAGAGCCGGCGCTGAGAGTGGAGCTGTCTCCCATTCTATAGCGACCAATTCGGGGTTCTCTTCCCTATAGTCAGATGTGCCTAGCTTCAGCTTGGTAACATTGACGAAATTCAGCCCTGATTAGTCAGGGGTAGTACATCCATGCCGGTCCACGCATTTTTGACATCCCGTCTTGACTTCTGCAGCTCGCTAAACTCACGACTTCCGAACTGTGCAATGAAGTGCTTTCAGTTGATGCGAAACCCCACTACCAGCTCCCAATTAAGCCCCGTTATGATTTCAAGGATTTATCACTTACTTTTAGGTCCTTTAATTCTCTGGCTCCAACCTTCCTATCAGAACTATTCTCCCACCAGGCTAGACACCGAGTCACCTCCGTTTTCTGAATCAAATCGTTTAGCTCCACCACGTACGATCCTTAAATCCTTTGGAGACCTCGCCTCAAGTTTGTATGCTCCAAAAGCCTGTAACTCACTCCCGACTCACGTCACGACGTCCTCTGAGACTTGACGACATGTAAAGAGAAGCTAAAACGTACCCCATTCCTACAGTATTTGCTGGGTCCATGCAAATTATTCGTCGCGTGCTCATTCCAACTGACACTGTGCGTATTATCACTAATCAATTGAAATATTCTCCTTACAGCATATTACAGTGGCTAGATAGAGATCTAGTACTCTTTGGGCGCTACGAAAATTTCTTATTAGGATAACTCTTAAACGATGCAATGCGCGAGGCTCACTACAGATACATCCAACTTGTAGCTAAACGGCGGTCAATAGTTCATCGATAAGCAAGCACGAACAGTAGTCTGCCAGGCGGTTAAGACGTTCCCGAGAGCGTCTCGCCGCGGCGAGATTCGATGTCGACCGTTTGAGGTTGGCTATATCTATGCGGGTCACTCGCAGACCTGCTGGATGTAAAGCTCTTCGGATCCCATCGCTCCTCCGTCGTGGCAGTCGTCTCCGGCTGTACCGAGCTTCACTGTACGCTGTATGTTGGGCGCTCGTACGCCTGCGACAGACGAGCGAGGCTCGCTGTGCTAAGTCCCTTTGGGCAGATGGCCGGCATTGTCTGAGGAAGCTGGGCTACCGCGCGTCGCCGTCAGACGGACAACAACGAGGACGTTCACCAGAGGGCAGCAGCAGACCACAGCGTCATGAAGTAGCCGTGCTACGCAAAAGAGTATCAGGCGCAAACGCGAACAGCAGCTGCCCTTATATCTATGGTTGGCGCTCTTTCGCAGCACCCAGCGCTGCCTCGACGCTCTCTGCCTGCCACACATCAATCGAAGGTTCCCCCGGAAGCTCTGCGTCACTGACGAGATTGCTGACAGCCCCGCAGTGTGGAGGAAATTCTCCTCAGGGGAGCGTGACCGCGCCGTCGTTTGGCAAGCCACCATATCGCGCCCGAGGAGGACGTTACAACGCCTGCGACGCAGTAAACGCTGTGTAAAAAATGATGAACGTACGATACTGTCATACAATGAAATGTGCTTCCGTCTGTAGTTCCGCAAAGCTAGGACTAAATGGCATAGCCTAAGCAGCTTACGATGTGCAAGCGGAGGCCAGCGCACTTTATCTAAACAAACAAAAGAGAGAAAGTGAGAAGCATAGCTGAGTCGGAGGCAGTCAAGGAAGTGAGTGGCATGGAAGTAGCAGCTCGGGGCGGCTGGAAAAGATGCGCTACAGTTAGCAGCAGGAGAGTAGATGCCGTTATATAAGCCGAGCGGAAACGAGTTCCACAATCCATGACCAGCTGAGTGAAAGACTGTCGCCAGTATTCTTTATGTGAATGAAATGAACAGCCAACGTATAGTCCGCAGAGGACCTCAGGGCACGAGGACGCTTACACTGGTGCATCGATTCAGATTGGTATGAAGAAGCAAAGCGCGGCTGTAGATCGACCGAGCCAATGGCAGCTCCTTCAGCCAAGGAGACACCTGGCTGAATCTCTGGAATTTGCTGACTAGTCTTGCAGCCCTATTAATCACCAGCCGAGGAGGCTTAATGTCTTTTTTTTCGGTAGCCCGGCCAAAACGGAATAGCAGTAGTCGAGTCTGGACAGAACCAGGGACTAGTAAGGTCATCCGCCAGCTAGTGCGGTAGACGGTCCCTTATCTTAGAAAAGGATCAAACGTTATAGGCAGCCTTGGAAGCGGCCTTCTTTAAACTGAGAGTCTCGGCCGACGCGACCTTAGCAGAGAGTCCCTTACCGCGCATTTGTAAACGCTTGATCGGTAGGGCGCCGTTAGCCGTTCCAGCCAATGAAACGCCGACTAGAAATGTGAGCGCCGTAGGCGGCTCGCCATTCGGCGAACCTGCCGCGGCCTTCTCTGCCGTCGCGACTTGAGGCCATCTTTTCCTCCTCTGTGACCGTTGTCTCCTCTGCCTCAGACATTTCGGGCGGGCGTGCGCCTTTGGACTTCTCCTCTCATTGTCGCAGCGGTCGTCGTCGGTTCCATCGTCGATGCAGCTCGTCCAGTCTTGGCGGTCCTCCCAAAGCGGCACCGCCCGCCCGCCTGCCCGCCCACCCGAGTCTCGTATCTGTCACAGCAGTCGGTCCCAAAAGCTCTCGGCGGCTCTCGATCTCCCGGTATCAGCTGCATGTGCCACCGCCGCCATTGAACGGGCACATCGAGTCGCAGCCGCTGGACCTGAGGCAGCCACCTCGGGGCCGGTTGCCAGCTCTATCCGTCCTACTCGGGCACTTCCAAAGTGCAGCAACTGAGTCTTTATTTACCACGTCTTCGTACGTCGGATCGCTCACGTTGCGGGCGGGCGGACGGGAGGGGGGAGGCGGGGCCAAACTAAAGTTCTAAGCGCAGCACGCCTCCAGCCGCTCACCTCGAGGAGCACGAGGAGCTCGAACCGTTTTCCTTCTGCTCGTGTGCGAGTACCTGTCGATGCTTCCGCCGCCGAGTACCTCCGCGCACCTGAGAGTCTACCCACGGCAGCGTCGCACTCGCCGTCGGTTCTTTCTGCTGTGCGAATTTTCTCTCGTCGCCGATAAGAAACCCCGGTGCAATGCGTGTTTTTGCTCTCGCATTGACTACGACCGAGGTATTCGCGATCGCCGCGGTAGACGGGCTGGCTGCTCGTAACTCAGCTGCTGATGTCCCGCTGCCGCTCGCTCACACCGAGTGGCCGTAACGTTAGATACGCTGAACTTCTCGCGAGCTAAGCCACCCAGGCGCGAGAGCCGCATCCCGGGCGCGCTCATCATCCGCGCGATTGCGTTTTTCTGCTCGCCAGCTCGGCTATCCGATGTCACCTACGGGTCACTTTCGCTAAGTTGCGGCTGACCGTAGCTTGATCAGAGAGTTCTTCTGGCAGCTCGAAAGTGTCCGCGACCGATCGCCACAGCCTCCGTTCGTAAACGAGTAGCTGAGCATATCGCGATTGCGTGTTTCGGGAGGGGGTTGTGCGGAGCCGCTGTAAGCCTGAGCCGGCGGCTCCGCTACTAGCTGTTTCCTCGGCTCGCGATCGCTCGTGGTTACAGAGTGGGGTCCGTAGGCGTGTCTTGCCTGGGTGTTTGCGAGGAGTTCGTGCTGCTGGGGTAGGAAACTGACTAGACGAGCAGTGACAATGTGCGCGTGCGAATAAAGTCCAGTGAAGTCCTCTCTATGCGTTTTCTCTAGGTCCAGTTCGCCCCGCGCGAACTCACGACCCCTCAGTAACGGTAAGTGGGTTAGCGCCAGAAATGCTGCAGGCGAGGCGAGGCGACCGGCTTATTGCGCATACAATCGAATTCGGCAGTTGGCATTGCCGCTTGGCCAGCGTGGCGGTGCGCCTCCTCCGCCGAGCGTTCGGCGTTACAATGGCATCGAGTCTTGAGGAGACTAGGTCGTTTTACTAGGCTGTTATTAAGTTAACATGCTTTTGCTAGTAAATGCATCCGTTTTGGCAAGCTTATTTAACACGCCAATAACTTATAGTTTAGGTGTTTCTCGTCTGTCAGAAAATTATTAGGGGCTATTGACCTAGTCGGTTATCTGCCGATTAGGTACCTTTTAACTGCTTGTACGCACTCACTATTTGCTTTCAGCTTAACGAATGCCAGATTAAAGTCGCGTAGTCACTAATGCTCGTAGTTACTATTGCTAAGGTCTTTTTTATCCTTCCGATTAGGTTAAGATGAATGGCTGCCATCAGTGACTCTCCTTTTCTTATGGTGATAGTGGGAACAATATGGGGCAAAGTTTATTTCCTTCCTGCTCACTGAGGTATCCTCTATTCCTGCTGCAGCGTAATTTGCTGATAAATTTGGATTATACAATAAGGGGTATGCATTTTTAGGTTTAGATTTCCTTATTTAACTGAATTTGGTCCGTCGATGTTTTGCTGAATGCACTAATTACAAAACTATATCAAGTAACTAGCGCATGCCCGCGAAAAATAAAAAATCACTGGTATTCTAAATTCTTACAAAATTGAAGGCCATGAAATTAGCGTACGGTTGCAAAAAGCCTCAGCCGCAAAGACTCACCGACTGATAGACCATCGCTAAGGCTGACTGGCCTGGTCAGGCTCTTAATTTATATCCATTACCTTGGGGATAATCTCTGCAGCATTTACATACGCAATTAAAAAATGACCTGATCAAAAGCTTACTAATCACTATTTATAAGTTAGTTTACGATTCAATGTTCGATCTCAGCTATGTGAGTGCATGCTGTAGCAACATGTAGAAATAAGAAAATTATCTCCCGATATACTTGACGCGACACTCATCATAGCTGCACCATTGCTATAGTACTTCACATATCACTAAAGGTAAAACGTAATTGAGACCTCAGTGACTCGTGTTACGGAATCTCGACCGGACATATGAAACCCCGATATTCAAAATTATTCAGGTAGGTACTGCTGCATTTATAAGTCACAGCATCTCTGCTACTGTGGATGAATAAAGCTCCCTAGTAATGACGGAAGTATTCTAATATACGTAGAGGTTTTCCTAAAGAAGGAGACTCATTCCTCATCAGAATGAATCAAAAAAATATGCCCAACAACACATTTAAACTTCGAAATTGCAACCATGCTGCACTGGCTCTATAAACATTGCTTTTAGTGTTTACTAATCTAATTGTGAAAAAGGCACTGAGCTCAGGGGTAGCACACCTGATGCTCACACGTTACGGCCCAGGCATTGGATTCAAGAAAGCTCGACAAGCAGTTAAGTGTCTTCTACCTTCACACGACTTTTTGCCGACCTGCACTGGCTACCAGTCAAGCAACGGATCGGCTTCAAGCTTTCGTCGCTTACTTTTACGTCCCTTCATTCTTTGGCTCCAGCCTACCTATCAGATCTACTCCCCCACCAGGCCAAGCATCGTACCACCCGCTTTTCTGAAACTAACTCTTTACCAATACCTCGTGCAAACCTCAAATCCTTTGGAGACCGTGCATTTCGTTCGTATGCTCTCAAAGCCTGAAACTCACTCCCGACTTGCGTCACGACATCCCCTGACTTGACCACATTTAAAAAGAAATTTAAAATGCACCTATTTATGACAGCATTTAATGGGTCCCTATGATTCGTCCTTCATGTGCTGATGCGTGCTGACACTGTGCATGCTGCCACTAACCACATTTGCATGCTGACCCTGTGCATGTCACCCATAACCATGTTATTCTTGTGGCTTATCAAGCATGACACCACTCAACATTCGATCGCGTTTCCTTTGCGGCAAATGTAAAGCGCCTAGAAAGAGATCGAGTTCTCTGAGGGCGCTTTATGAAGTGTATTATTATTGTTATTATTCTGAACTATATTAATATGTTTGCTAAATCTGATGGGGAGACGGCAATCGAAAAGATCAGAGAAGCTGACCGCACAGTGTATTGGAATTTTTGGAAACGCTACCCCTAAAAGGTAGTAAAGGTCGATGACCTTTCATAATGAGATTTCCGCCGGCCGCTTTCGCCTCAATGTATTTGTTTGCGACGTTTCTTTACGCTGGTGAGCTAACTATTGCTCGTACCAGCGATCGGGCTTCTTATAAAATACTGAACTTCTTGGGGAAGACACACAAATTTAGGTTGAGCAGAGGTCCATGCCCTGAGGCCCTAGCAATTACCCCACCTAGGAGTACTCTGCTTGTCATAGTCGAGCAATGAACGCATTGCGAAATCCGTATACTGCTAGATAGTCATTGACTAGTGACAATTAACTGGACATCAAATTTGGAAGCTTTCTTAAAAAGGATGAATTAAATGACCTTAGGCCCGTTTTGAAACTTCAACATTAGAGCTCAAATGCATTGTGACTGCCATGGAAATAGAAATCTTTTTACGCTGCTCGTATAGACACGATAAGAGCAATTGCCACAAAAGTTGCCTAATGCACTGCTCAAATTCTTGCTCAACCAGGCTGCTCGATCACATTCACGATACTGAGAGACTGCACCAAGGCAAGATGTATGCAATCTGTTGGTACATCGTCGCTGTGAGGGCAACATGATCGGATTTGCACGAGCACATTGAAAGCTATGAGCTGTTTGAGAAGTTAAGTTTGGTAGCTGCTGCATGTGGCAGAATGAAGATAGTGTTTGTGTGTCGGATATGGTCTCTAGTCGGCAACGACAGCAGGCCTAATGGTTTCAGCTTGGTACCCAATTTGCAGTTGTAACATACCTACTCGTTTACAGTGTAGAAACACCGCAATTTATTCCGACGAGCTCAGAAAAAATTTAAAACTAGGAAGGCTTAAAAGCCCTGTTTTTTAGTGCCTAATGAAAAGTCGTGTCGATAGCTCAATCGGTAGAGTACCGGACCTGCAGCCCAGAAGCTGCATACTCCGTGGAGTGGAGTATCATACTCAGTGGAGTATTATACTCCACTCAAGGAAACGTTGTTTAGTCAGCACTAAGACCCAGAGAAGAGATCCTTTCAATGCTTATTTTGAAATTAGCCAACACTAACTAAAGCCGCCAAATTCGAATTGAAATATGCTCAAACCCATGAAGAGCGGTTCAACTGGGCCACAAAGATTCTCTCCTACGCAGGTCTCCTGCTAAATTTTCCTGCAGAGTGGCCAAGGTCTTGAGAATTTCCGTGTGACCAACGGGTGCTATCTGCCGTGTTTGCTCCTCCGTCAACTTTTACTGGTAGAAAAACTAGTTTTCCATGTCCTGTTGAACTATCACTTTGTGTAATACTCGGGGCATGCCTTTCCAGAAGTGACCCTCATGAGAAAGCTCATATTCAAGATTCAACACTCTATCGGAAAAAGCGACGCCTGATCAAGAGAACTTGAATAGCCCCTACCAAGTTCCCATTCTACCGCTAGGAATAATAAACATCTAAATAGTGCCTTCAGAGAACTAAACCTCTTTTTAGGCAATTAACAGATGGTGTAAAGATGCTCTTTCTTCTTTCAATAAAATCCACATCAGACCAAGCGAGGGTAAAGGCATTCTGAGTAGGCGTTGCTTCACGGATCATCACAGAGCAGCTCTGCCTACATTTAAATATGCATTGCACTCACCTTTGTAAAAGAATCAGTCTGCTGTTCATTCATGTACTTGTACATTGTGAATTAATCTTATACATGCAAGTGTTTGCTTCCGAGCCTTCGGGATTCGAAAAGGAATAAATAAATAATTTACATGCATGAGTTTTCTTTTACTTAAATCTGTAGTACTCACCGCCAACGCCTTTTTCACTGCAATGGAGGCCACATCTCAACCATCCCAGACTTTGAATAATCTAGCTGGGCTATTTACTTAGACAGTTTGTGATTTGACTACTCTAAATGACTATGATCATTGCAAGATGCGGAACGCACAAGCACTAATGTATCGCTAGGTTTTCGAATGCCATAACCGCTACTTGGCATGTCTAATTGGTTGAATATGACGCACTCTTCCGCAGGATGGGCCTCCATGTGGAATTTTAAGCGATAGCTTCTTGACGTATGACGTATGAACTCCATTCGGCAAGCAGATGCTTAGAGAAGATACATTTTAACTGCTTTATCTCTGTTCCTTTAAAGCTTATTCTTTTTTTATAAATTTGTGTGCCTCATAATTGAATCATCAATTTAAGAGTGTTTAGGCAGTTCCTTCCTCTATCGTGTGAATTGGTATGACTCTTGCCTCACCTTTCTGCTGTTCGCAGGTTCAATTCAATATTAAAATACATTATTCTTCTTTCTGTCTATCACTTTGAGGAAATTATAAAGTGCATATAAAACCGGCTGACGGTTGAGCTCCGATCTTGCTCCTATTTGATATATGGCAGAGAGCTAGAACCTGGCCGGCCATTTCGTTGCTGCTCTGCGTGAGCATTTAGGATGTTAATAACAAAATGCTATTGCCATATAAGTAGTTGTGACAGGTACAAGCAGGCCGCTCAAAGGCGGCTGTACAGCAACTGCAGATCAGCAGGGTACCCCAGCGAGCGCAGCATCGCGACAAGCCGAGGTCACTGACCTGCGGCCAGAGGCTAACAAGACGCCACCTCACACTGCTGATGCTGAAGGCTTGGCTGCTGTCGGTCAGGGATTCTACGTAAACTGAAGACTTGGTTGAGGCTCTCTGGCCTCCGATCGGTTAATGCTAGGACGTAGGATCCTGTCACAGCAACTCAACTGACTGCCTAGAGGAGCTCGTCCATTGCGTCCGAAAGATAAAGAAAAGTGGTTTTTGCAAAATCGAGCACTCTGTTCCTTTTCTGAAACCATCACTTCCTCTGCTTCATTAAGGTACTGTAAGGAAAAGTTGCAAGACAATCGAACCCAATTTCATACGATTGCATATCTCTTGGAAAGCCGGTTAGAGACAGTCTCCAGGAATTGAACTTAGCATGGCGAGAACTTTGCTACTGCATAAAATAAATCAATAGGGATCGGCTTATTGACAGCGAGCAGCAGCCAGTCGTAACGAACAGAGCAAGCTACAGATATTTAAAAGTAATAGGGGAATGTATTTGTCGTTATGGTACTGTGGTATAGCACGAATCTGAGGTCGGTTCCTTAAAGATCCGACGTGACTTGGCTCCAACATGCCAAGTTTTTAGCGATTGATGTGTTTGCTCTGCAGGCTTCAGGCTGCTCACAAAAGCAGTGAAGATCTTCCAGAACATCCGGGAATACAGCGAATTTGGCATTACACTTGAACGTTTCTCTTTGAGCGCTGAAATGAGGCACTGTTGCTTTCGTAATGGGTGTACCAATAGTAAACGTATGCATACTACTAACAGCAAAATAATGAAGTACGTACAAGCCCATGCGAAAAACGAGACCCTGTTTTGTTAACTTGCCGAATTCTTTAGTCATGCAATCTTCGCCCCTTGAAAGTTAGGCAAGTTTGGTAGCCGATACCACTAAGCATATTTTTATACAAAGCTGGTCAATGAACAACTGAAGAGTAATTTTCTGTGTAAATAACTGTACTCTATGGAAGAAGTTAATAGTCGTTGACCGCTTCCATCGAGCATTTGCGTCTGCATTCGCACAGCCTGGTAAATAAAAATCAACAGGTCAACTGCCAAACTCGAGCCGACGGCGATATTAGACGCGAGAGCTGTGCTCCATGCTGACAAATAATAATAAGGACAGTCAGAGCAATTATCTGTGTATCCCCCCATAGAGAACCTAATCTCTGTCTTGGCAATTGCTGTGAGCTGGAAAGGAAGCCATTAAACTGGTTAGTGATAACACACGCAATTTGAGTACTTAAAAACACTCAATAATAGTTGGTGGCTGGAGCACATGCTGTCATGATTTGATGACTTTTAAGCTTCTTTCAAATAAAATGCAATAGTAATAATGTTAATACTAATAAGACATTTTTATAGCACGCTTAGAGAACTCAAGCTTTCTTTATGCACTTCATTCATGCAAGAACGGAAGAATGTCGACGAATCTATGATAACATATACAATATCAGCCCGCATAAACACAGAAAGGACAATACACGATTGCTTTGCTCTCATGAATACGCAAAAAGCTGTGAGAACTATACAATTCGAATAAGAAAAGCAGGCGGTTTGATGCGAAGCCTGATTGGAAAATATTTCCCACCGTTAGGCCGGAGTTTGGAGATCGGAGGGACAAAAGTGAGTGACAGGACCATGAAATCAAGACTACCCTTTTTGGGAGCCATTACAGACCGCTTCGCAGCGGTGGGATACGGCTGCTGTGGCGTCTGCGACAAAAGGCTTAGCTGCAGAGTTGTGCACCAGCTGTAAGCATCTTACTGTATAGGCAGGAAGACCTGAAAGTAGTGAGTTAGTGACGCCTACACAAGTTGATGCCACAACTGCTGAACGGCGTGGATTGTAACCTGCTAGATGCTGCTTTAATTCGCACCGCAGTGCAGGTCTCGCTGACGAGCTCTTCAGCGAGCGATATTATAGTAGGGACATATTCGTCAAAGTAAGCTTTCGTTCGGTTACCTACCTGCTCAGGGCTGTATAGCGCATGCGCTATACAGCCTCAATCGTGAAACTCGGAAAGTCAGTGCTAAGTTCGCAGACAAAAAACTGTGAGTCCACCAATGCCGATTCGCTCAAGTTATGGCCTTGGTAGTTTTCTGCTAGTAGGCTGCCGGGTTTTTGATGCCGCTCGTTGACGTTTGACTAGTTTATGGTTAACGTTAACCTTAAGCCTATCTGAGAGTATGCAGGAGGCACCAGAAAGTGTTCGTCTGATCACTGGAGACAGGACACGGTGACCATTAAGGCGCAGTCGGAGGGTTTGGCAATAAGCTCTGGTCTGTTGAAAGTAATCAGGAAGGTGCCATAATCTTAAAATACAAACAGTAGCTACTATTGCAACTATAACCAAAGCGATAGGATATATATATATATATATATATATATATATATACATACATACATATATATATATATATATATATATATATGTGCGTGCGTGCGTGTGTGTGTGTGTGTGTGTGCGTGCGCGCGCGTGTGTGTGTGCGTGTGGGTGTGCGTGTCTGCGTGTGTGTGTGCGCGCGCGCGCGCGTGTGTGTGTGTGTGTGTGTGTGTGTATTTATCGTAACAGAAATAATGAAAAGGCTCGAAACCTCAGTGTCTTACGTTCAGCTCACAGTGGTTTATTACCTGTACACGTACACGAGCAACCACCAATAAATCATAGTCGTGTCTGGGAAATGGTTTAACTCTAAACCCGATTTGAAATAGCTACCGAGATCTAAGGAACGTTTAGCTGCAAGGCCATTTTTCAAGTGTCTTGCACAAGAATGATAGAAGGAAGACTAGGTGAGTGTTACCTTGGTTCTCTGTCAAGTCTGCATACTTTCAGCTGCGTAAAATTGCAAAAGTTCGGCCCTGCTTAAAGAGATACCACATCAAACTTGGTCCGTGCATTTGTGATATGAAATCCTGACTTCTGTAACTCACTACTTGTAGGTTATCAGGCCCGGCCAAGAAGGCGCTTACAGTTGGTGAAAAACTCTGCAGCAAGGCGCGTCTTTCGTGAACCATTATGCCAATTCTTAATGACCTGCACTCGCTCCACATCAGGTTGCACATCGACATCGACATTTTTATTTACTTATTTATTGGTGCTTTCACTGTGCGTGTCATCACTAAGCGATTGACATGCTTTTCCGACATCATATGTAAGCTGCCTACCAAGGAATCTAGTTTTCTTAGGGCGTTATACAAATTTTGTCTTATTGTTATTATATATACGGATCAATTTTATCGAGTAAGCTGACTACAGCTGTTTTCAGTGGGCGGATAATTCTCAGTAACTTCAAGGGAATATTTGTAATAGTAATTACGGTGAGCAGCAACTAGTATAGGCACCTAATGAGGAAAGGAAAGCTTTTGGGGGATGGTCCAGAGAACTAGTGGTCTTCTTAGCCTGGAAGGAAAATGTATTGCTGATCTCAAAAAAGTCAGGAGAGGGGGAGAGAGGAGAGAAAAGAAGAGCAGGGCGATAAGGGTTAGTACTCCTGTAGGGACGGAAGTGAAGTTTGTTCTTGGAGAGACGCTCTATAAAGCCGCCATTAGGATTACTGGTAAGTAGGCTGACAGTATGCGAAAGCTGTTTAGAAGACTTCAATAGCTTAGATTCGACTACTTCTCTATAAAATGTAGACTAAGCCTTAATAAAATTGACTGGTAAGACATACTACAATAATACTTCGATGCTAAGCGGCTGACTATGAGTCACGCGTTTTTTCGGCCCTTTATAGGCCCACGTTTATTGCTCCTTGCCATTTGTGTGTAAACCGTAAAATAAAGAGCGTCTCGGCACGGATGGATGTGCCGTTTAGAAATATACGTGCAAACTCATCTAGACATTGGCTAGCGTGATTCTGTAGCATCGCGCGAAGAAGTGAAGGTTAATAGGAGGATCAGGGCATAAGAACAAAGGACTCGTGGGCTTCGCACAGCAAAATTTCAAGAGGCTTTGGGTTTCTTGGCTCACATATAATTTTGGAAGCCAAAATGGAAACTCATTCCAGGGTAGAATGAAACGTGTGCGTGCTTAGGAATGGACGACGATAGGATTTGATAACATACAATCGCAGAAGAAAAGTTGCTCTTGGGTGTGGCTTTATTGTTTGTAGGGGCTTGAACATGAGCACTGAGGCGGAACGCCTAAGACAATTGGTGCAGTCATACAGGAGAATTACGTCTGATAGGATGGGCTAGCAAAATGGATATTGGAATCATCCAGAATAAGAAGGGAGTGATTCCTAGTACAGAGAACGGAAAGGCGAGGCATACAACTTAGAGCTCAAGCTGGATTGCTGCTTGATTGACGATAAATTACCGTTGCCACCATAGGTGAATTAAGACAATCTGGACAGAGAGCTAAATAACTTGAAGTATCTTAAGTTGGAGCCGAGAGAGGCTTGATATTTATAGGGGTTCGAGCTATAATGACCACTCCATCACTCCGTTTCAACGATCTCGGAGTATGGTGAATTGAACAACTTTCTGGGGTACAACATCGGTGATAGCAGCTCAGTTCATCGACTTCAGCCAACTCTCAGTGGCAGTATTAATGTCAAGAGCATCGGAAATTACTGCTAACCGCTAAGGGTCCATCGTACAAAGATATGGAGTTCTTCAAACAAAGGCACAAGTTCCACGCGGTTGCCGAGGTTAGTGTCAGCTTTATCAATGCTAAATTATAAAAATTAGCACTATTTCTAACTGGAGAACGCGAGTATTGGCTACTAAAATTAGCAGTAGTTCTCACGGCAGAACGAGAGTGCTGCTTATATTAGCAAGGACACAGAGATGGTTAGTTCGGTGTCAGCAGTTCCATCTGGCGCTCAGGCGTGTTCTACAGACCGTAACTTACTCGCCAGCACTGGCAGAGACATGCATTAGCCATGCAGTAGCACTCACTGTTTGAGTGAGCTTTCATGGCTCTATACATCGAACATCGAATCGAACTCACGATCATCGTCCTTGGCCTGGGCCTCATTCGTCTCTTGCTAGCACCAGTTTCCCTCTTCTTGGCGGACGTCCTTGCTTCAAGACCAGCGTGCTCTCACGCACCACTTGCCCCTAGGCTTCCAGTCGTCTCGCTGTTCCTCGAACTAAATGAAAAAATCTTTTGGCGATCGGACCTCCAGTTCGTATGGGTCGAAGTTTTAGAGCTCGTTTCTGGCTTCTGTCGCCGCCTGCATTGACTTTGTTTAATTTAATAAAAACCTCAGCTTCAGACGCATCTGTTCCTCTCAGCTTTCTCTGAGCCTCATGCTTTTGTACTGTGGGCTACGCATGCGTACCTGCGAATGACTCAGGGTATTTACTAAGTTGGCGTCCTACTAATTAGCGGTCCTGAGTGTCTTCTTGTTTGCTTTTGCATGCTTGTCTAAGCGCAATAACGAGCCGTGATGGCACACTAGGTAAAGTGGTTGGCTTTCACGACCTCGGTCCCCAGGTCGTAGGTTCGAATCCTCCAGTGGGCGATCCAATATTGCCGCTGCGAGCAGTAGTGGTAGCCGTAAAGGCTCTTCTGTCTCCATAAAAAAGAGGCTGTTAAATCAGCCAGCTGTTTTTTTCTTGACAGTGTCTATGGCTTATTGTTTACTGCTTCTCCTGTACCGAGTTGTAAATATCCTGTGTAGGCATAAGGTTCGCAGCGCTCTTCAAAAGACTTATAATTATTATATATACTGCTATTCTGCTGCTAGAAGTTTTAATATCCTTATTAGTCTGTTGATTGATGTTGATAATGTTATGAATGAATGTTAATGTTAATTAATTTATGCACCGAGTGCTTGCACGAGTTCAAATGTCCATAGCTCCCATCGGGATATACAGGACTGTTTCAGTCTTCGAGGCAAATATCAAGTGAGACCGGAAGGTTGCCTTACTTTTGCGATATACTGCAGTAAGATCCAAGGCATGTAAGTACGTACTATATATTTATAAACATGTCTACTGCGTGTATATTTAGGGTGAGGACAGGAGATAGATCTCTCAATACTTAGATAGCCTATGTGAGATGGGTGTTGTGTCGTTTTGAACTAGTCACCGTCTGCTTCTAAAAAAGCAATGTATTAAGCCCTTCAACCAAATGCCACCGTGAAATCTTCCGCGCCTTACCATGTCACTCAAAGAACTCAATTTTCGTACGGAAGAACACCCTGAGCTGAGGTGTTCATAAACTCAGCTTTTTGCTGGGGAATATTTCGGCGACAACTGCTGTCCATGTAATCTTGCTAGAGCCTCTGCGTGTGTGTGTGTGCGTGTGTGTGTGTGTTTGTTTGTGTATGTGTGTGTATGTGTGTGCATGTGTACACGTGTACACGTGTGTGTGCTCGCGTGCGTTCGTGCATGCGTATGTGTGTGTGTATGTGTGTGTGTGTGTGTGTGTGTGTGTGTGTGTGTGTGTGTGTGTGTGTGTGTGTGTGTGTGTGTGTGTGTGTGTGTGTGTGTGTGTGTGTGTGTGTGTGTGTGTGTGTGTGTGTGCATTCAATAATGTCGAGGGCCAACAGGATGCTATCTTTGGTCGCGTAAAGCATACAGAATTTAGCGGGTGCCAATTCATGAGCCGACGTTGCTTTCTCACAAATCAGCAGGGCCGCCTGTGCAGGAAAAGAGGCTTGCAAACTAATAGCAGCCTTTAGTGACCAGAAACCAACAGCACCTGCGGTTGCCTTAGCCAGTGCTTATGAGGAGAGCTCTGTGCTGGTTCGATTCGTCACCGAGGCTTCAGCACTAGCACCACTGGCACCGGCTGAGAGGCAAGAGCAAACAACCAGCGGCTGCTGAAGCAATCGCCAGAGGTGGCACGAGGTGCGTAATGTTTAGGAGGCGGGTGTGGGGCAGCGTGGCGATCCATTGAGTCCCAGCGAACTTCGATACAGCAGAGAGAGAGAGAGAGAGAGAGAGAGAGAGAGAGAGAGAGAGAGAGAGAGAGAGAGCCGACGACGCTGCTCTGCCGCCGCCAGATCGGGACGGGTGGCTGCAGCCGCGGCCGACGGTGCTGCACTCGCAGGCACCTGCGATCAAGCTGACGAGCCAGAAGTGGTGTTGGAGCGACGATGCAGCCTGGGAAACGAGCCAGTTGCCGAAGGGTAACGAGCAGCGTCCAGCTAAATCGCTCAGCCACGGCTGGAGCGGAGGGCTGCGTAACAGCTCAGCAGGTCTAGGCAAATCGCTCACAAGCAAACGTGAGGCACGCACTAATGGATTTATGGCGGCAGGTGTATACGAGCATGGCTGCCAACGATCGCAGATGCTGCAAATAATCAGAGCAGTAATTAGCTTGCACTTGCTGCTACAAGCATCCGTGCACACTGTGGCTGGATTACGATTAAAGCATTTGAAAACTTGTGCGTGCTCTGCATGCATTAAATACATGCATTGTTTCAGGAGAATAGCCATTACCAAACATTTCGTTTACATTATTAGTTCTTATTACATTTTTTTCGTAACTTTTGAAAGTCATCGGCTCATAAGCCCGCCCCTAAAGACAAATGCCTCATAATTCTTGTTGCAGAGCTCTTGAGGGGCAGCTGTTAACAAATTGATACGTCATTTTGGAGCTGCTGCTGTAGCTAGTAATAACTACCTGCTATCTTCAACATCCACAATAGCCTTGACAACGTTGCACAAAGTTCTGCTACACCACTCTCGATCGAAGCTCGCCCCTGATTGGTTCACTAAAATTCGATGACTACAGCGCGTTATTGTGAAAAGAGGAATGAAGACCACGATGCTAGCTAGGTACAGGTAATTCGTTAGCATTTTGAAGATACATAGATGCTCACTGTTATCCACGTGCGCAATTGCACATGGCTACATCTCGCAAGACTCACGATTGAAAATTGGCAGCGTCGTCAGTAGGGAAATAATTCAAACCAACATGCAGCCTTGTAAATTGTAGTCCCGCCTAAATTTCCTATCTGGCGGTTGTGGAGCCTGGCTGCCACTGCATAATAAGTAAGCAAATGCTAGCGCTCAGCTTTCGCTTCACCCCAATGAACTAATCTTTTTTCTTGTGTTTCACGTGACTATTCGTATGCTATTGAATGCATGCTACTAACCAGGTATCATCCCAACATGTTACCCAAAGAGTCTTCTTGTGTCATTCTGCATGGAGGTCTAAGCATAATATTTGTGTATTTTTTCAGTCCTATCTAAGATGACCTTGGTTTTTTTCATTCCTTCTCATAAAGATCGTTGGCGACAGAAGCTCTTGCTCTGCCGGTCCTAGATTGTAGAACTCACCCACAATTCTTACGCCTCGACAATTTTCCTGCTTCCGACTAGGGCTCATCCTTTTCAGCGGTCCCGAGCTGCTACTTCCACGCTACTCACTACCTCAACTGCTCTCCTGACTCGGCTATGCTTCCCACTTTCTCTTTGTAGCGTGGGACGAAGTCTGTTGGCTACCGAATGTGTACCGAAAGCCTCTTAGGCTGTGAGTACGCTATACAAAACTCTCCGAAATACCCACATGGTCTTTATGACTTTGTGGAGTTACAGACGGAGATACATTACATTACAATACATTATAAGCAGGTAAGTGCACAAGAAGAACGAGTCACAGAGACCCACCGAATTAGCTCTCTTACGATGATTCATTAGCGATCTGTGGTTATTGTTATTATCACTACTCATTTTGCATATTGCTCTTTCATTAGGTCATGTTCTAGGGCAGGTCTACCTGTCTCGGTCCAACCTATATCGCAATAAAGCAGGTATGTGTGGATATTTGGGAATTTCATGCTTCTACGCCGTCGGAAAAAGCTTTCAAAAATTGCTCCAAGCATTTCATCTCTAAGCACTGGCGTCTGCGACTGGCGTCTGCGACTAGTAATAGCGTCTACGTGTCCGTGAAGATCCGGATGCTCACTCGACTTTCTGAATGATTCACGGGATTCAATTTATTCAAACGGCACTCTCGGGGCACGTTCATAGGACACCAGTAATTATTATTATTATTTTGCCCTTCGGATGTTTTCTCAATCTAAACTTGTCTTTGCATAACCTCGGAAGCTTTCGTAGAAATTCCAATGCACCTTGGCAACGAAAGGCAGAGGCACGGAGAGCTGTTTCTACCGACGTGTCTCGTAAGGGAGCGGTTTCGAGTCATTTGGCGAACCTGTCTATCACTGCTACTCGGATCGGTCACCGTAAGCGGTGCTCCTTGATACACTAGAGGTGCGGGTGTCTCGCACATTCTAGTACATCTGCGGATTATCGATAGTGCTGATATAATTGAAGTCTTAGTGGATACAGACCACCAGAGGGCTGCTAGAACAGTAGCAACCAACGTACGGGGTCCTGGGCCGCAACCTCTGGTACCTCAGCCTGAACACGAGCCGACAGAGGCGTGAGAAGGTGGCAGCTCGGCAGACGATTCAACCCAGCGCTCCGATGCATCGGCACACCGGCCAGGCTGGCAAACTATGCTCCTCGTTAATGCCGAGTTTATTTCTATACTTTTTTAAGGCGAAACGAGCGGTCACTTTTTCATGAGTCACGAGCTCCCGACCTACGACGATCGGGTAAAGCAAAGGAAACGTTGTGTCTTGGTGTTGTTAGGGAGTGCTTTACACGGTCAAACATAGACACATAGGTGGTCGTATGCAGAACTGGCCTCACTTGGATACGAGTTTATGTTCTACACAACACCCTGCATTCGCATTGAAGGACGCCTCAGAAGAATCCCATCACTCGAATTTCTTCTCAAACTGCATTAGGCGCCTCAGCTCGATTACATCTAGCGCGAAAATCTCTGTACAGCTTACGGCAGCGGCGGTTCACTTTTCTAAAGCGACAAGGATCACTTGAGCAGAATGAATGGACTAAATCACGAGCTCCTATCGACTTAGCTTAATCTAGACCGACCGCGCTTGTAACATTATTGGCCATTGTGCTCGACTGACGACCGATTCAGATTCTCTAGTAGCCAAGTTATCCGACAGCTGCATGCGTTTGTGCGGGTGTTCATTCTCATTACTGTAGGCATTTCTTTTCTTATCTTTGATATGCACACACATCACAAACATCGTGTAAGCCACAAAAAACTGTAGGAAGCATTTAATTACAAGGCCTGCCGTCGGAAAGAAAGCTCGAATGTGAATCGGCACGGCAGTATCTGATAATATTAGTGTACATGCAACCGCTTACTGTTAATGTCAAAACGACGTCACGTGCTCCTTCGAGACTAGACGCCGCTTGAGGTGGCACGCGAGAGAGAGGCTCAAAATTTGAGTGTCTTACGAAGACTGCCGACCACAGCTTCCGATCGAACTCTGGAATCGGATTAGTGCCGCCCCAATCTGCCACGTCACTGTGCACGCTGTAGATTATTTACGGCGAATGGCTCGTAGCTTGTAGGGCTTGGGCTGCCTGGAGAGGACCACGACCCCGTCGTCGAGTGGTAGCTCCGCGGCGGCGTCCGCGGGAGGCACGAAAGTGAACTTCTGCAGCATTGCGGTGAAGAAGAGGAAGGCCTCGTGTCGTGCTAGATGCTCTCCGACGCAGTTGCGTTTACCTTCGAGCGGGCAAAAACCGAGAGCTCGGCCGATTGCTTCGCGCCGGCCGAGCGAGGAGCGCTGCGAAATGGGCTCGCCTCAGAGACTTCTCGCCCGCCGCTGCTGCCGCTGCTGCACAGACCTATCGAGAAAGGCATGAAGTGCTTGTGCTTCATCAGCTTTCCGTCCCGTCCGATCCAACGCTGAGGGCGAAATACTTCCGGCTCGTGCCAGTACGCTGGGTCCATGTGTATTCGGTAGATGTTCGGTCTCACTATGGCTCCTCTCGGGATGCAGTAGCCGTTGATCGTGAAAGCCTTCGAAGCGCACCTCCCTACTCCCAGGGGAGCTGCACGACAGGGGGGCAGCAGCGGCGCGAATTAGAGAGCGCCAGAGCGCCACTCTTGCTCCGCTCGCCGAACGCCTCGGTCGTCTCGCCAATGTACCAATAAAATGAAGCGTAGCGTGCAGCGGCGACCGCGCTTGGAGTTACGAAAGACAAAGCCGAGTCGAGAACTCGCCCAGGCTCTCGCTCGTGACGGCTCAAGTCTGAGAGCCGCTCGCTTCGCTTCGTACGCCCGGGCAGGTTCTAGCTGCTCGTGTCTCTCGGATGCCACGCCCAAGTTATCGTGCAAGTCACTCGGGGGGAGGCACTCGGGGAGCTGTGCACGGCTCGGCCAGCTTGCGTCGGCTGCTGCTTCGCGCGAGGCTGATCTCCGATCGGGCGGAAAAAGCGAAGGCTGAGGAGCAGAGCCGGGCGGGTGCCGAGCCGAGCTAGACTGCCCTCGTGCTCCCGCTTCCGCCCTCCGCTCGCTGCAGAGGCGTGACGCTCAGGCCGCCAGTCGTGAGTCTCTGGGGTTTTTCTTTCCCTCGTGCAGCCGACTAAATAAGACCGTCAAACGTCCCTGACCTTCGCTCTAAACTTTCAGCGCCGGCTAGTTGTACGTCCCCTCAGTTAGAAGGATACAGCTCTGCTGTTTTAGCTTACAGAGGGTGTTACTGGAAAACTGCCACTGCCTCTCTCTTTCTCTCTCTCTCTTTCTCTCTCTTTTTCGTCCCTCTTTGTCCCTATCTTTTTATCTTCCTTTCTCTTAGAGCCTCCTTTCCCCTCTCTGTCTCCAATCTCTCTTTTTTTCTCTCCCCCTCTCTCTCTCTCTTTCTCTTTCTCTCTCTCTCTCTCTCTCTCTCTCTCTCTCTCTCTCTCTCTCTCTCTCTCTCTCTCTCTCTCTCTCTCTCTTTCTCTTGCTCTCTCTCTCTCTCTCTCTCTCTCTATCTGCCTCTGCTCATTTCATTTTCTCAGTCTCTCTCTCTCTCTCTCTCTCTTGTATGTAGGCAAGCTTTCTTTTTCGTTTGTGGCTAGCACGGTCATAAGACTAGAGCCAACACAGGAGGACAGCCCAAGTTTTTTTGTATTGGTCACGTGAAAACTCCAACGCAGTTAATGTGACTAACCACTTAAACGCATTAATTCCATTTATGAAATGCCTGAAAATTTCCCTATTGAGGCTATGCATATAGATAAGGTTAAATTGCAAGGGTACTCAACTGCAAATAGCAGCTTTCTTCCCAACCGGCTTCGCGGCATTCATGGAGCAGGAAATTTGCTACCGCCTGCTTCACGCGGAAGATGTAGCCGCTAAAGGCGCTTCTGCTTATATATAAATGAGCCTGTCGGATAACCATTCCTTAAATTTTGACACTCCGAACTCCCAACGTCACAGTATTCTTGATAATAGTTCACAGAGCTCCCGCTTTAGGACTGGTTAATCTTAATTATACATTTTAGAAAGTGTAAACGGGAAGGATTTAACTTTTAAAAATAAATAAAATATTGTAATAGCAGTGCAACGGCTTTATCTGAATCTAACAGCTATTGGTATTTTGAATCCATTCAGTAAAATTTACTAATGCTTTGTAGGTACTTGTAGCTTCACATTCCTATATCTCCATTACAGTTTCCGCCGGAGGTCATTAGTGGAGCTACATCGGCTTATGTACTTCATATGTAATAAATTATAATAATAATATAATAGTCACACACCAAGAGAAAATAATCTGTTTTTATTCACTTTAGATAAGCTGGAAGGAAATTTTTTTCAACAGATTAACGATAACATCTACTGCTTCAATAGGCGCTAACAGTACAGGACAACCAGCATGGAAGTATCAAATTTCTTTGACTGGAACTGGTGCATTATGTACGTTAAAATTTTGCAGAACATGGTACTCCAGCAGATGGTCAATCATACTGGTACTAACTAGGCTCAACTTTTCTTAGCGTTACTGGTTAGACAAGAATGGGCGATTTTTAAACGTGGTAAGGCCATAAACTTATCATAGCTGCAATCGGGGTGAGTTCTATAACTAGTAATGACGACATCATTCGAAGCTGTTCTGTAAAGGATCAGGGATCGAAAATATTTTACACTCATAACTCTAAGGATATTGTATCATAAGAAATTATATACCACTAGTTGAGTTTTCAGCTAGTAATGAGTACATGTACGTTTGTGAACGCATTCATTTGAATTTCCTATGCGGGCTAGGCTTGGTGAAGCCACTAACCAAACTTGCATGCTAAACATGTGCATGCCATCCCTAACCATGTTATTCTTGAAATTTATAGAGGTCTGTTGGCTACCGAATGCGTACCGAAAGCCGCTCAGGCTGTGAGTACGCGATACAAAACTCTACTGCGTAAAACCCACATAGTCTTTATGGCTTTGTAGAGTTACGGACGGAGATACGTTTCATTATTAAGCATGCTAGCACTAACCATTCGATCGTGCTTCGCTTCATTGCTTCATCGCTTCATTCATTCATTCGCTTCATTCGCTTCATTCATCGATTCGTGCTTCAGCAAATGTGAAGTAACTAGAAAGAGATTGAGTTCTCTGAGGGCGCTATATCAAATTAATTATTATTATTATTATTATTATGAAGCCTCAAATATAATTAAAAAATTGATTCGCTCAAGATATCGTCTTCATCAGTCTACGTACTTACCTACGTTTCCCAATCTCCAAACCTCATTAAGCGTTGCTTCAACAAATACGAGGTTCGATCTGTCTGACAGTTTCACTGGTTGATTCGGGCCGACAACCTATGAAGGGAACCAATCAAATCGTGTAAGTAAAAAACCCCTAAAAACAGTTTCAGGTCGAGCAGCAACCAGATTTCCCTACGAGCAGCCACTGCTGTAAGAAGTGGCCTGTTGGGTTCACGTAAGTATTTCTCTCTGCTTTCGGGCACCTATAAGTAAAGTAAATCTGACAAGGTCGTGTAGTGAACCGATTGGTTTTCCATTTCAGGTCGGAGACCGAAACTATTCCCTAGAGCGAATACTAAAGGATTCTTGAACGTTTAAAAGTCGCCTGTGACAATGCGATTACTCTTTATACGTAAAGCTCCTAGAAAGAGAATGAGTTCTCAGAGGGCGCTTTATCAAGTGCATTATTATCATTATTATTATTATTTATACCACGTGACCTTGGCTCTGGATCTTCGCCCATGAGGTGCTGAGGTGCTCGCTCTTCACTACCATGGTCATGGATTTCAGTCCTGTAGGATTTGATCCTGTATTGACTACTGTACGAGGTGGCGATTGCCGTAAATGCTCTTCCGCCAATATATAAAATGAGGGTGTTAAATAAACGAACGTTAACTGGCGGAAAAGTGGCAGCATTGTGGAGATGCCCATTCTTCACCAAGATTGCTGGAATTAATCTGAATTTCCTTTAGTGCAGACACTCTAAAAAAAGTCAGGCACATCGAAAATGTAGAACTAAATTGTTTTAAGCCTCCATGTAATTCTGGCCACACAGTGGGAGATCCTTTATCGCCACTGCAAGTGGTGGTGATGGCCGTAAAGGCACTTTTGTCGCCATAAAAAACTAGGCTGTTTAATCTGCAAGTATTTATGTATTTATTTATGTACTGTGCTATGCTGATCGGCTCGCCTGTCTACTATGCACCAAAAAGCGACATGGCCAATGGCACATGATCGCAATATGCCATGTGGCGTTAGCCTGCGGAACCGGCATTATCATGTGCAAACACCTCATTGCATATTGCATTAGAACGCACAGGAGAGGCTGCTTCGGATGCACCGCATGGAACAGTAGCCCCAGCTCGATAAGTTGCTTGTATTGTAACTTAAGTCGACGTGTTGCTTGACTGCGAGCCAGTGCAGGTCGGTGAGAAGTGGCGTGAGTGACTACAACTGGCTTGCAACGTTAAACTTAAGGGCTTAGGTCACTAAAAAGACCACGCCCTTCCATAAGCATTGCTCTGTAATCTCAGTAGCTCTTTTCTCTCTCTCTCTCTCTCTCTCTCTCAGTACTTCTCAAAAAAGCTAGTTTTATGGTTTGCCTATGGACTAAAGGAGGACTTCTTTACAGCACTAATCAAAGAGCTAGTTGGACTGACTTATTAAAAGGCATAATTACTCGATAAAAAGTGATGTGAGATGGGCGAACTCAACAGCATCATAGTGGAGGAGCGCATGATAATTGTAAACTATGGACTTGAAATCAAAGTGGATAAATCAATCGATATGAAGAAGTGATCAGTGAAATCGAATGCTTTGCCTATCTTGTAGGAGCCAGCACTGCTTCTGTGGACTGGCAGCAGTATAAGAAAATGAAGACGGTTTCGCTCTGCGCTTTTATGCAAAGACTGAGGCACTTGTGAAAAATGAAATAAACTGAGCTTGGCCGATTAAAAAGTTTTGAGAAAGTATAGCTACCTGTAATACGTACTGCCAATGCCAGAGGTTTAAACGGTGCATGCAGTCAGAAAAATGGTTCACCAAGTGAGCTAAGAGTAGTTTTTAACAACAGCTCCACAAGCCATCCATGACTGGAGATATTGCACTGAATATTAGTGCATTTGGATGCTATTTGACACTACTGTTTTGTGAGCCAGCCTACGTATCGAGGCTTAATTCAAGCTATTAAATTAAAGTTTTGGAAAAAGCAGCTTCTTCATTCATAGCTGTCTTGGAAGAAACAAATGCTTTCACTAGACCGAGTTCTCTCAGGTGCTAAAGCATACTACAATCCATCCACCCTGGTTTTGCCAGGTGGTACGATGCTCGCCTTGAACAATCAAGCCTTGGGCTCGAACACTGCTGTATGCGTAAATCACCTGGATAGAGATTAGGTTCTCTTGGGGCGCCGTACAGATAAATTTTATATGCATCTAGTGGCTTAAGGTGCGGTCAGATGAAGATGCGATTGGATATCTAAACATTGTTTCTTCCATGCTGGGTCGTCTGATGACAATTCGTATATCTGTAAAGTTAAGCACCTGCGTCTGATAACTTCCAAGCCAATATGGTACTTACGACTGGAACATTTTAGCTCACAGGTCTGTGATATCCCTGAAGACAAAGGCAATCCGACAGTTGTGGAACTTCAACTGACTTTACTGGCCTTGCCGGAGAGCTTGTTAGTTCTTATACTAACGAAGAGGCGAAGAAACAGCGAACAAAGCATTTATGGCTTAGCACTTGTATGTAAGCGGTATAATTATACATGCTCTACTTGTGGTAAGTCACCTATGTTGTACGCATCAAGAGTTTCTGTATATACTCTACATGCATACAGATATGCATGTGCGTGCATAAAATTATATGTGTGTTCGTGCATGTGTAACTGTGCATACGAGCGTGTGCGAGTGTGTTTGTGTGCACAGGTGTATGTGTGTATGTGCGTGCGTGTGTGTACATGTGTATGTGTGTGCGTGTGTGTGTGTGTGCATTTTATGTGCGAGCGTGTGTGTGTGTGTGTGTGCATGTGCGTGAGTGCGTGTGCATCGATTTATATATATCGAAGTATAACTATACGAAGATACGTAGGATATACAGCATGTGCTTATTATTTTGCATAACTACTGTATATATATTTGAATATTTACAAGTATAAGTACCATCGCATCTAACACTCCGAAGCCATGCAAATTATGTAGAATTATCTACAGCATATCAAAATATTTTGGCTTTTCGGTGGGCACAAGCTAGCAAATAGCCTTCATTGCATACAGTAGATAAAAGGTTAAAAGTATTACTGAGTCAGGAGAGTGGATATCGAAGAGAATAAAATAAAAGTAGCCAGGCAGTAGTAAAACAAAGTACTCGAGATGATAGCAGGAGAGATAAAATCGTTGCGAATGAATCACGGGAGTGAGTTCAACGATCTAGTAGCCCAAAGGCTCAGGTAGCCAGAAATTTTTAAGAGTAAGATTACACAAATCGCCTTTCTGTAGTAAGAGGACCTGGGGTCACGAGTGGTAGGTGTATCAACTGGTGCACCAATTCAGCTAGGTATGAGGGATTCAATCCAAGGCGGGCCTTGTGGTCGGTGTAAGAATTTTGCTCGAACCAATCGGGACCGATCGGGATCGATCGCAGCAAACGTTACTCGTGGCTGAATTTCTTGGATTTCTATTAACTTGGCACCCATACTCATCCCAATTGTAGCGGCTCGATGGCTTTTCTTTGGTATCCCTATCAATTACAAAGAGCGGATTTCCTGACTATGCAGAGCCACTGAGCTACTTCAGAGGCTCAATTGAGATAGTAAATAGCCCATGGGAAACCTGTAACACGTTTTGCCTGTTAAATAGTCACGCAGGCATCACGTGTGCACTCGTGCAGACTTTTGTGCTGCTAGTTCTCAATGGCTCAGCTGACATAGCCACTAGAATGTATAGGTGTTTAATGCTTACATGCAAGCTCAACCAACGATTATTCAACGCTAGAAAGGCCTTGTAGATAAGTCTATGTCTAATTGGAAACTTAAGATTTGAATAAAGCTTTCCAAAATAACTGTGCACGTGGATGCCAAAGGACGCCTACCATACACAGATTCAGCAGTAGCCTTCATGAGAACACAATAATACCGATGTCGAGTAACTCCACAAAAATTCAAAGGTTAACTAAGCTAGTGTCTTTAGTCTTATAAGTCTTGGCAATAGGCGGCATCCTAGATGCTCTATAGAAATGTCTGACAAAAAGGAAACCAGAGGATTCCTTTCGGGCCTAAAAAGCGATCAAATATCTTACACTTTTTTCGCATCTCATTTCAGACCATGGATCTATCTAGAACCTATCAGAATTACTGATGAGGAATCCTACTGCAGCGCTCATAACCCCAGACAAAACGTTTGTTCATTGCTCTCTGGTCCATTGGAGATATCCAAGTCGATTGCATAAAGCAGCCGTGCCTAACTTAATTAAAATGATCAAATTCACTTCAGGCGGCATTAAGAAATGCTTTCAAGCTGCTTACGCACGAAATCAATTTCCGATTGAACTTGATCTTGGACGTCGGGATTCCTCATCATGTAAAGGAGACCCCATGTGAGAGTGCTGGATGTAGTTTCGGCGCCGGCCACGAAAAGATCCATTACAACTTGAAAAATGTTGTCCACTATAAGCAACAACGAAGATCATCGAGGTTAGCTTTGGTTGATCGCAGTACAGCGGTGCAAGTAGAAGTGCAGGCCTGACTTCTGGCGGTGATGACGTATCATAGGAGCAGATGGAAGCTTAATGTCTCGAACATTTTTTGCAAAGGCAGAAATAATAAACTAATTACTAAAAATGTATATAATTCATTTGCATAGCACCCCAAGAGAACTTAATCTAAATTCAGGCGCTTCACAGATGCCTTCGGGGCTCGAGCCCACGACCTCAGCCAGACTGTGGTCGAAGCCAGCACCTTAACCACTGGACCAAACCAGCTTTTCCAGTCAGGCGAGAGTGCGGCCATTGCATCACCTTAAACCCTCCTACGAAACTGGTATCGCCATACAAATAAATAGTTCGGCGCTCATGCGGTATAATATCTGCATCGAGCGCTCTAGCTTAGGTGGTGATTCATACGCGCACAGGGACGCAACTGGATGCCTTGTTCGAGACACTTTGCGTCATATTCTGTACCCGCCTTAGTAGATTTCCGTCGTCTCCTAAAGCACCGCGGTTTCAATTCATTCGTGAAAGGAATCCCGGTATGTCATTGGATTCAATCTGCACAACATAGATTGACAAGTGCTCAGGGCTTAGAGCGTGGCTTGCGTGCTCCAAGGAGATGCTGCATACATTGAGGCCAAGATTGTGAATGGCAGCACGCCAGCTCTAGCACTGGTCGTGCACAAACTATCATATACCGGTCACAGGTTGGGTGGTGCTTTACGAGTATAACACACATTTATCAAGTGTATTATTATTATTATTATTATTATCGGTGGGCTTGTGGGAGCTTCACAAGTATTCGGTGGGGGGGGGAATACATACTAGAATGCATCAGCCTTCGCAGGTTTCTAAAAATAACAACATCGAAAGTCAATAAATTTCTACCAATTTATTAAGCGCTAAATTGAGCTTCTAAGTTGCTAACAAGATGCAATTCCACCGCTAAAGTCGGATGAGGAGGCTAGACTAAAATCTCCGCAATTAGTGAAGAAAATACAAGATTCCCCATCATGAGTAGTGATGCATTTTTATACTTTAGAGAGGGTTCGTTTTCTATTTTCGTGATGCATGAATTGTTCTTACTTATTCCTGAGAGCAAACCTCGATCTAATGAGCTCAGTCGTATCGTCCTAAAAGTTCCTAAGACAGCCATGCCTATTCAGGCCACGAGGCCAGCAGACGCTGCCACATGCTGAAGCTTCGCTTCGAAGAAGACGCGCAGAGTGACTAGCAACGTGTCCTGGCGGGATTGTAACGCACGCGACCGACTCTCTTCCTTGCCCCGGAGTGGACGTTCGGCACGTTCACTTGTCGGTAAGTCTCGGCGAGGTAGCAGCCTACGGACGGCCTTCGGCTGATACTGGAGCGCTCAGTTGGCTCAGCATACCGTCGTGGTATTCCGTATTCTCCTCCTCGCTCAGTAGGTACAAGTCGATAAAGTCTCTTATGTTGGCCTTGTCGAAATCCTTTCTGTGTTCGGCGATGTTTTCCAGGACGAACGCTCTCACTTCTCGGACAGCTTTCTCCATTGCTTTAACCTGAAGCGAAAGCAGTTAGGCAGCAAGTGAACGTCAAGGACTCTCCTTTATGATTTGGGAAGCCTTCGAAGCTAACGTGTGCAGTATTGAATAGCGTATGGCCTCCGCATATTATATTGTTAAGGCTCGTACGCCTGCTGTATAGTCCCGTCGATGCTTCTGTCGTCCCGCTACCAGTTCAAGAGATCCCCAGGCCTTAGCTTCGAGGTAGGGTGCACGCACTTCACTACCAAGTCTCGGATTCGAGTACTGCAGCAGGCAATAATAATAATAATTACAATAATGCACTTGATAAAGCGCCGTCAGAGAACTCAATTTCTCCCTAGGCGCTTTACATTTGCAGCAAAGGGAAATGCAATTGAATGGTGAGTAATATCATGCTTGATAAACAAACAAAATGAATAACATGGTTAGGGGTGACATGCACAGGGTCAGCATGCAAATGTGGTAAGTGGCAGCATGCACAGTGTCAGTACGCATCCTTTATAGCCCACTTCGAGGGGTTGCCGTTAAGGCTCATCTGCCGCTACATAAAAGAGACTATTTGATCAGCTAACCTATCTTTAACTTTTTTCTTATTTTAATACTATATAAAAATATTCTTTCATTAGGTGCGATTGCGTATACATTTCGTTAAAAGTTGCTATCAGGCCGAGCGCGGCGGCTTAGAATAGATTGCAGAACGTTCAAGCATAGTCGCTGATAGGCCAATATCCTACAACTCAGATGTGTTGGCGGTTTGTGTACACTGTCTGCTGATCTACAACACACGCATGTAGACTACGTGCTTTTCAGTGCTTTGATCCTCGATGAATGCAAGTCTGATCCTTGCCAGGGCACTGAAATGCAATCTAACGACAATCCTACGTCGCCCATATCTAGAAGAATTTCCAGGTTCTACTTGCCGTCATCGCTAGCTAAGAATTAAGGAACATGCGCTAGCGACTAGTTACCGAGCTCTCTCTCTCTCTCTCTCTCTCTCTCTCTCTCTCTCTCTCTCTCTCTCTCTCTCTCTCTCTCTCTCTCTCTCTCTCTCTCTCTCTCTCTCTCTCTTGTAGGCTAGCGTTTCGCACATACCTTTTAGTGGAGTGTCCACAAGATGCGATGAAGCCCTTCGCAGCTAATTTAAAATATCCACGTTAGATTGATTGGTCTTGTAACCCCATAAAATAAGTCCTGTGTTGCATTTGCTACAGAAACTGCCATGGATGCAAGTCAACTAAGCTTCACGCTGCATCTTTTAAGGTCTGATATGGTTATGTCTAGCTGATTAGTTGCAGATGCGACAGTCTCCCTATGCACTAGCTTTAGCCTTTCTAGGCACAGCGTTAGGCTGGCCTGTCTTTCACTCAAAGACTAGCCTCCTCAGTTGTTTTGATATGCATATCACAGACTAGTACTCGCCTCCACACTTTTTGCAACGGCCTATTGCTGCCCGCCCCGAGACTAGTTTTTTGCTCCTGCCATTCTTCACCATTTAATTCTTCAAAATTGAACCCTCTTCTCTATCTACGCTCTTTTCACTAGTCCTTAAGCTGGGACTGTACAGCAATTTGTTCTCGGTCCCGCTGTGGTCTTCCGTCCATCTTGGACGCTTACGTCACCAACAGTGAGGAAGCAGAGAGTGAGGAGGCGGTACGAGACAGGTGAAATACAGACCAAGGCCGTCGAAGTTGATCATGGCTCTACTTCTCGGCCAAGACCAAACTGAACATCGACTCAAGACCAAAGGAAACCAGCTGCAAACAACTAATGCAGGCATACGGCCTTTCGAAACATCAGGGGCACACCTTCTTTATTGACTGGGAAGGGAACTGCGGGCGATTAGGTCAGTAAATTCATAAGAGCGTTCTATAGTCGTAATCGCACGTGCATTAAGAGTTCCTGTTCATGGCACACTGCAAGCGCTAACTGTGAGCACCAGATTTTGAGATGGCGGGTGTAAAGGCAATCGCAGAGGTTAAATTTATCTACAAGCCGTCAATGAAGCCTGACCGTAGGGTCATGCTGACGCTCCCAATGCTTGCTCTGAAGTACGAAGCTGAAAAGGCAAGATAAAAACCGACTTCCTATTGAGACTACAGTGACTTTGATCACTGAGATTATTGTTGTATGCGGAGCTGATGATTTCGTCATCAGCCACGTTTGCCTTCAACTTTCCTAAGACACGCGTGTGTGCTGAATTATTACGGCCCAAGTAAGAGGAAGCAGGACAACGGATAAACTGGTCGAGCGAGCTTCACTCCTTCGGAGAAAGAACTGAGGCAAAGACCGAGTAGAAAGCGACCGCATTAGCCTGACTTGATACTGCCTACTTGCAGGCACTCGGAGTTCAGTCTGCAGCAACTACTCCAACTGCCCCGAGTTGCCTCGGCGTATGCCTATGCAGCAGATGCTTGCCACAATATCAGTCCTTGTTTGTGCCGCACTGGAAACGCACTGGTTTTTTAGCACTAAATCCACAGGTGCCTTACAATCTCTTTTGTACGAGACGCCGTTGATTAGTGACACACGCACTCCGACTGCTCACTTCAAACCAAAAGCTGTATAGACTTGGAGCGCTCTGCAGGAAAATATTGGGTATAAAAATATAATAATAATAATAATAATACACTTGATAAATCCCCCTCAGAGAACTCAATCTCTTTCTAGGTGCTGTACTATTGCTGTAAAGGAAAACGATCGAATGGTGAGTGGTATCATGCTTGATAAACAACATAAATTATTGGTTAAAAGTGACATGCACAAGGTGAGCATGCAAGTGTGGTTAGTGGCAGCATGCACAGTGTCAGCACTCATCAGCACATAATGGACGAATTACAGGGACCCACTAAATGCTTTCGTGAACAAGTGCGGTTTTAATTTCTTTTTAAATGTGGTCAAGTCAGAGGATGTCGTGACGCAAGTCGGGAGTGAGTTCGAGGCTTTGGAAGCATACGAACTGAAGGCACGGTCTCAAAAGGGTTTGAGGTTTGTATGAGGTATACGTAAACAGATTCCGAAAAGCGGGTGGTACGATGCTTGGCCTGGTGGGGCAGCAGATCTGATAGGTAGGCTGGAGCCAAAAACTGGAGGGACCTAAAAGTGAGTGACAAAACCTTAAAGTCGATCCGTTGCTTGAATGGTAGTCAGTGCAGGTCAGCGAGAAGTGGTGTGATATGGCAACTGCGACACTCACGACAGACAAGCCTTACTGAAAAAAATTTTCACCAGCTGTAAGCTCCTAATTGCACATGCCGGTAGGCCAGCAAGCAGAGAGTTACAAAAGTCACGACTGGATGTCACAGATGCATGGATCAACTTGGATGTGGGCCATCCCTGTTTCAAGAAACCAAATTTTAGCAATGTCAATTAGCTGAAAGTGAGCAGACTTGATTGTGGAGCTGGTGTGGTCGTCTAAAGAAAGGTCACTTTGGAACATGACACCTAGATTTCGAGCTGATTCAACAGGAGATATGCTGGCAGAGCCAATTTTTAGCGTCAGCCTTTCCAATATCTGAATCACATTTGGTTTTACCCATCACTAGTAGCTTAGTTTTATCATCACTTAATTTTAAAAAAACTTGCTGCCATTCATATGTGGATGCCATCAATACATGCAGCAAGGGAGTTGAAAGAATTTGACGTGCTCGAAGGCTGAAGGATCAAAGCAAAGGTACAACTGAGTATCATCCGCATAGAAGTGAAAGCCTAGATTGTGCTTGGCAATCACATCGGCAAGAGGGAGAGCATAAATCGTGAGAATAAGCGGACCTAGCACGTTGCCCTGAGGACCCCATATTTCAGAAGTACCTCGGATGATCTTTGTCCATTCCCACGTCAATGCTTTGGAGTCTCCCACTGAGATAGGACCTAATCCGTTGCAGAGCAGTGATAGTGCTGCCCACGCGAGATGAGAGGCACTCTAGAAGAAAAGATCAAAAGCTGCCGATGGTATCAAAAGCTGCCGAAAAATCGAGCAAAACAAGCTGAAATACTCTACCCATGTCTGCATTCCTAAGTAGGTCGTTGTACACCCAAAGCAATGCAGACTCTGTGGAATGATAAGCCCTAAAGCTAGAATGAAACTTACTAGCAAGGTTTGAAGTTTCAATATATGAGTTCAGCTGGTCCGCCACGACTCGTTCCATTGTCTTTGATAGGAATGGTAGAAGGGAGACTGGGCGGTAGTTGCTTAAGTTCTCTTGGTCTAGTGTAGCTTTCTTGAGAAGTGGCCTGACTACAGCTTTTTTGAAAGGTGCTGGGACCTGACCTGAGGCTAATGACATATTAATGATGTTGGTTATGCATGGCAGCAGCAGATCAATGCAACGTAGGAGCAGGACAGTGGGAATAGGGTCCAGTGGACTTGTTGTCTTCTTTGATTGAGATACGAGCTTTAGGACTACATCACTAGTGACCTGTTTAAATGCAGACATTGAGGCGCAGCCAGGAACCGAGGAACAGCATTCTAGTGGGAAGGTTGTCATCGCAGGGATGGATTCCCTGATCTTGTCTATCTTCTGCACAAAGAATCGAGAGAAGCGATCGGCTAGATCATCACAAGGATCATCAGGTAAGGAGCTAACCTGGGAACGGTTGAGGAGATGGTTTATTGTCGACGTCAGCATTTTTGGATTGTGCATCTGTGATTCAAAAATGTTTTTTATAGAAGCTAGACTTGGCCTATAGTCGCATCAATTGTTACGACCTACAGAAATTCTTGCATGCCTGTCGATGGACACAGTCATTCCTGATCTTGTGTATGCTTTTTCAGGCTTTTGCTTAGTCGACCTATCTAGTTTAATGTCTGTGGTAAACCACAGGCCGTCTGGGTGGGGGCGCACAATGAGCTTAGTGAGAGGTGCAAACTCGTCGAGCGTGGCAGCTAGTGTCGTGTTGCAGCTATCTACCAACGATGACAGATTGGAGGGGGGACTGAGCAGCAGAGGCGAGGCAGATATTCTCGCACGGACAGCATCGATGTCAAGGGTCTTGAGGTTTCGCGATTCACAAGAAATTTTAGAGGACGAGGAGGCAGGCACACACTGTAGACTGAATCAGATCTGCATGTTGTCAGATAAGCAGGATTTGGTAATAATTGGTTATGAAAAGTGCAGTTGTATGAAAAGATTTGGTCGAGTGTGTGACCGTTGATGTGAGTAGGGCCATGCACAAGAGCCACAAGAGACAATCATTCATTCAATGCATGCAATTCAGTACTGAAGGCGTTAGATAAGTTATCAAAGTGAATGTTGAAATCCCCCAGAACAAGTAAGAATTGATTTATTGCACACAGAATAAAAATGAGCTCTGAGAAATCTGAGAAAAAGAATAATTTGGTACCTGATAGGAGATGGAGTATTGCCACCATCGGTAGCTTGTGTTTGGGTGAAATCAAGACAGCCGATTCAAAAGACAGCTTCAAGGGTACTGCAAATGATTTGAAGTTGAATTTTGAGCGCACGATAACAGCAACTCTAGCTCCTGTTTTGGTTTGTCTAGGGGTATGAATGAATGAGAAACCATTAAGGGTATCGTCTTTAATTGTCGAGCAGTTTACCGACTTTAGCCGATTTTCAGTTAAGGCAAATCTCGCCTTCGTATAACCATGACGACAATTAGCCGTGACTTTGCATAGTTACAGATGGAGACAAATGCGAGGGCTGAGCCTGACTTAATTCGATGTAGGCAGGCCTGCTTTTCATCTGTTCAAAGCGTATTACTTCCTTCCATTGAATTAAAACGTCCATTATCCACCAAGGTCGAATGCTGCAGTCTACTCGAGGCAGCTGTCAGAATGGGCATTATATACCTGCAACATGCTCTTGACCTGGAGCCTCTTGGTCTGAATTTTTTTTTCTAATTACGCCAATTATAACTAATTTAGCGTGTGATCTAAAAACCCTCTTCGCTCCTAAAGAATGGCTGTCACTGGACAGTCCTTGTATTTGGATGAATTATTTACCGGTATTGAGATGAACACCCGGGGCACGTTAAGCTATATATGTAAACAATTGGCCTCAAATTTGAATAGCGAGAATACAGAAAACCTAATTTTTAGCTATGCATTCACTATTCAAGATTTGATGGGAAACTTTGCACCATCTAGAGCATTTAAACTGACTAACCAGAATTGCATTTTACAGAAACGAAAATGCCAAAATCAGGCCAACAAGGGCCGGTTAGCACTAGCAGCTAGAACCGAAATGGCTACGCCAAAAGCTAAATCTGGCATCTTTAAAAAGCAAATACCAAAGCCATCCTTGGCAGCAGCCTATGCGAAGCACTTTAAGAAAGCGGCAGAGAATGCTCACATTAGGATCCAGTCGAGAAAAAGTCTTCGAAGCGACGGCCAAGCTTGATGGGTTAGCATTCTTGAAAAGTGCATCTACGCTGTCCAAGATACGCAAAAAGTTTGGGTCGTCGTACTCCTTCCTATAATAACGAGTGCCTTAAATAATATAAGCTTATGAGCATCGGGACTTCACCGAGGCAGGGTTACAAGAACATCATAGCTCGAAAGCATTACAACTCGCATCGTATGTCTCCAAATTCTTCAGACATCACACTTTCTTCTGACTTTCTTCATTATCACTGCTAAAATATCGACGAGTTTATTAGCGGAATATTTTCTGTTTACACCCGATCCTCATTTCACCTGTGTATTTTTTCATCACGTTCGCTCATTTTAGTGCTTGCTGTTTGGGTCACTATGTACCTCTCTTTTCAATCTCGAAGCCATCTTCTCTCTCTCTCTCTCTCTCTCTCTCTCTCTCTCTCTCTCTCTCTCTCTCTCTCTCTCTCTCTCTCTCTCTCTCTCTCTCTCTCTCTCTCTCTCTCTCTCTCTCTCTGTCTCTCTCTCTCTCTCTACCCTCGCTCTGTAGTTGCCATCTTCAGCTCTCGTATCACGGGCTACCCATTGACACACCCTGCAGAATCACAGCCTAGACGCGAGCTTTTCTAAATTTTTGGAAACCTCGAATTGCATCGTAGTGAATTCCAAAACTCAAATCAGTGTGCAAGAATAATAGTAATTGAAGTACGGTGCACACGACTAAGAATTAGAAGAACTACTCATATTAGGCTAAAAATGAGACGAACTCCTGCACCCTGACATGACATACATGCAGGTCGCAACATTCAGGCATAAACTCGGCTCGATCATTTTTTAACTTACACTGAGTTTGATAACTACATTTGTGTTGCTGTTAGGTAAACGCACGTATATTTGTGTATAACATGCTTTTTAACAATTTAACTAAAGCCTAAACTGGTACTATGAGTGCACTAAAAGACATTGTATTAATATCTCAGAAAAACCATCAATTTCAGGTCGTTCTTCAGGATTATCAATAAGATTTTTAATGGTCTTTTGACTTTGATGCGATTTCAAAAATTTGAGGACAATACATATTTTAGGGTGCTTTTAACAATCAGTCCTTACATAGTTGCAGATTATTTGAAGGGATTGTACAGCGGATAAAGAGAGCTGCCAGGTGTTCAAGTTACTGAAAGTGCCGAAGTTCCTGAACGCTGCTAAGGTTGCCAAGTACTGTTGCTAAGTTTTGTGAGCGCTGCTGATAGAGAATTTCACAAGTATTGAGCACCACAGAAACTCAGGAACACTTTCAACGGGAGCTTTTGAAAGCAGAAAAGCTGAGAAAAGCTGCATCTAGCTACTCGGCTGTGAAAACGGACCTCGCGGGTATAGCTTGGAATGAAGGAAACATTTTATTGATAGCATTATGCCTGGATGCTTTAACTAGCGTACTTTTTTTGTTGGTAAATAGTGCATATGAAGATTTCATAGAATGGCAAATTGAGTGACGTCTCTATCGACGTGGCTGTTCATGGAATAATATCTTTTTCTGTTCACTTCTCTAGTTATTTAATGGTGGAGGTAAACAAAATTTAGGCGATTATTCATAAAAGTTTTTGCGTTGATGTTCATATATCTACATTGGCTGCACTCTTCAAATTAATCGTTGTGAGCGTAAAAGCCTTAACAGCTGCTGATTATTTTAACTTACCCAATATTGATCAGGTTCTGTTAGTTTTGCAGAAGTTATTAATGACTGGACTACATTTTAAGCAGCAGACTCATCAAGCAGAGAGACGTGGATTAATTTTGACTAACAAACAGTGGCCGCTTTTATCAATCGACAGTTGAAGGAGAAGCATCCAATGATGACCATTCATATTTTGTTAGAATTTTGTTTCTCTTGTAGCTTCTTGAAAGGTATACCTGTAATTGAATCGCAGATGCACAATAAAGATACTGGTGTTAACTCTCAAATAACCTCTTAACCGTTCCACGTCCTAGCTATTGTAGCTACCACCATACCTATCACCTGGGGCAATCAAGCTGATCACATTTCTAAATCCTTTTGAGCACGGTATTTATTATCTGAGTCCATCGTGTAGACGCATCCCTGCTAGAAGTCACTTCTCCGTCCTTTATCAGCTTCGCTTATCTATCCCTTTCATGTCTGTGCCTGCTGATCTTATCTCGAAGTTTGACCTTCAGTCTAAGAAAACTGACAGCCCTCTGTACCCCATTCCTGTTGTCCTAATGAAATCTTATGTAGCACCGCCTTAATATCATCAAACGCACTTAAACCTTATATTCTGCAATCATGGACATGTATAGCAAAACTTATCTAACAGAAATCAAAAATAAACTACTGAAGTAATATGCAAGCAGAGCTAAACTCACATTCTAAATTTCACACTGATTTGTATAGTATTGGCCAAGTTTCTGAAGTTAAGTCCCAACGCTTAACTGTAAATGAAGTTCTTTAAAATTAATTTGTATTTACCTCAACAAGCTGCAATAATTTATCAAGGACCAAAACGTTGGGACATAAATTACATAGAATGCAGACATTGGTAATTTTGTTATTTATATTCTAACATTTTTGTCCTTTGAATTGTTTACGAAACGAATATTCTATTGCTGAACCAAACTTCTCCGTATTTTTCCCATAATTTACTTTTAAATTGAAAACGGCAATACCAAATAAATATTCATTGAACAAACCTCGTGTCATTTAGAAACTGTAAAGCCTTGACACAATTTAGGAACAGCCGCCAGCCGGCATCTCCCTGCAGTCTATTCATAGGATTTGTGCCCCGATAAGAACTAATCATTGGCTCAATTACCACCATGCTTCCTTTGCGGCACATGTAAAGTGCGTAGAAACAGATTAAGTTGTTTGAGGGGGCGTTACAAAAATTTAATTTTATTTATTATTAAACTTCCAAAATCAATTTTGTATCCATTAACTGTTAGGAATTTATTCTGTTAAGGCCAGATAAGTTTCGTACGGCAAATTAATTCAAGAACGAAGATTGGTGTATCCCATTTAGATTTGTGTAACGTTGTTCGCACATTACTTCCTGCCAGTGCAATAAGTGCTTGTGAAATACTAGGCAGCCTGATTTAGGTTTTCCTACCTAAGATCTGCGATTGCTTCCCATAAGCGTTTCATCCGCATCTACTATCTACATTCCTGTCACTCACTTCCAAGTCACTTCGCTCTTTTTCTGGGATTACTTACCTGAGATTTCAAAATACTTGGGCTTCCCTTCCGCCGTCCACTCCTCTTGAGTCTAGTCATTTTACCCTGCCCAAACTAACCTCATATCATTCAAAGAGCTCACATTCAGCTCGCATGCACTTCGCAGCTCAGAACTCCCTACCGTCTGACTGCAGTACATACTCTGACATAACAGAAAATATGAACAAGTATCACACCTGCTCCTTGCAGCATTTTTTCTATATATAGCGTAGACGTCAACCACATGCGGTCATCCAGAGAGCATTATACAATGTCGCTAACGCAGGGATCTGTACTAGGTTCGCTGTTTTTTAAATATGCCTTCCCTCTTGTCACGTAATCTCTAAGCATAACACAAGATTTCATTTGTGCAGATACACTATTGCTTCGGTGCTTTGATCCATCCTCTCCTGCCTTCCATCTTTCTGAAATCTGTCAACTCATTTAAAGCATGTACATCTGGCGACCAACCACATTTGGATGGCATACAATTTTCAGAAACCGGTTAGTATTCAGACATTAGCAATCTTAACCCTTAATATGGGCTCCGCCAGAATATCTTCAATAGCCCCTGCCTGAAATCTGGGCGTTCTCGACAAATGAACTTTCACTAAATGATCACATTAGTTCCTCAGTCAAGTCTAACTACATTTTTTTATCTGAAATTGCATCAAAAAAATAGTTACTTGCTTAGAAAAGAACGCCACAGCCAAGCTCACCCATGCACTGTTGAAATTCTATCTAGATTTTTGTAACTCACAACTTATAAGTCTTATTTCTGGCACTACAAGGTTGGCTCATATGCGGCAAAAAACTGTACAGCCAGACTTATCCGTCGTGAAAGTCATGACTTCATTACTAATCCGTCTCAATGATCTGCACTGACTCCACATAAAGCAGCATAGTGTTAAAAAGTTTTTTCACTTACTTTTAGATCAGTTCATTATCTTGCTATTGCTGCCCTACCTGAAATACTTCTTACTCAGGCTCAGCATTGCACTACCAGTTCTTCTGACTCAAGTCAATTAGCTGTGCCTCAAACCAGCCTATTGTCCAGCAGAAAACACGTTGTTGGTGTGCTGCTAGTTGGTGTGCTGCTACAACCTGGACCTCATTCATGACTGACAGTACGAAATTGTCCGAACTTGACCAAATTTAAACCGAAGTTCGAAACCCAATCTTTGCTTCATTTGCTCCATCAGTGTGCGTGTGAATGGTCCTTTGCGAGCTTATGCTTGATGAAACTTTGTCCCTTATCACTAAACATTGGACGCCCTTGGTTTTTTGCATATTTAAAGTATGTAGAAGGAGACTGAAATCACTTAGGAGCTGGCAAATGTAATGCTATTATTATAATAATTATTATTATTGTAATATCTGTATTACGCGGGCTGCAGTTGTGCTCTTTTTTATTACAACTCAGTTGCCATGTCTCCTTGCGGCACATGTCAAGTGCTTAGAAAGGGATTAGTTCTCTTATGGTCCCACGTATTTGCCATATTGTTATTAGACAAAATGGGCAGCTCTCAGCTCAGAGTCGGAGGTAGGTGATGATTATTGTCAGAATTGTTGTAGCTGACAAGCAGCTTTATTTTCCCTGATTTCAAAAACCAACACTGTTTATTGGCTTATCAGGTTTGGCTGATTTGGTACTCAACTAAAGTAAAAATGTGAGAGTTGAGCTTTTCAATAGCTTTATTTTTCAACTTAATAAAGTATGCTACGCGAATTTAGAATAGAAGCTATTTGGCTGTAAGTTAGTTCTATAGGCACGCGTTTTAGTTTTGTGTGAGATCCACAGGAATGATGAATAAGTCATTAGGTTTGAGCAAATAACCGAAACTTCATTGAAGCCTATAATATTTTCAAGATTGAATATTTTCGAGATTCGCATTGCAGTTGCATTGCGAAGTGGCTTTCTCTCAGTTCCGCGCACAAACAATGAATTTCTTAGTTTATGGTTGCTCTTTAAATCTCCTTATATTTGCCCACCATATCCTTTCTGCATGCAATATTTTGCTGATAAACTACCTTAAATGTATAAAAAGTGTAAGCGTTTTGCTTGTAAGGAGCAATAATGCATTTGAATAATTCCCAAAAGTGCCTGAAGGAAAGAAAGAATATTGTTTCAGTCGCAGCAGTGAACTCTCTAACCTCATTCGCATGATACTAAAGCTCCAGCAAATCATAAATTTCTCTTCTGTCCAGCATTACTATATTTCTTATAAGAAACTTTGAGCTGGTTATTCTAGCGTGATAAGATGTACATGAGACGTTGAAATCAAAAAAATTATTTATCCATCCTTACTGATAGATAAGTAAAACTTAAAAGCTTCTTCATTTATCCTTGCTGATTGCTTCACTAGCTTCTTTCTCAGCAAGAGAGACAAGAACGGGGTATCCGTATCTAGGGAGGCATGATCCCCTCTGGAATCATGCCCCTCAATTCCGTGCCGCACCTCAATTTCTACGTTCAAGGGGGCCACGAGTGACGTCACCTTGAAGTTCACATCCCAATCAATAAAGACATCTAGTCTTCTATACCCTATAATAATAATAATCATAATAATGCACTTGATAAAGCGCCCTCAGAGAACTTAATCTCTTTCGAGGCGCTTTACATTTGCTGCAAAGGGAAACCACTGTCCTGCTTCTACGATGCATAGATATTCTGATGGCATGTATAAATAACATTTAAAATAAAATATGTCAATATCCTCGGATCATGTCCCAGCAGCTTTAAAAAAGCAGTGGTAATGACACTAATTAAGAAAGCAACATTTGACCAAGAGAACTTAAGCGATATCCTGTTCAGTTTCCCTCCTACCGTTCGTATCAAAGACATTACGAGTCACCGCAGGTCAGCTGAAATCGTGCATATATGGAAACTTAATACCTAGCTATTAAGTTCCAGTCTGGTTGTAGAGCTAATCACTCCACTAATTCAGCATTGCTTCTGGTGTATAAGGACCTTCTTAGGAACGAAAACTTAGGTAGAGTCCTTCTGCTTGTTTTGTTCGATCTTCCAGCATATTTTGATGCCATTGATCACCAAGTCTTTCTCGAATGCCTCTCATTTCGCCAGGGCATTACTGGTACTGGATTGCAATGATTCGGGTCCTATCTCGGTGAGAGATTCCAGAGTAGAGATGTGAACAGACAAAGATCAACTGGGGAATGACTGAAGTATGGAGTACCTCAAGGTCATGAGATAGTTTCGTTTCTTTTCTGGTTTATACTCTTGCTCTTGCCAATGTGATTTAGAGGCACAACCCAGGCTTTCACTTCTATGCAGATGACACTCGGCTCTACCTTTGCTTGTATCTCTCGCAGCCGTCCATCACGTCAAATTCTCTCCTCTCTCTTGCTTGCTGCATGCATTGGTGACATCCACACATGGATGGCAGCAAACTTTCTTAAATTGAACGGTGATAAAACCAACTTATTAGTTATGGGAAAACAAATGTGATTCGGAAATTGGGAAATTTAACGCTCACAATTGTTCTGCCACCAAATAACCTGTTGAATATGCACAAATCTAGGTGTCCTGTTCCAAAGTGATCTTTCGCTAGAGGACCACATCAGCTCCACACTCAAGTCTGCGTACTGTCATCTACATAACATTGCTAAATGTCGGACTTGCTTAGACAGGGATACTAAATTCAAGTTGGCCCATGCATTTTATGACATCCCGTCTCGACTTCTGCACCTTAAGGCTTAGTTGTCATACGGCGTGTGCAATCAAGCGCTCTAAGCTGGTGCAAACACTGCAGCTAGGCTTGTCTGTCGTGACCGTCGCAGTCGTCACTTCACACCACTTCTCGCCGACCTGCACTTACTCCCAGTCAAAGCAACGCATCAACTTAAATGTTCTATCACTCACCTTTAGGTCCCTTCATTCTTTGGCTCCGGCCTACCTATTAGATCTGCTACCCCACCAGGCTAAGCATCGTACCACCTGCTTTTAAGAATCTAACAGTTGACAACATACTAGCTGACTTAACAGCCTCTTTTGTATAGCGACAGTAGTGCATTTACGGCTATCACCACCGCTTAAAGTGGCAATAAAGGGGCGCCTACCACAGATTTTGAACCCACGACCTCGGAACCGAGGTCGTGAAAGCAACCGCCTTACCCAGTGAGCCATCACGGCTCATGAGGTTAGCCTATACCTCGTACGAACCTCAAATCCCTTGGAGACCGAGCCTTTAGTTTACATGCTCCCAAAGCGTGAATCTCATTTCCTACTTGCGTCACGACATACCCTTACTTGAGGACACTCAAACGAAACTAAAAACACTATTTATGACAGTATTTAGTGGTTCCATATGATTCTTCTTTTTTTTGCTCACGCGTGCTGACAGTGTGCATGCTGCCACTAACCATATTTACATGTTGACCCTGCGCATGTCAGCTATAACCATGTTATGCTCGTTGTCATTGAGCTGGCTACCACTGATCATTCGACCATGCTTCCTTTGCAGTACGTGTAAATTGCCTAAAAAGAGATCCAGTTCTCTGAGGGCGCGATGCAAATGTCTTATATAGCATAGGTAATACCACAGCGAAGCTTTCCAGCTCACACACGCACCTGCTTCCGAAGCATATGCTAATGATGATGTTGGCGACGCCCATCATAAGCAGCCTTCTTATGTCGTCAATTGGCGCGCCGTTTTCGCTTTGAAACGTCCGAGTGAGAGCGTCAGTTTCCTGCTGTATTTTCTCCTCCAGACTCTGCTTGCCCACGCCGAAGTCACGCATGGCGAGCAATGTGAACCTTCTCATGGCTCTGTGCGGAGGACCGTTGTTCATGAGGATTCCTGTCATGTCAAAGAAACCGCCCTCAGAACGCTGAGCAGCACCTGCCAGACGGCGAGAGGATATAAATGCTCATAGATTAAAAGGATGATAAGCTTGTATAATGTGCATGCGACCGGATGGGAAGTTCGGACCGCATGGACCCAACTAGTTAGGTGGGAAATGTTTTATCAAAATGCCTATGCTAAAAATATTTAATTTAAATCCAGGCAAGAATTTTTAGGCTAGAATGGTTAATCGACATTTTGCTTACTGTATAGCCACCAGCTCACTCTCACTCGGTACTGTCTTAAAAATTAAGCACCATCCGTCGCATTGTTGGTGCTCCAGAACTCCAATACCTAACGCTCAGCCACTACTCGATGGTCACCATTTGAGATCCTCATCTAGCAGTTTTGAAAACCTACCAGTTGGCTTTCAGTGTGGAATCGTCAAATAAAAATATATGTATGAGTGCAAGTAACCTCTTGCAAAATGGAACGCCATTTCGTGGTACAGGCAGATTGAGTATCTTTGAATTGATTTCTTCAGCTACTAACGTATTGCTATTGCATTAGAGGGCAGAAAATGTGACCATGCTATATTATTTTGTTTCACAACCGCTGTAACCTTTCAAGATGTAAAATTGCTGCTATCCTTTATCAACGTGGCTGCGCCCATGGTGCCGTACTAGCCCCAGTTCGTAGGTCGTCCTGCATTAGTGCTACATTTTTCTTCAAGAACCAGCCAATTTTGGCAAGGAAAAGCTTGATTAAAAAACTTTGATGCTGGGGGATGACAGTGAGGCAGCTATGTAACATGAATTCGTTTCGTGCCCATTAATAAATTCGGAATTATCAAAAGTGCGTCACCGTTAAGCTGCAAGTATGATTACGCCTTAAGTTTAAATCAAACATGAAAGAGTAATAAGCACCTCTGGAGCTCTCGCCGTGTCACTCGAGGCCTCTGTGTAAGCTGCATGACGAACCCGATGCACGACGATCGAGTTACTTGTTTTACCTGTCGGTAATGGACCGAAAACTTGTTGATTGATGTGCTGCGACGGACGATCGTTGATCATCTCTTCGTTGTCGATGAATGCCGATCGTACGGCGTCGTAGCTGTTGAGAAACACCAACAGCCTTGATCCCGCCCAGAATGCAGTTACATCGCCATATGTGTCCGCTAAGTAGTTGGCCATTTGCAGCATATCTTTGAAGCGAATAACTAGAGGCAAATACAAGCTCCCAATGACGGGCCAACGCCACGGTCCAGGCGGATACGACGGCCTCGACTTGTGCTCTTGCCAGAGGTAAAGAAGACAGGCGGACGTGCAGATGACTAGGGCGCTGCTTAAGTTGACGAGCTTTGAAGTCTGCTCGAGCGCTTGCTCCACAACTTGTTTAGCTGCCGTCAAGATCATCGTTCTGCACAAAAGGATACACATGCAACAATTACGAGTGAAAGCTAAACTAAAAGATAGTCGTACTTGCGGTTGTCTGAGCAATTCTAGAACATCTTGCTCTCTCCCTCTCTATCAAAATTCTTATGTGATTATTCTGTCTTAACTTCAGCTATCTCGGTCCCGGTCATCAATCAAAATGTACGTACCTATGTAGCGTCTTAGCGTACACAGACACTTTATCATTTGTACGAGGCTCATCTAATATAGCTGCCAGAGCCACCTCCACGGGGACATTTTGTCTGGTCACGGTGACCAGACAAACACCGACAGACAAGACCATGGCTATTCCATTCGGTTGGGGGCACTGACCACATACGAAGAGTAGTACAACCAATTGGAGATTAAGACAATCATTCAGGACACTTCGTCTCCGGACCAATTAGATCATGACTTGCCCTTCCTCGGTGTGCAGTGTGCACTTACCAATGGCTAGCGTATGCTTTGTAAGGCATCTACCCGGCGATGGTGATCGCTTTTTAGGAATCATGCGAGTACCGGCTTAAGGTTTTTGAATATTTGCATCGTCGCCCAGATTGTGCGCTGTCATTAAAAACACTCGTTTTTGACCGCGATCCGGAAAAAGCTACAAGCTTCGCGTTTTTTTATTTCTGAGACGATTCGTTGCAATCAAATGTATTCAGAACTCCCGAAGAGCGATTACACGGTAATTGGCGAAAAAGAACGCAAGTATGGCGATCCTGAATTCGACCACGTTTGGTAAATGCTACATATTGCCAAATAGGTCCATCGGGAAGTGCATGCGAAAAAAGCAAGCATTTCATAATAGCTTGGGCTAAATTAATTATGAAAACTCACTTCGTGGGAGCGAAAAATAGACTCAGCAATTCTAATCCAATAACTTTAAGAAAAATACCGTGCTGACGGTTATCAGTTTGACGGTAATGACGGTTTTGTCGCTCACTTTTAGGTCTCTTCATTCTATGGCTCCAGCCTATCTTTCAGAGATACTACCCCATCAGGCAAAGCATCGTACCACTCGCTTTTCGGAATCCAACAGTCTAGAAATACCTCGTACAAACCTTAAATCCTTTGGAGACCGTGCATTTAGCTCGTATGCTCCCACAGCCTGGAACTCCCTCCCGACCTGCATCAGAACATCCCCTGACCTGACCACATTTAAAAGAAACTTAAAAACATACCTATTTAGGACAGCATTTAGTGGGTCCCTGCGATTCGTCCTTCGTTTGCTTATGCGTGCTGACACTGTGCATGCTGCCACTAACCACATTTGCATGCTGACCCTGTGCATGTCACCCCTAACCATATTATTCATTTTGTTTGTTTTTCAAAAATGATTTTACTTACCATTTCAACTGCATTTCACTTTGCAGCAAATGTAAAGCGCCTAGAAAGAGATTGATAACTCTATCTCCAGAGATCTCGCTACGCCTTAATACGCAATAATTAATGCGAGGAATACGAGCAAGGGATTATTTATGCGGCGGAGGCTCAGATCCTAAGCCCTAAACCCTAAACCATAAACCCTAAAACCCTAAAACCCTAAACCCTAAAACACTACAACAATAATAATAATAATAATGCACTCGACAAAGTGCCCTCAGAGAACTCAATCTCTTTCTAGGCGCTTTACATTTGCTGCAAAGGGAAATGCAATGAAATGGTGAGTAACATCATGCTTGATAAACAAACAACATGAATAACATGGTTAGTGGTGACATGCACAGGATCAGCATGCAAATGTGGTTAGTGGCAGCATGCACAGTGTCAGCACGCATAAGCACATCAAGGACGAATCGCAGGGACCCACTAAATGCTGTCCTAAATAGGTGTGTTTTTAAGTTCTTTTTAAATGTAGTCAAGTCAGGGGACGTTCTGACGCAAGTCGGGAGGGAGTTCCAGCCTTTGGGAGCATACGAACTGAAAAAGAATCTTCTGCTTAACAGCCTCTTAAATGCACGGTCTCCAAAGGATTTGAGGTTTGTATTTGTATTTGTATTGGTAAACTATTGGATTCTGAAAAGCGGGTGGTACGATGCTTGGCCTGGTGGGGGAGTAGATCTGAGAGATAGGCTGGAGCCAAAGAATGAAGTGACCTAAAAGTGAGCGACAAAACCTTGAAGTCAATCCGTTGCTTGACTGGTAGCCAGTGCAGGTCGGCGAGAAGTGGAGTAATGTGGCAACTGCGACGCTCACGACAGACAAGCCTGGCTGCGGAGTTTTGCACCCTTAAACCCCAAACACTAAACCATAAACCATATACCCCAGTGGGGGAATGTCCTACCCTAGTGGGGGAATGTCCTACCCCAGTGGGGGAATGTCCTGGGAAAACGTCCATAAATGTCTGTACCCCGAAAAGTGTATCTCAGTCTTGAATAATCGGTAATAACGCTTTTCCACGATATGCCAAAAGGTATGCAAGTTAAAATTACGAACGCACCACAAAATTGTGACAGGAGGCTACTCTAAAAATGACATAAAGAGGTTGTAACTTATGCTCGTTTTTCAAAAGATGGCCGCAGTATTCCAGCAGCTTGCCCTCTGTACTAAGCCTAACGTGACGATTGGCCTTTCAGACGCTACCCAGCTTCCGGCTGGCCTAGCTGAATTGGTGTATTTGAAAGCTGCTGAGTCAGATCCTGAGGCAGAGGACAACTTTATCACGGTATTTATATAGCATAGTAATAAAACTTGGTACCTCAGATGGAGAACGGGAGCTATTAAAACTAGAAGGCTGTTTTTTTATTGACTGGAAATTAACTTTAAAATGAGGGCACCAATGGCAAGCATGACGGTATAAGTTGATATAGCTGACGAAGCTGAGGTTGAAGATGTTGGCTGAACCTGCTTCGCAGCCATTGCGCCGGACGATTTCACCTTGACCTGCAGTGCATCACAGAGCCGTGATGGCACACTAGGTAAGGCGGTTGCTTTCACGACCTCAGTCCAAGGTCGTGGGTTCGATTCCTACAGTGGGCGATTTTTTATCGTCACTGCAAGCGGTGATGATAGCCGTAAAGGCTCTTTTGTCGCTATACAAAACGAGGCTGTTTAATCAGCTAGGATTTATATATTTTATTTATCACTGACTGACTCAGGAGACCGGCTATTCTTGGAGCTGCAGACTACAGCTGACTGGCTGTACCTCAGCCAATAGTGGCACACTAGGTAAGGCGGTTGGTTTCACGACCTCGGTCCCGAGGTCGTGGGTTCGATTCCTGCGGTGGGCGATCCTTTATCGCCACTGCAAGCGGTGGTGATAGCCGTAAAGACTCTTCTGTCGCTATACACAAATAGGCTGTTTAATCAGCTAGTATTTTTGTTTTAATAGTGCTCATTCAGGACTACTATACATTTGACCCGTTTGTTACTTAATTTTTTTCCGTGTTTCCAAATTTTGACACTGTCAACGTTCCTTTTGTCGGCTGCGGTAATAAACTACCATAACTTTCTCGACCATTGACTGGTGAATGGCTTCACGGCAGCACTGCGTCTCACAGAAGACTAAGGATGACTCTAAGGACCATTTTGGCAGACTGCGTGCTGTATTCTACCTTTCTAACAAAGAAGCTAGAAAAATGATTTGCTAGATTATTGCAAAGATTGCTATGTATTGCCCAGACTTGAGTGCAGTTAAAAAATTGTAGAGGGTCGAAATCACCATTTTTGGATTTTGCATCTGTAATTACCGTATGTTCTTACAGAAGCTAGACTTGAATTTGCTTACCTTGATTCACAGCAACTAATCTATAAATATTCATGTATGAGCAGCTAATTACATGCAGTCAGCGAGCCATCTATCAGTACAACTCAAAGAACTAATGCTTTGCTTGCGTCCTCCGATAAGAAGAATAGCTAGTTTTAGTCAACTGATTATGGTGCATTGATCCCGACTTTGTTTTACTATAGACCTTAAGTGTCATGTTTACAAAGTTGCTCAGTAGCAACGACAGCGGAAGAATCATTCAATTTCAGCTGAGCCAAACTTGTTTGAAATTTTTGGGGCCTCCTGTGAAAATACGTTAATGCGGCTTGTTAAATGCGCTATCTGTAGTAAGTGTTACTCAGAAACTGAAAGGCCCAACTCTCCAAATCGGTTGTACCAGCATATCACGCGTAGCTTCTGGACGAAGTCGTGATGTCCTCTTCACCTCGCCCGATGAAAACGTCAGCTCCGCCGTCAAGAATGCATACTTGCACCAACGTAACGGTGCGAGAATTCGTGCTTGCATGGATACGGACACCGCAGCCTAACTGGTCCATGGATTGGTGACATCCAACCACTAGATTGGTGATATCCCGATAACGCATTTGTAAGACTGCTTTACTTATTGGTCTGCCTGAACGTGCACTGGCACGCTTCTAGTCAGCGAAAAACTCAGCAGCTAGGCTTATCCTTTGTAGACGTCGCAACTGGCACGTGATACCACGGCTCACCGGTCTTCACCACCTGCCTATCGAGCAACGCATCGACTTGGAGAGCCTGTCGCTCACCTTTAGGTCCCTCCATTATCCTGCTCCTGCGGCCTACCAACCTGGACTAGTTTCACTTTCCTTCATCACGCCGCCTCCCGTCACTCTTTTGGCTCCGGTCGATTTACTTTCCGGCCCCTGACTGACTTCACATTCCTCGGAGACCGTGCTTGCAGTGACTAGGCTCCCAAAGCTGAGAACTACCTACTGACTTTCATCTTGTCATCTTCTGATATTGTGTCATTCGTGTATGGAAGCAGAAGAACTGCCTGTGCCACGCAGCCTTTGTTTGCTTTGTCTGAGTGACTTGTCCTTTTTTATGCGGTTCAGCAATATGAAAAAATATGCATTTCGTTACTAATGGCAACAACGACATGCATGCATGCTCTGCTTTGTTTTCCCATTGACGACTTAAGTGAGCGTGTCTAACTAACTGGGGTCCTACAAACCAGAAGCCATGAGCCGTGTGTGCGCCTGTGCGTGCCTGTCTTAGCATGATAATTGTGCGCTTTCTCATGCTTGCCTTAGCAGAATACTTTTGATTTGTAATATATATTTGATAGTATTTCTCCTGCAACGAGTTGCAAGGCGCTTAGATAGAGACTACGTTCTCTTTTGGTGCTATATGAGCGATTTTTTTAAAGCGGTAAAGCATTGACTGATTTAGCCAATTTCAACTAGTAATAATGAATCGCCTGCTGCAGAGCTCGAATCTACGACCGGGATTGTTAGTACTAGCACATGACAAGTATCTGACACATTGCATTTTGAGGCTGTAACTGCATCTTAATCAGAACTGCCTTTGATGCAACAATAAGAAACTGCGATAATGTTGCTAGGATTCCATCCTTGAATTGATGGCTATCTGTTTTGTGGAATAAAAGCCAGCTGATGACGGGCGCAAAGCTACTAAAGTGCCTAAAAATGTCAATCGTCTGCGAAACTATGACGGTCTGTAGACCATCTTACTGCTGACTGACGCTATGACAACGGAAGAGCAGCTCAGTATGTCGGAGGCAGCGCAATAAACTGCAATGCATTTTGCATGCACAAAGGACAGGCAAACAAAGAACATATCAAAGCTGACGAGGAAGCTCTGCATCTGCGTCATCTAGTGTAAGACCACCATCCCTCTCGAGTCCGAATGTCAGGAGGCTGCTCAAATGGCTGAGCGCATCGCTGCTACGCCTACGTGACACGCTGTCCTCCCAGCACAAGCAGAGTGCATAGTGTTTATCAGCTCAGAGGTTCGCTGAGGGTACTTTGATCTCCGCCTACCTCGATTACAAGACACAAATTTGCTCAGACCTATCGTTTGGAAAGGCGCTATTGCGCCAGTAAGCCTTTCGTACTCCGGTGCTTACCCCTGTCGTCGTCGCCTGACTGTCTATATGATATTGGGCTCACTCCGATGTATGTGCATCAGCTCCAACTCTACCAATGGACCGTAGCGGCACGTGCGCTCTTGAGTTCAGATCAATGGTATAACTCAGTCCGCGGCCGAGAGCATTCCCTGCAAGGTTCAAGGTTCAAGGTTGATAGCCCAGTATAACCGACGGGGGTCGCGGTAGTAGGCGTAAAAGCTCCAACGCTTCCTCTTGCCAGTGCCTGCTTCTGATCACTTCCTGCAGGCACCCCTTGTGAGATAATTTGATCTGGGCCAACATGGTCTTATCAAGTTGACTGTTTAAACACTGCAGATCACTATCCTTGCTTCGCAGATTTCGTGCTTGAATTTCTGGAGCAGCAGATACAGTTAGAAGCTAATTTTTGGCTAGCATTTTATCAACGTGGGAGTGTAACTCAAACTCGCAGTAACTAACGAAAACTGGTCAACATACAGCTTTATTAAGAGTCTAGAGAGGCCAAGTTCGGAAGCTGGCTACTCAGCGATTCGAGTTAAAAGTAAGCAAGTACGGTGAGTGAAAGCTATGAAACTTTAAAGCACAAATCGGCAGCATGATGGTGAATATATAATTATCTTGTCCGGAAGGATTGCACACGAGCGAATAATTTTACAAGCCCTACATCCCAGGGGCCAGATGCATTTGTCCGGGGGGGGGTCCGTCCTTCTTATTGGCTATGCCGCATCACATGCTCCTCAAAATCCACTATAGAGTATACGAGTCCAAAAGTGGTCTATTACCGTCGTGAGGAGCTAGCTTATAATTGTGAGAATTCCGTTATGAACGAATCAAAAGTACTCTACCATAGTGTTTAATTGGGATTGTTCTAGTTTCGCTACTTTTTGTGTGTGTTAACCCTTAGTGCGACCAATAAAATCGGTAATCAGAATCTAGGCTTCCGTTTTATGTAGAGGGCGTACAGCTGTACCTGCGTCCTGATCTCTACCTACCTTCCTGATCGTCGAACTCTCGGGCCTCCCTTCATATTACTGGCAATAGCACTTGGATGGCAGCTAACTTTGGCAAACGTAATGTCGATCAAACCAGATAATAACTTTCAAATGGATTTTGCCAACTTATCTCATTTAGCCTCAGCAGAGAGTCTGGGTTCAAAGAGACAAGTTTCAAGGTTCAAGAGTCAAACTTCCAAATGGCCTTTCACTGGGTGACCTCCAGAGTCAAGTCTGCCTACTTTAATCTAGATGTTGTTGCAAGAAAAGCTGTTCTTACTTAAATGCCATGGCAAAGCTGGTCCGCGCATTTTGTTATACACACACGCGCACGCGCACCCGCACGCGCACACGCACGCACGCACGCACACACACACACACATATCCCAGAGGTTCAGCCATGTGTCTCGTTTGCTGAAGGAACTGCGATGGTTCCCATTTGATCAACGGATGCAGCGAACATTTCTTACACTGACCTACAAACTCTGCAGCTAGGCTTGTCTGTCGTGAGCGTCGCAGTTGCCACATTACTCCACTTCTCGCCGACCTGCACTGGTTACCAGTCAAGCAACGGATTGACTTCAAGGTTTTGTCGCTCACTTTTAGGTCTCTTCATTCTATGGCTCCAGCCTATCTTTCAGATATACTACCCCATCAGGCAAAGCATCGTACCACTCGCTTTTCGAAATCCAACAGTCTAGAAATACCTCGTACAAACCTTAAATCCTTTGGAGACCGTGCATTTAGCTCGTATGCTCCCACAGCCTGGAACTCCCTCCCGACCTGCATCAGAACATCCCCTGACCTGACCACATTTAAAAGAAACTTAAAAACATACCTATTTAGGACAGCATTTAGTGGGTCCTTGTGATTCGTCCTCGATGTGCTTATGCGTGCTGACACTGTTCATGCTACCACTAACCACATTTGCATGCTGACCCAGTGCATGTAACCCCTAACCATGTTATTCATTTTGTTTGTTTTTCAAGCATGATTTTACTTACTATTCTATTGCGTATCACTTTGCAGCAAATGTAAAGCGCCTAGAAAGAGATTAAGTTCTCTGAGGGCGCTTTATCAAGTGCAATATTATTATTATTATTATAAGCATCGCCGCCGCTTGGCTTTTTCATATCGAGCTGAGCTTCTGCTTCAGCGCCAGTCTCCTCGTGCCTTCACGTCCTCTGTGGACTATATGTGTTAGCTGTTTAACTCCTACGCTTTAAAGACAGCTGACGATAGAAGCTTCTGCTCTGAAGGTCCTAGACTGTGGAACTCTCGGAAAACTCTCGGACCACAGCATCGTCTCTCCTGCTGCCGACTGTTCCACATCTTTTCTAGCCATCCTGAGCTGTTACTTCCATGCTACCCACTTCTTCGACTGCCCTGCTGACTCAGCTTTGCTTCTCTCTTTTTCTGTTTGTTGCATGACATAAAGTCTGTTGGCTAATGTATACTTACCAAAAGCCGTTTATGCTTGAGTGCTCTATAGAAAACCCTCCTGCGTAACACCCACCTAGTCTTCATGTTTTTTTGGAGTTAGAGACAGAGATTCGTTAAATTATATTATGTGCTTATGCGAGCTGAAATTGTTTTCTCACGCCAGCTCCACCCAATTGACATGCTATTTTCTAGCATCTGTAAGGTGCGTAAAAAGATACTGATTTCTCTTTGGGCGCTGCACAAACATTTTATTCTAGTTATTATTAAGTCGCGGTTAAATTAACTACGATAGGAATGTTTCATCCCGTACGGTAGCGCTCCTATCAATTATCCAGACAGCATTAGAGCTGTTGTGAAAGTCGACGATTTTAAAAAGCATAGTTTAGCAAAAATTTAGTGGAAAAAGTAGCAATCTTTAAACGTGATCAAACACTTTCGCTCGTGATAGAAGCCGGGCTGGGAGAAAGATAAGACACAGAGCTAAGCTCGCGTGAAGCAGGAGGCCACTGCACGCCGTCTAGTCAGCAGCTACAAAGTGGGACTACGGCGAGATTTTTGACACGATCAACTGCCGTATGTCTCACGGATCCAGCATGGTTAAACGGCCGCCCTGGAACGGGCAACCGTCTGCCATGCAGCTGCTGATATCCAGTATCAAAGCAAAAGAGCTGAGCAGCAGCAACAGCAAGCAGCAAAGGCAAGTGTCAACGACTCTCGGATAGACACAATGGACACGCGGTTTGATACTTAGGTGACCTACGGCACTCAAGGCGAAAGAGACCACGCTAATGTCCGGCAGCAGCTCGCGTGTTCTTTGCATAATATAACTTCATCTCTATCCAGATGCTTTACATCTCGAGCCTCAGGGCTCGAGTTCACGACCTCGGTCATTAGCGATGAGCACCTTACCCCTGGGAAAAACCAGGGTGGCAGCACACACCTTAGTGCTTGGCACTAATCCTCCGGTACAAGGCTCCCCCAGCCTCAGCCGACCTAGCAACTCTGCCAGGCGATCCCAACAGGATTTTTCTTGAATACTTAATGACCAGTGTCGTTCATCTCTGTCGTGCTAGCCCTCGCTCTAGAAAATACTCGTTTGACCTCCTAACTCGTAATCTGACACAGATAGAATTCATATCTAGGCTCAGTAATGAAATTTAATGCAGCATATCTTCTTTTGTAACTCCACAAAGCTACAAGAACTAAGTGGGTGAGCTTCCTGTGACGCACTCAAAGCGTAAGCGACTTTCGGTGCACATACCGTAGCCACCCGACTTTATCTAAAACAAAAAACAAAGAAAATGTGGGAAGAAGAATAGCTGAGTCCGGAGGGCAGTAGAGGCAGTGAGTCGCATGGAAGTAGGAGCTCAAGATGGCTGGAAAGAATTTGCCACCGTCGGCAGCAGGAGAGTAGATATCGTTGCGAAAGAATTTTGGAAATGAGCTCCACAGTCTAGGATCTATAGAGCAAGCTTCTGCCACCAAATGTCTGTATGCGTAAGAATATACCTTCTCTAGTTTTAGTTTAAGAATTCCTGAGGTTTTCCATCATGATCTGAGCACTTCACCCCTAAGTTTTCTTATGATGCCTCTTAACTTCTACTTTGGTTGAATTCCACAAAGCAATTGTATACAGGGTCAAAATATTGTAAATAAGTTGATTTTTTTCTATTTCAAACCTGGGAGTGTATCTTTCACTTCAAATGAAGACTACTAGCAGCCATTTTTATGGTTTGAGACCAACCTGTAGGCATTTTTATGGTTTACAACCAACCTGTAGGCACGAGCCTGTGTTCTAGTGAACTGACTTGTGAAGGTTACCGTTAGTTCACAGGTATATTTTTTTCGGCTACATGAGCCTAGTTATATATTGTGGAACTTATAAAATTTTGATTTGAAGGAACGGCTGAGATTTCTACTGACGTGCTTTTATTCTGACAAATCTAGTATTAAGAATAAAGGAAACCCAAAAGAGGGGGAAATGTGAGCGACAGAAATTCTCAGCAAGCTCTTGAATTAAGCGTTTCCTGAATGAATCTGAGTTTTCTACGCGGATCCTAAGCACCAAGTTTCGCAAGTAATCTTGCTAATTTCAATATGAATAAATTATACTTTGGCGCCCTGAAGTCACTCTTATACGTTTAAAGTTAACCAAGTCTGGATGTGAAAAGGGCTAAGTATATAGCCTTTTTGGTGAAACTTTCAAACTGAAGCGGATAAAGATGATGCAAATATTTTAGCACAATATCCTCGGATATAACAGCTGAATTTAATTCTTGCTCCTTTTTTTACCAAAGTTATCTTCTTAGTTCGTTTCACTGAGGAGAACTTTTGTCTTTCCACTGTCAAGCTTTATTAAAACTACAGACTCGCAGAATCAAATGTCAGCTAGTCCTGAGATGTTTTTGGTGAAGTCGACGTAGAGAGAAGATAAAATGCAGGTAGAGTTTACCGTAATCTGTACGTAACCTAATATTGCGACTCTGAGTGATCAGGCATGTGACGAGTGTGGAGACCAGGGGAGCCAAGCACTAACACCAGGGACGTCACATCTAACGGACCTGGTAGCTGAATACTGACCATGGGATGACATGGCGTGAGCCATCCAAAAGTAATGAATGCTAAATCCACATATTTATGCAGGTCCAAATTTGTGTGATGTTGCTTTGCTGAAAGTGTGCAGATTTGATTGTGGAGCTGATGTGGTCATCTAGGGAAAGGTCACTTTGGAACAGGGACACCTAGCTTGCATTTAAAGAAGCTACAGCAGATATACTGGCTGAGCCTATTTTGAGTGATAGGCTTTCCAAGTTCTGAGTAACTGTCGGTTCGCCCGTTACGATTAAGCTGGTTTTATCAAGTTTAGGCGCCTGTGACGTTCAGCAACTTCCACTTCTAACCTAGCCTTTAATATAATCTGAGAAAGTATAATGATACATTTTTAGTACCCTCTGAGAACTTAATCTCTTTCTAAGCACTTTATGTATGCTGTAAAGGAAGCATCATAAAATGATTAGTAAGATGCACAAATCGGCAAGCACAACATGGTAAGAGGTGACACGCACACTGTCAATGTGTAAAATATTGAATGGCAGTAATACATATCACAAGAGATTTGAGAGACTTCAACGTGCCGGAAGGCATAGAGGAATCGCAGCACAGGTACAGCTATGCATCATCTGCATAAAAATGAAAGCTTATGGTTAGCCTAGATTATGGTTAGCAGTTACATCGGCCAGAACGAGAGTATTGATTATGAAAAGATGTGGACCAAGTAGCACAGATCCCTTCGGCGTGCAGTAATGTAAAGGATTCACGGATGATTGTTGCCCGTCGACATCAATGTTGTGAAATCTCCCACTGAGCTTCGATCTTAGTCGTTGCAGTACAGTGCCAGTGATGTCCACGCGAGACAATATGCACTCAAGAGCGACTTAATGATCAATGATATGGAACGCTACTGTGATATCTCGCAGAAATACAAGAGATACTTCAAACAAAGAACAAATCATAGTTCCTGAGACAGTCATGATACACGCTCGGCAATGCTGATTCTACGGTAATGTAATGTAATTTATCTCCGTCTGTAACTCCACAAAGTCATGAAGACCATGTGGGTGTTATGCAGGAGAGTTTTGTATAGCGCACTCACAGTGTGGCCTAGTGGCTTTCTTCGGTAGCCCAGACAAAAGGGAACTACAATAATCAAGCCGACACAGAACTAAGGAGCTAGTTAAATGCTTTGCAAGTCACTGTGCAAAGCTTCCTTTTCAACATACTTAAACTGCTTAGAAAGAGATATAGTGCTCTTGGGTTGCCATACTAATGTCTCCGTGCTGTTGTAACCGGGTTCCAGGGGTCAGAGGCTAATTCCCGCCAAACCCCGCCATCCTCCGGCCACGCTGCCGCTCGCCATGCCGCCGAGCTAGGGTAAGACGAGCGGCCGTCAGGTTAAACATCTTTATAACGCATGCGCCAACAACAACGGGGGAACTAAACAAGTCTACAGGGAGGGTCCTATACACAGTACACTACGGGGGCGCAAGACGACGCAGCAAGCGCGAACAAACGTGTTAGTTGGGGTCAGTCGGCTTCCGCAGTCCTGTCGTTGTACCGACTCCGAGTCCAACAGTACGAGCGTACGCCGTCCAAAACCCGGCTGGCTGAGTAACTGCTGGCTAGTCTGAGTCGACAACTACCACAGTCGTAAGCTTCCACCGAAAGACGCCAACACACGGGGGTCACGAACACGCTACACGGAGAAAGCGGAATAAAAACAAGTCAACAACGAGCGAGCTATCCAGCTCCGCTCGGGCCTTGGGTACTCGTTCCCTTGCGTGCGTGACAGCATCGCCGGAGCACGCCTGCACGAATCCAGGTGCATAACTCGGCGAGACCGGGAGCCTCCAACACCACGACTTACTTGGCCACCTTCCTGTACCCTAGAGCCCCGGTGACCTCACGTCACCGCATACATCCGGCCGTGCCGTAGGTCCGACCCCGGCCTAGCCGGAGACCCTAACCCTCACTATAGCCGTCCGGTCCCAGCCAACCGAACCCAGCCTGGGTACACTGTTATTATTGGGAGCGAATGTGCGGCCGGGAAATGCTGCTGGTCCTGCAGGGAATGTTAGAGCGACGACTGCGTCACGACGTCACGACGCGAGCCAACCTTCTGCTCTGTATGCCCGGCAGGGCCGTGATATCCCAGGAGGATTAGATGTTCGCTCTTCATGACCAAGGTCGTGGGTTCGAATCCTGTAATGGGTGATCTCCTATTTCCAATTGCAAGCGATGGTGATTACCCCGTTAAGGCTCTTTTGCCGTTAGACAAATGAGGCCGTTAGATCAGCTATTACTATTTTTTCTCAGGATGTGAGTGGTCAAGCCTTCCAAGCCCAATCATGCTGAGATAATCAAAGAAACAGGCAACAGTGCAACTGTTTGCTTAGATTAGCCGCTGAGCTCGACACGCACGCGTTGGTAAATGTGGGCTATCGGCTGAGCTTAAAACACTGGCAGTGTCCAAGGAACTTCTGCAAAAAACCCGAATGCTATCAGCAGCAAATACATTAATTTGCAGTACAAACAAGAACTTACTGACTGTCAAGCACGAGTTCTCTGTTGAACACAACACAAGGTCAGCTTCTGGACTATTTAATCGCCACAGCAGGAGAAGAGCTCCTATCAGGCCGACTGCAGGCAGAAATAAGAGCATAGGCTTAGCTCATAAGGCTTGGACAAAGAGAGTTGTTAGCCAACATCAGGATGGATGTAGCATCGTGACACATCGATGTTCGATCGGGCGTTTCTGACTTGTGCTCCGCAGGAAAGCCTGCCAAGTTGCTGTTACTACACAAGCCCAGCTAGGTTGACGTGGCAGCTGTGTTAACATAAAAGCTGGCTTCCCAGTGGCCACTAAGTGCAGCTAATGGGAACGATTTGACCTGCCCGTTCAAAGCCCTAGGACTGCTCTGTATTATGCTATGCCCCACGATTAATTAACAAAATATTCCAGTGCAGCAAATTGAGTAAGATGATGTTTCCTTCTTTTAGTGGTAATAATCATAACCGAAGCTTCACCAAAATGTATCTAGTGGGGAAAAGAACCCCGTGGCAAAGAAGCAACCTCTTGTATTTGGTGGCATTGCAGTACTGGCTGAAATAACTTTATAATGGTAATAACTCCAATAATAGATGTGCTAAAGCGCTCTCAGATAACTCAATCTCTTTCTACACGCTTCACAGTTGCTGCAAAGGATGCACGATCGAATGGTTAGGGGTAGCATGCTCAATAAACAACAAGAATAAGGTGCTTGGAGGTGACAAGCACAGGGTCAGCATGCAAGTTCGGTTAGTGGCAGCATGCAACAGTGTCAGCACGCTTAAGCACATAAAGGTCAAATGACAGGGACCCACTAAATACTGTCACAAATACATGTGTTTTTAAGTTCTTTGTAAATGTGGACAAGTCAGGAGATATCATGCCCCAGGGCGCAAGTGATTTCTAGTCTTTGGGTGCAAAAAGCCAGTGGTTCTATGCTTGGTGGTGAGTGTTTCTAATAGGTAGAGCAAGAAAATAAAGGGACCTATAAGAGAGTGACAAAACCTTGAATCAATGTGTTGCTTGACTGTGAGCCAGTGCTGGTCGGCAAGAAGTGGTGTGATGTGGCAACTGTGATGCTCACGACAGGCAAGCCTAGCTGCAGAGTTTTGCACCAGCTGTAAGCGCCTGATTGCACATGCCGGTAGGCCAGCAAGCAGTGAGCTACACAAGTCAAGACGGGATGTCACAAATACATGGACCAATTTAGATGTGATATCCCTGTCTAAACAAACCCGAATTTGAGCAATGTTATGTAGCTGAAAGTAGGGGAGCCCCTACCTAAGATTGCAGCACCCCCCTCTGGAATCTTCTCCCTCAACCTCAATGTCTACATTTAAGAAGGTCACTACTGAACTCGTCCTGAAGTTCATATCCCAATCAAGAAAGACAACTCCTCTGGACCCTATTTCCACACTCATGCTTCTACGATGCATTGATCTGTTGATGCCATGCATAACTAACATCAAAATATGACATTGGCCTCAGGTCATGTCCTAGCATCTTTCAAAAAGGCTGTAGTCAGGCCACTTTTCAAGACAGCAAAGCTAGACCAAGAGAACCTGATCAACTTCTGCCAGGTCTCATTTCTACTATTTCTATCAACGATACTGGGACGAGTCATAGCAGAGCGGCTGAACTCACATATTGAAGTTTTAAATCTTGTTAGCAAGTTCATGCCTGGTTTTAGGGTAATCACATCAGAGTCAGCATTGCTTCGGGTATATAACGACCTACTTAGGAATACAGACTTAAGGTAGAGTATCTCGGCTCGATTTGCTCGATCTTTCGGCAGCTTTTGATGCTATCGATCACCAAGTTCTTCTTGAGCACCTCTCATCTTGCCTCGGCGTCACTGGCACTGCACTGCAATGGTTCTCAGTGGGAGACTCCAGAATATTGATTTGAATGGACAAAGATCATCCGAAGGACCTCTGAAATAGGGGGTACCTCCGTGCACTGCGCTTGGTCCTGCTCCTTTCACGGTATTATACTCTCCCTCTTGCCAATGTGATTGATTGCCAGGCACAATCTAGGCTTTCACTTCCATTCAGATGGCACTCAGTTGTACCTTTGCATGGATCCTTTCCAGCCCCCAGTCGTCGAATTCTCTCAACTCACTTGCTGCATTTATTGATGACATCTGTGCATGGATGGCAGCAAACTTTCCTATAGTTACTTATGATAAACCAACCTACTAGATGTGAGCAAACCAAGTTTGATTCAGAAATTGCCAAGGTTAACGCTCAAAATTGGCTCTGCCAGCATATCGCTGGTTGAATCTGCACTAAATCGAGGTATCATATTCCAAAGTTACCTTTTATTAGACGACCAAACCAAGTCACCTCCTCAGTCAATCCTGCCTATTTTCAGCTACATAGCATTGCTAAAATTCGAGCTTGTTGAGACAGGGATACCTCATCTAAATTTGTCCATACATGTGTGACATCCTGTCTCGACTTCTGTAACTCACTGCTTGCTGGCCTACCGGTATGTGCAATCAGGCGCTTACAGCTGGTGCAAAACTCTGCAGCGAGTCTTGTCTGCCGTTAGCTTCGAAGTTGCCACATCACCCCCACTTCTCGCCGACCTGCACTGGCTACCAGTCAGGCAACGGATCGACTTCACGTGGTTTTGTCGCTCACTGTGAGGTCACTTCATTCTTTGGCTCCACCCGGCCTATCAGATCTACTCCCTCACCAGACTAAGCATCGTACCGCCTGCTTTTCGGAATCTAACTGATTACCTAGACCTTGTACGAACCTCGAATCCTTAGGAAACCGTGCCTTTAGTTCGGATGTTTCCAAAGCCTAGAACTCACTCCCGACCTGCGTCACGACATCTCTTGACTTGACAACGTTTAAAAGGAAACTTAAAACACGTGCATGTATGACAGTATTAAGTGGTTCCCTGTGATTCGTCCTGTATGTGATTATACCTGCTGACACGGTTGTATGCTGCCACTAACCACTTGCATGCTGACCTTGTGCACGTCATTTCTAAGCATGTTATTCTTATTTATTGAGCATGCAACCACTAGTCATTCGATCGTGCATCCTAAACAGCAAGTACAAAGTGCTTGGAAATGGAGTTCTCCGAGGGCGCTATATAAAATGTATCATTATTATTATTGCTATCGTTTTCAGTTTACATCGATACTCAGGAGCCTCCCTCCGAGACAGGACGTAAACCATTGCAAAGCAGTATTGGTAATGCCCAGGCGAGAAATGAGTCGCTTGATAACGATTTGGTGAACGATACTATCAGAAGCTTCCGAAAGATGGAGCAAAGCAAGTCGAGAGACTGTGCCGGAGTCTACACTCTCCCAAGGTCGTTATACACCGGAAGATATGCTGATTCGTTGTATTAATTAGCTCTTAAAGCCAGACTGTAACTTTCTAGCTAGGTTTCAAGTTTCAATGCCTTAGTTCGGCTGGTCGGAAACTACTCGTTCTAATGTCTTGGATAGTAACGGCAGAAGGAAGACTGGGCGTAAGTTTATAAGTCCTCTCGATCTAGATTTGTGTTCTTGAGTAGTGGCCTGACCAACTTTTTGGAAGGTGCTGAGACATATGACCTCAGGCTAATGAAATACATGTTACTTATGCATCTTAGCAGCTGATATGCCTAGCTGCATGTGTCGTAGGACAGTCTAGATAGGCTGTCAAGGACGTCTGCTTCAGATATGAACTTCAGGATGAGGTCACGTGCTTCGTCCTTGAATGTAAACGTTCTGTATGGAATTGACCGATAGGATTCCAAATGGTATGCTGACCCTCTAGTGTGGAATCTCATGACTTGGTCTTTGATGACTAAACGTTTTGAGTAGCCATCTTTTGATCCTCATGTGGAGCACCAGGCAAGCAGCTGCCTAGGTGTGGCTTCGACTTTTGATACCAGCATCTTTGGATCGCCCATACGTTTTACCAATATTTCACCGAGTTAAGACGGCTTTCCTTGCTAGTCGCCATGTACATCCTAGGCCTGCCGGAGGGTTTAATCCTTGAGTTGTACAATTAGGCTTGTACATAGTTGTTTAGTAAATATCTGTAAATATAAACCATAGGTAACTGAACGAATTCTAGTACACATCAGTGACTTGTTCGTAAGGCTTACTCAGACTGCAGTTGTCGGTGACTGGCAATAACTCTTATTTATTGCATAAGCATCTGTGGACTTCTAAATTATTGATTATCCATAAATACACTCATTAAGTCAATAAACTTGGAATCATTTTTGAGCTACTAGTTTGACTAAATGCTTACATTCATGCATTTACTCATTACGAGCTAAAATCTTTGCTGATGCCTAACGGTCTCTTTGACCCAACAGGATTTAAGGTAACACAAACACGGAAGTGGACTCACCTAGCATACCACTTAGGCAAAGACAAGACTATTCTTTACTGTAATGCTTTAGCAGTTGATAGCCAAGACAAAAGAAAGATCTCACAATATACAGCCAAGCTCTTTATTTAAGAGGAATAAACCTGGACGAGTGAGTAGCACCAATACCAGGTCGACCGTGCTTCACAGGCTTGTAGGTGATGCTGAACTCTCCAAGGTAGTGGCCAATCATTTCAGGCTGCAAATAGAAATAAAAGCTATCGGCAAATTTGCAGCAACAGCAGTAATCAAAACATGCATTAATACTAACAGCAGTCACCTTAATTTCAACTTGATTGAAAGCCTTGCCGTTGTAAACTCCAACAATGTTTCCAATCATTTCGGGCACAACAATGGTATTACGCAGGTGTGTCTTGATGCACTAAAATATAACAAAGAGTGTAAGTTGATTGCTAAAACTATAAGTAAGCATACTTAACCAACGAAAACAAGGCCTAAACCTCAGCAAGCACCGACAGGTGCAAAACCTTAGGAACAGCAGCTGAAACTTGCAAATAAAGGCAGTCTAATGTAACACGAGGTTTGTGCTACGGTTCCTGAGGCGAACCTAAAATGCCTTCTAAGCCATGCTACAATTACAAACCGCTAGGCAAGTTTGCAGTCTCACGTGACAAACTTAGCATTTTGTAAGTATGCACAGGGCAAATAAACACTCATAACTAACGGTAAAATCTAGTTAGGATTTCGCCAACAAATATTAGCAACGTCAAAGGGTGGCAAACAAGGCAATTGCAAATAGCAGGACACTAGGTATCTAGCAACATTCCATACGAAAATACTCACGGAATATTAAGTGCATCTTAAGTTCAAGAGCCTGGTTAGGAACTTGACCAGTTATTAGGAAGTGATGACATACTCTCCAATATGCATATACGTGGGCCAAGTAGTGGCAAAACGTCGTAACAGCACGATACACAAGAGCATTACCATCAATCTAGCAAGTATGGGTAGAATACCCTACTTTCGGTACAGAATGGCTGGCGCGTCACAGCTAGGTCGAGGACCAAATCTAAGGCTGAACTATCCTCACCTAATGCATATACATTCTCGCGACAGTTCGGACAAAATAGCTTATTTGAATAACTAGTTAGAATTCATGCTGTTGTGGGGTGTCGAGCTATTATAGCTAACTAGCTCTAGCATGGTGATATACTGTCCAAGACAACTAATAAACAACATTGTTATTATAGCTAGTACAATAAATGTTCGTATATATAGACATGCTACTAGATAACTGCTGGGAAATGGGGCTTAAGGTTACTCTATAAAAGCAGCCACTATTTGCAATACTAAATGCTAAGAAATATCAAGTTACAAGCATTCAGAATTTACTGTTCTTAAGTCTACAGCTTACTGACACAGCACAAGAGTCTGAGCCATTTAGCATTTGACGATCAGTGCTTCATGGAATGAGTGGCCAACTAAAAAATAATGCTTAGAGATAAGTTTTTGGACCAACAGGTTGAGACAGCACCCTTGCTTATATTATACATCGGCCAATCGACTTTAATTATGAGCTCAGCTGTACCGAACAGATTCCACGTGCACTGACTAGTCGAAGCTCCGTCGCCCAGTACTGCACACACCCACTGGGCGGGCATTCTATAGAAACCAGTTAAGAATTAGAACAGACGTGGTACTAAAACTAGAGCCCGCCGGGCAGTCCAAGTACTACCGTTCGGCTAAACCCTTGCAGGACAAGGACCGGCAAAGAGCAGGCAAACGTAATGGGTACACAAGGGTCGGGCGGTACGCACCTCGGGCTTCTCAAGGGCTGGAGCTTCCTTCTTTGCCTTCCGCAGACGCTTCAAGAGTGCTGTGTGCTTTCGCTTCATGCCGCGGTTAAAGCGGCGGCGAACCCGGCACGAAAACATATCGACTAACTGGTCAGGAGTCATGTCAAGCAGCTGATCTAGATCCACTCCTCGGTAAGTGTATTTACGAAATGTCCTCTTCTTCTTCTGGCCTCCATCGTCGACGTTGTCCTCATGATCGTCGGCCTAGAAGTAGGAATGCCTATTAGAGTCGAGCTATACGCTTGCAAACTCAAAAAATCGGAAAAACACGTATCACTAACAAATAACAACGCATACAAATCTTTAGAAATTAAATCCTACGACAGATGCCTCAACATAATAGCACAGACCGCGGATATACTGCAGAGCAGCTGCCAGCAGCGGTACCCACCATTTTGCACTCAGTCGTGAAAAGACCAGGATACGGAAACAACGGTTAACTTAGCTACAGTAGAAATGGAGCCATTCGCTATGTGCTTTGCTTTAAATATATATTATATTATAAATAAATACTGTATACGAGCTCAATAGCTAGGAAAAAGTTTTATTATTATGCGTGTATTTCGGCATAGGCGTGACTGAACCGGAAGTTGAAAACCGGGGCCGGCGTGGGGTGCCTGCGTGCTACTGTCGACCGCATCTATACTTCGGCCTTGCTACTCTCCTTCAGATTTACTGATTCCGTTGGAACGATAGAGAAATTTATTTTCTGCAGCATTAATTTTCATGTTGCAGGCGTAATTAAGCGCTGCGACCTTGCGGGCGCTGGTTATCACCCGTTAGTGAGCATTAACTGCTCGAAAGAAAACGTCTGAGCAGCAAATGCACTGATGGGCTTGCAAGCGTAGCTATCTTTGCATGTTGGGTTTCAGATTCTATTGCGACCTAGTGAGTGCACATGTGGCTTCTAAGCGAGCCATTCCAATCATAATTCCGCGGCGGTTGCCTTGAATTGCCGGGCCTGCTAGCGTCTCAGCTCGTACTTGGAGTCAGCATGTTCGAACGCTTCAGATCTCATTGTTAAAGATAAAGTCTGTTGGCTACCGAAAGCGTACCGAAAGCCGCTTAGGCTGTGAGTTAGCTATACAAAACTCTCCTGCGTAAGATGCATTACATTACATTGCCTCGCGCTCCGTAAAAACCGGTTGCCTTTGGCGAGAGGTGCGAGCGGCGCGGGTGGCACCTTCTTACATTACATTACATTCTTGTCAGCTGGGGATCGTGCTAATGATTCACGAATTCAGCTGAAACGACAAGTTGGCTAAACAAGTAAATATGAAGATTATCTCCCTTCGTAAAGTAAGAATCGAGAATAAAATGACAGTTAAACTGCGATGACCACATTACAGAGATAGTGAGCTTCCGGCCTTCTCTCTACTTCCAAGCCGATTGAGTATATTAAATGCAGTACACACTTCGTGAGTTACGATAGCGATGCTCCTGCTGCATTATTTATCGGGCAATTATCGATTGCCGGTAATCAGGAGATCTACTCCCCTACCAGGCTATGCATCGCACCGAACGCTTTTTGAAATCTAATTGCTTATCTATACGCAGTACAAACTTCAAATTCTTTGGAGACCGTGCCTTTAGTTCGTATGCTCCCCAAGCCCGGAACTCACTCCCGACCTGCGTCACGACATCTTCGGACTTGATCACATTTACAAAGAAACTAAAAACGAATGCATTTATGACAGCATTTAGTGGGTCCCTGCGATTTGTGATCTGTGTGGTTACGAGTGCTGACACTGCATGCTGCCACTAACCATACTTACATGATGATCCTGTGCATGTCACCCCTAACCACATTATTCTCGCTGTTTATTAGGCATGCTACCACCAACCGTTCGACCGTGCTTCCTTTGCAGCATGTGCAAAGTGCCTAGACAGAGACTGAGTTCTCTAAGGGCGATATATAAAATGTATTGTTCTTATCATTATTATTATTATTATTATTATAAAAATAATATTGATAGTAAGCCTTTTGCATAATCTCTTCCCTATAACGCTTTCATCTCGATGCAAGACAAGCAATAATCAAGATTTGCTGCAACCAAGATGTTAAGTTTCGAAGAAGAAGAAGAACACACTCAGAGTTTTCGGTTAGCGGGATCTAGGGCTAGTAATATGCAGTAAATCGTGTACAGGTACGTGCACACAATCCATGAAGAAACAGAGAAAAAAATTCATTTAAGCAAATAGAAAACTGAGAGGAACAAATGGGTCTTTCGTTGAGATTTAAATGAGGCAAAGTCAATTCAGCTTTTGACAGAAGCTGAAAGCACTTTCGGCACGGTCAAACTGAAGAGAATTTACCTAAAGGTTTAAATTAACATCGAGACCAATATAAAATTGATTTTTGCCAGAAAGAAAGTGTGCGCAATTCAAAGAATGTTCCATAAAACCTAGCCTGATATACCCAATAGCTTAGAAAATTCCGGGCTGACCAACCGTCATTTACGTATACAATCTTATATCTCTAGCTGCGGTAGGCCGCTACTCAGTTTACCACTAAGCCAGAAGTGACTAGGCGTTTGTATAGGGCTCCAAAAGGATCCGCTAGTCAATTGTGTCAAATGCTGTTTAGAGATCTAGGATAACTTTGTCTGCTGCAATTTTGTCCCTGAGTAGTAAGTGTAATTTAATAATTGCTTATGCCTTAAAAATATAAAACAGTTTTTATTCCCTGAAAACATAGCTCTTTGCGACCAGGACAGTGGATAATTTTTAATTAGCCTATTTCCGATGACAAAGCTGACAAATTCGAGTCAGCAAACGAATCAAAATTATAAAATTCTTTACTCTGAAGTCATGAGAAAAGGACCAATCCAAAGAGTTCAGGAAAACTAGATGCTCTAGATTAGTGGCTGTACTTGTCATTCAAGCCGTCGGAATCTGCTGCAGCAACTGAGAAGCTAAATGCTTGCCTTGCCGACATTCTATCCTGGATGTCGGAAAACTTCTTGAAACTAAATGACGATAAAACCGAACTGCTGCTCATAGGACACACTAAGAATGTGGCTGGATAAAATGCTTTGCTCTTCGAATGGGTGATGCTGTTGTGCGACCATCACCAAGTGCTCGAACTTTAGGTGTCATTTTTGACAGCTGCCTCAATTTTAAAAGCTTCATTAAGAAGATTGCTTCTACAGCTAGCCATCACGTCCGATCCCTATCCAAGATTAGGAGCTGTCTTCCACAGTGGCTTGCAAAGAATTTAACTAGCTCCTTCGTGCTGTCTCGGCTTGATTATTGTAATTCCCTTTTGTTTGGCTACCAAAGAAAGCAACTAGGCCACTGCAGTTGACTGTGAATACGGCTGCAAGGCTAGTCCTCAAGTCCCAGAGGTTTGACCCCGTCTCTCCTTTGCCGAAAGAGCTAGGATGGATGCCGGTTGAGCAATGGATACAGAGCAAAGTTCTTACAATGACCCACAAGGCCCGCCACGACTTGGCTCCTTCGTACCTAGCTGAACTACTGCATCAGTTTCAGCCTGTTCGTGCCCTCAGGTCCTGTGTGGACAATAAATTAGCTGTTCCATTCCTCCGCTTAAAGACCGTTGGTGACAGAAGCTTCAGCTCTGCCGATCCTAGACTGTGGAACTCGCTTCCACAATTCTTGCGAAACGACAACTACTCTCCTGCTGCCGACTATGGCTCATCCTTTTCAGAGGTCGTGAGCTGCTACTTCCATGCTACTCACCACTTCAACTGCTCTCCTGGCACTTTTAAACTTCCCACTTTCTCTTTGTTGCGTGAGACGATGTCTGTTGGCTACCGAATGCGTACCGAAAGCCACTTGTGCTGTGACTGCGCTATACAAAACTCTCCTGCGTAACACCCACATGGTCTTCATGACTTTGTGGAGTTACAGACGAAGATGCATGTACTGTAAATCGCTTTATTGAGGAAATACCAAGACATTGTTCCCCAAACATGTTTTTGATATGCTGTCTTTGGTATCGACGTTCCAAGTCCAGTGAACCCTAGTGAAAGCGCTCACCTTGGTCCTCTAAGCTAGCAAAAACGCTCTAGTGAAAATTTCCAGCTGAGCACCAAGGACTCTTGTGGACATTCTTAACCTTGACATTAAAGCTTGGTTCGGGCTCTTCATTAGAGCCCGAACCAGCTGCTCACAGTCTTCAGCCTTGCGATCGATTGCCGAAAGAGCCGGAAAGCGGTGCTACGAAGCTGTTTCAAGTCGCTTTCTCAGTCCTATTCAGCTTGTTGATGAATGCGTCACTCTCTATAATTTTACACTGGTGACATTACCACGTTCCGAGTGTCTACCAGTGGCTTTCTCTTGATGCTGTTCTTCCCGACAGAGGAATCTAATCGGTCCGCTATTGCCAGTATCTTCTTCGATATTACGCCTTAGTGTACCGCCTGTCCCACTAGCAAAGAAAGCAAGGAAACTTCATGACAACGCCTTGAAGATCCAGCAGCAGTGGCGTCATTTGGAAGTATCCAAAGATCTAACAGCTATTTCTACCATACTTCAAGGAACTCTGCAACATTTTGACACTGCTGCAAACATCTTTGAGGTGCGCAGAGTGAGCCGTAGGGAGAAAGTGGTACTTGTTTCTTTTGTTAAGCATTACGGCTTTGAGGGCACTGGATAACAAGTCTATGATTAGGTGCCAATTACTCTGTAATGGGTGATTCCTATAGCTTCTTATATGCCAGCGACGTTGTTGCAGTAGCACAGCCCATAATGCCAACTGAAGAAGCTGAAAAGAATTAGCGACCCATTTCGTTGAATCGGCCAACCTTTAACTAGCTCTGATTGGTTACTTTCATCCAATGAGTTCTAAGAAAATACTGGCTGATTTAACAGCTTCTCTTGTATAGCGATAGAAGAGCCTTTACGTCTATCACCACTCTTGCAGCGGCAATAATGGGTCGCCCATTGCAGGATTCGAACCGCGACCTCGGGACCGAGATCGTGTAAAGCTACCGCCTTACCTAGTGTACCATTACGGTTCAGCGAGTTCTACTCTTTGAGCCTAGATGTCAGTAGCTCAGTATTAAACTTGGTAAGACCGTGGTCTCTAGTCAGATCGTTTGGGTCTTTCTGGTGGCGAAAGTATGGATTTCTCTTCTCAGCCGCATTTGTGAAATTTTACTCTCTATCTGCCATATTTTCCTAGCTGTAATGTAATGTAATGTAGCGTGATATACTTCCGTCTGTAGCTCCACAAATCCAAGAAGACTATGCGGGTATTAAGCAGGAGAGTTTTGTATAGCTCACTCACACCCTAAACGACTTTTGGTATGCAATCGGTAGCCAACAGACTTCTTCTCACGCAAGAGAGAGCTACTCTCGCATAAAAATAGTTGATCTCTCCCCAGAGGGGTGAGGACTGGTAGTTAAGGGCAGTTCTGTACTGTGGCGAAGGGTAAAGGATCTATGGATATATACAGATGGGCTCTTGCCAGTTCAACCCTTGAAAACGTGCTGACATAACAGTTCCTTGAGTGGTCACTCGGTTCCCACTCAATTTTGGGATAGCAAACTGTATGGATCTCGTACCTCCCCTGTACTAACCGGCTAAGACAGCAGAATTACATGAATTAAAAATATAATCTATGATACATTATGAAATATTGCGCCAATGACCCCCAACCCGCATGGCAAGTTGTTCTTTGTTGACCTCGCACATCTTAATAGAGATTTCACTAAACAATTTTCGTTTTTTGTTTAATAAATTATCCACTCGCGAACCAACAATCTGTAATATGGCAAGCATCTCTTTGAAGCAATATCAATCATATATGGCTATTCGCTATTCTATTAGTAAGCAATAACAAAAACTACTAAGTTCATTTAAGGCATTCTGTACTATCATAGTTCTACGGATACTTTTCTGTAATGTGCTGTCTGTCTAAACCTCACTAGTTCGATAGCAGCGCAACGTATGCTAGACGTGCGAAACTAGCATCCGAATATGTTTGTCCTGACCAAAGAGAACTAGTTCTGGAACACCAGCTATTTTATATAATTTTTAGGCATGAGGGATTAGAAAGACACACTTTTACCTCAGGAACAGACAAATTGAAATATATTAATAATAATATAATACTTGTGTTATTGCGCCCTCGGAGAACTCGATTTTTTCTAAGCACTTTACATTTGCTGCAATGGAAGCATGATCGAATGGTTAGTGTTAGCATGCTCAATGAGAACAAGCATAACATGGTTAGAATTGACACTCGCAGGGTGAGCATGCAAATATACTTAGTGGCAGCATGCACGGTGTCAGCACTCAAAAGCGCACAAACGAAAAATCAAATAGACCCAATAAATGCTGTGACGAATTGATAAGTTTTTAGCTTCTTTTTAAATGTGGTCAAGTCGGAGGATGTCGTGATGCCAGTCGGAAGTGAGTTCCAGGCTATGGGAGCATACGACCAAAAGGCACGGTCTCCAAACATTTGAGTTCGTACGAGGTATAGGCAAACGATAAGATTCCGACAAGCAGGTGGTACGATGCTTAGTCTGGTGGCGGAGTAGATCTGATGGGTAAGCTGGAGCCAAAGAATGGATGGACCTAAAAGTACGTCACAGAAACCTAAAAAGGAACCTAAAAGTCAATGTGCTGCTCGACTGCAAGCCAGTGAAGGTCGGCGAGAAGTGGCGTAATGTGGCAACGGCGACGCTCACGGCCGACAAGCCTAGCTGCAGAGTTTTGCTCCAACTGTAAACGCCTGATTGCACTGGCCGGTAAACCAGCAAGCAATGAGTTACGAAAGTTGAGACGGAATGTCACACATGCATGGACCTATTTAGCCACCGTATTCCTGTATGACTAAGCCCAAATTTCAGCAATGTTATGCAGGCGAAAGTAGGCAGACTTGACTGTGGAACCGGTGTGGTCGTCTGATGAAAGGTCACTTTTCAATAGGTCAGTTAGATTTCGTGTCGATGCAAAAGCAAAAGTTGACATGCTGGCAGAGATTGTGAGCATTAACCTCTCCAACTTCTGAATCATACTTAGTTTGCCCATAACTAGTAAGTTGTTTTTATCATCATTCAATTTAAGAAAGTTTGCTGCCATCTATGTGCGGTAGTCATCAGTAAAATGCAGGGAGGAAATTGAGAGAATTCCACACGCTCGAGGGCTGAGATGTATCGATGCAAAAGTACAACTGAGTGTCATCTGCATAGAAGTGAAAGCCTTGTTTGTGCCTGGCAATCATATCGGCAAGAGTAAGATTATAAACCGTAAATGAAACCGGACCGAGCACAGAGCCCTGAGGTGCCTCATACTTCAGTGGTGCCTCGGATGATTGCCTTCCGTTCACATCAATACTCTGTTGTCTACCACTGAGATAGGACCTGAACCATTGCAGTGCAGTGCCAATAATTCCCAGGTGGCGAGATTAGAGGCGCTCGAGAAGGATTTGGTGGTTGATCGTAACAAAAGCTACCAAAAGATCGAGCAAAACAAGCAGAAGGACTCCACCTGAGTCTGCACTCCAAAGCAAATCGTTATACACCCAAAGCAAAGCTCACTCTGTGGAGTAATTACCTATAAGTAATTACCTACCTGGAACGGGTCGTGGTGGACCAGCTGAACTCATATATCGAAACCTCACACCTTGGTAGTAAGTTCTAGTCTGGCTTTAGAGCTAATCACTCCACAGAGTCAGCATTGCTTCGGGTATACAACGACCTACTTAGGAATGCAGACATGGGTAGAGTGTCTCTGCTTATTTTGCTCGATCTTTCGGCAGCTTTTGATACCATCAATCGCAAAGTTCTTCTAGAGCGCCTCTCATCTCGCCTGGGCATCAATGGCACTGCTCTGCAATGGTACAGGTCCAATTTCAGTGGGAGACTCCAGAGTATTGATATGAATGGACAAAGATCATTCGAGGTACCCCTGAAATATGGGGAACATTAGGGCTCCGTGCTAGGTCCGGTTCTTTTCACGGTTTATACTCTCCCTCTCGCTGATGTGATTGCCAAGCACAATCTAGGCTTTCACTTCTATGCGGATGACATTGAGTTGTACCTTTGCTTTGATCCCTCCCAGCCTTCGACCACCTCAAATTCTCTCAACTCACTTACTGCATGTATTGATGACATCCGCACATGGATGGCTGCAAATTTTCTAAAACTAAGCGATGATAAAACTTACTAGTTATGGGAAAACCCAGTGTGATTCAGAAATTGGAAAGGCTGACGCTCAAAATTGGCTCTGCCAGCATATCTCCAGTTGAATCACCTCGAAATCTAGGTGTCTTATTCCAAAGCGACCTCTTGTTAGACGAACATATCAGCTCCACAGTCAAATCTGCCTATTTTCAGCTTCATAACATTGCTAAAATTCGGGCTTGTTTAGATAAGGATACCACATCCAAGTTGTTCCATGCATTCGTGACATCTCGTCTCGACTTCTGCAACTCACTGCTTACTGGCCTACCAGCATGTGCGATCAGGCGATTGCAGCTGGTGCAAAACTCTGCAGCTAGGCTTGTCTGTCTGGAGCATCGCAGTTGCCACATCACACCACTTCCCGCCGACATGCACTGGCACCCAGTCAAGCAACGGATTGACTTCAAGGTTACGTCGCTCACTGGGAGGTCACTTTATTCTTTGGCTCCAGCCTATCTCTCAGATCTACTCCCCCACCAAGCCAAGCATCGTACCGCCCACTTTTCGGAATCCAACATCTACCAATACCTCGTACAAACCTCAAATCCTTTGGAGACCATGCATTTAGTTCGTATGCTCCCAAAGGCTGGAACTCCCTCCCGACTTGCGTCAGAACATCCCCCGACTTGACCACATTTAAAAAGAACTTAAAAACACACCTATTTCGGACAGCATTTAGTGGGTCCCTGTGATTCGTCCTTCATGTGCTTATGCGTGCTGGCACTGAGCATGCGGCCACTAACCACATTTGCATGCTGACCCTGTGCATATCACCTCTAACCATGTTATTCATGTTGTTAGTTTGTCAAGCATGATATTACTCACCATTTCATTGCATTTCCCTTTGCAGCAAGATTAAAGCGCCTAGAAAGATATTGAGTTCTCTGAGGGCGCTTTATCAAGTGCATAATAATAATAATAATAATAATATATTTGATATAGCGCCCTCAAATAGCCCAACAATAAACCATCTCCTCAACCGTTCCCAGGTTAGCTCCTTACCTGATGATCCTTGTGATGATCTAGCCGATCGCTTCTCTCGATTCTTTGTGCAGAAGATAGACAAAATCAGGGAATCCATCCCTGCGATGACAACCTTCCCACTACAATGCTGTTCCTCGGTTCCTGGCTGCGCCTCAATGTCTGCATTTAAACAGGTCACTAGTGATGTAGTCCTAAAGCTCGTATCTCAATCAAAGAAGACAACAAGTCCACTGGACCCTATTCCCACTGTCCTGCTCCTACGTTGCATTGATCTGCTGCTGCCATGCATAACCAACATCATTAATATGTCATTAGCCTCAGGTCAGGTCCCAGCACCTTTCAAAAAAGCTGTAGTCAGGCCACTTCTCAAGAAAGCTACACTAGACCAAGAGAACTTAAGCAACTACCGCCCAGTCTCCCTTCTACCATTCCTATCAAAGACACTGGAACGGGTCGTGGCAGACCAGCTGAACTCGTATATCGAAACCTCACACCTTGCTAGTAAGTTCCAGTCTGGCTTTAGAGCTAATCACTCCACAGAGTCAGCATTGCTTCGGGTATACAACGACCTACTTAGGAATGCAGACATGGGTAGAGTGTCTCTTCTTGTTTTGCTCGATCTTTCGGCAGCTTTTGATACCATCGATCACAAAGTACTTCTAGAGCGCCTCTCATCTCGCCTGGGCATCACTGGCACTGCTCTGCAGTGGTTCAGGTCCTATCTCAGTGGAAGACTCCAGAGTGTTGACGTGAATGGACAAAGATCATCTGAAGTACCTCTAAAATATGGAGTACCTCAGGGCTCTGTGCTAGGTCCGGTCCTTTTCACCGTTTATACTCTCCCTCTCGCTGATGTGATAGCCAAGCACAATCTAGGCTTTCACTTCTATGCGGATGACACTCAGTTGTACCTTTGCTTTCATCCCTCCCAGCCTTCGAGCACCTCAAATTCTCTCAACTCACTTGCTGCATGCATTGATGACATCCGATCATGGATGGCAGAAAAATAAATAAAACTAAACGATGATAAAACTAACTTACTAGTTATGGGCAAACCTAGTGTTATTCAGAAATTGGAAAGGCTGACTTTCAAAATTGGCTCTGCCAGCATATCTCCAGTTGCATCAGCTCGAAATCTAGGTGTCATATTCCAAAGCGACCTCTCGTTAGACGACCACATCAGCTCCACAGTCAAATCAGCCTATTTTCAGCTTCATAACATTGCTAAAATTAGGGCTTGTTTAGATAAGGATACCACGTCCAAGTTGGTCCATGCATTCGTGACATCTCGTCTCGACTTCTGCAACTCACTGCTTACTGGCCTACCAGCATGTGCGATCAGGCGATTGCAGCTGGTGCAAAACTCTGCAGCTAGGCTTGTCTGTCGTGAGCGTCGCAGTTGCCACATTACTCCACTTCTCGCCGACCTGCACTGGTTACCAGTCAAGCAACGGATTGACTTCAAGGTTTTGTCGCTCACTTTTAGGTCTCTTCATTCTATGGCTCCAGCCTATCTTTCAGAGATACTACCCCATCAGGCAAAGCATCGTACCACTCGCTTTTCGGAATCCAACAGTCTAGAAATACCTCGTACAAACCTTAAATCCTTTGGAGACCGTGCATTTAGCTCGTATGCTCCCACAGCCTGGAACTCCCTCCCGACCTGCATCAGAACATCCCCTGACCTGACCACATTTAAAAGAAACTTAAAAACATACCTATTTAGGACAGCATTTAGTGGGTCCTTGTGATTCGTCCTCGATGTGCTTATGCGTGCTGACACTGTTCATGCTGCCACTAACCACATTTGCATGCTGACCCAGTGCATGTAACCCCTAACCATGTTATTCATTTTGTTTGTTTTTCAAGCATGATTTTACTTACTATTCTGTTTCGTATCACTTTGCAGCAAATGTAAAGCGCCTAGAAAGAGATTAAGTTCTCTGAGGGCGCTTTATCAAGTGCAATATTATTATTGTTATAATCTCTTTCTAGGTACTTTCCATAGCATAACATAACCTCAATTCTCTGGCCAGGCATGCAGGCCACAGCTTCTGCGCTGTCTCTCCTGCTGTAGCACTTTCCAGAGCCAGAGATTTAATGAATATATCGGCTACAGATGTACGCCAAGCAGGCCGCCTCGACCACTTGTCGATATCCCTTCGTAGTCGCTCTATGGGGCTCAAATAGTGCGGCTGGCTGGGTCACTGCATCTGCGCAAAACAAGGATTCGTCAAAAAAAGTGCTTTATAGAAGTGATTACTTTGAAGCTGAAGCAAATGTAAAGCGCCTAGAAAGAGATTTAGTTCTCTGAGGGCGCTTTGTCAAGTGTATTATTATTATCATTATTATTAAGCGGTGGCCCTACTAGTCTCCTGATTCGAATCCCACAGAAAAAATATGCAGCATTATCGACCGGTGGCTGAGGTAGGTGTTTTGTCTATCCCATTAGTAGACCTTATGATGAAAACTCATGCTCTGTGGAATGAGCTACAGCAGAAGCTGTGGCCTCTACGCCTGACCAGTCAAGGGAGGTCAGAAAGAATCGTGAATGGTGAGACGTCACACCAACACACATACCAGCAGCGCCTGTCTGTTTTCGAGATGCCAATAAATATGTTCACATGCTGACTGTGCATAACTTTAGAATGCCAGGCATCGCGAAAGATCCTCCCATCAAACCTGGACGAAATTACAGCCACAGCAGCTGCGACCAGAGAGGATTATGTTTACCGCTGAGTACATGCACAGTCGGCAGTCGCAAGCACTGGCTGTCAGTTTAGCCCGTGTACAAGCAGAAAGTCCACTTTTCCATGTTTAGTTTAAAAACTGTCCTTGACGTCTGCGAAGGCCTAGAAACTCTGGAGTCGCAGAAATATTTGTGTCTCCATTAATCGACATACTCTTCCTTCACGACCCGAAGGTCGCGCTTTCAAGTCCTACGGTGACGGACGATCATTTACTGTCCACTGCAAGCGGTGGCGCTAAAGGCTCTTGTGAGCCGCAAGACGGGCGAGGCTGCTGAATCGGCTAAATTAAACTGCGGACGAGCGACCGCGTCGCAAAGCCAGGCCACGAAGTGGGCGCACGGAGAAGAACAGAGCAGACGGAATCTTCTGCTGGCAGCAGCCCGAGAAGAAAGGAATTCGCTCGCCCAGCGGCGGCTGCATCATCATCGCCACCATCGATGCCGCACAGCGGGGCAGCAGTGCGCACTACAGGATTTCGCAAAGGCAGTTGCGAGAGAAAGTCGTCGGACTGCCAACCGCCTGTCAGCCTTTGCCGACAAAAGTGAACGATCGACAAGCGCTCGGCAAGCATACAAGCGCTCGGCACACTACTCGCTTGACTGCTTTATACTATAGCAGTTCTTCTCCGTTGCTTTTTTTTATCAAGATGCATTCTTATATACTCTGAACATTCTTACATAGGTTTAAACAGCGGTGGACACCGCTAATGCTAAACCACGTGGTCATTAGTTAGCCATACTAAAATGCAGAGATATCCGACTTTTCGGTCACCGAAGTTTTGGCTATGGCTATCGGTATTGGGTGTAAAGTACGATAAATCTTTACAAAATGCATTCTCTCTCTCCCTCTTGCAGATGTGCAACGCCGAAGGCTCGACGGAGCAGGCGTAACCTGCCGCTTACCGAGCGGCGTAGCCTGCTGCCGAATGAGATTCGGTGCGCACCAGCGTGAAATAAGAGTTCGCGGTGTGAATTGAAAAGCGAGACACGCGAATAGGAGATTTTACCGAGCTTTATTCGCAAGCGCACAAAGTCGCTGCGCATCTAGTTCAGTTTTATCTCCACACTCCTCGCAGGCTCTCAACAGCACAAGCACTCTTGCGCGAGAAATGCGTCTCCGCACTTAGGCTACCTATGTCTATTGTGGGGAAGGACCCAAATAAGACGAGGAGCCAGAACCGGAGCCTAGACCCTGACTGGACAGCTAGGGCTCCGCTTCCACCGTAAAAGCAGGAATATGTTACATACTAAGCCAAACACTAAAACTAAACTAAAACGGCATATATTGAGTATGATACACACTAAACCAAACTACTTCCAGTTCGTATCAGCAAATCTAAATGCCGGGACCACATGCGCGCACACGCATACACCGAACACAAACACGAAATGCGAGCCACAGGCGCTATACAACCATATTCGGCGTCCACCGAATTCTCCTGATGTTGACTCTCTCTCTCTCTCTGCCTCGTCAATCGACCGCTGACAGCCCGCCCTCCTTCCTCGCTTTCAGAGAAAGCGAGTCCGGCAACTACCGGCGACGGCGTCGAAACGAAAAGAAAAAGAAACGAAAAGAAAAAGAAAAGAAAAAGTCCCTTCTCCCAAGAGGGAGAAGGGCTGCGAGCGAGCGTCGCCTTATCGTTATAGAACTAGCCAGGACAATGGGTTTGACAGGCCAGCCGACATCAGTCAGCCTGCCGGTCCTACCGCAACCGCTGCGTCCTCTTGCTCACAGCTCAAGAACGCAGGTGCTCTTCAGCCACTACTCTTTTTCTCACGGAACCATCTATCGCGATTACTGCGCCCTAGAGGGCTCAGGTGCTTTTCAGCCACCATTCTCGCCCTCGCGGAAATTCGTCCAGCCACTCTCGGACAGCTGCGGCGACAGCGACCTTTGGCGCGCTAGTCTTATATTGCTAACCGGGACTATAGGGCTGGCAGGCCACCAGTCGATATCAAGGACCTCATAATCCTACTACGACGGCTGCATCCTCTTGCTCAACGCTCTAGGACAGAGATGCTTCCTGCTGAGAAGTTCTTGTGCGCCCTAAAATTGAGCCAGGCTGCCGCTGCGGTACAGATGGAGTCGCCAAGAACTATGTAGGATTTCATACTTGTGCACATGTCTAAAAGCTGTATTTGTGCTGTGATCCCACTGCCTTACAGCACGTCGGACCGGCTTAAAATTCCTTATAGCATGCGGTGCTGATATTCGCTCTTAGAGCTCAGAAAAATTTCTCAAATTGAATGAGCATAAAACTAATTCTTTTTTATTTATTCGTTAACGTTTGCTACGCCGAGCTAGTCGCTGCAGTAAGTTTTGCATTTAACCTTGTGGATTTGTATCCAAATGCTGAAAAAGCAGGATCTTATCACCGGCGGCTGACAAAGTTCCCATAGTCCCACAGTAATAATAATAATAATAATAATACACTTGATAACGCGCCCTCAGAGAACTCAATCTCTTTCTAGGCGCTTTACATTTGCTGCAAAGGGAAACGCGATTGAATGGTGAGTAATATCATGCTTGATAAACAATATGAATAACACGGTTAGGGGTGGCATGCGCAGGGTCAGCATGCAAGTGTAGTTAGCGGCAGCATGCAACGGTGTCAGTGTGCATAAGCACTTTAAGGACGAATCACAGGGAGCCACGAAATTATGTCATAAATATATGCCGTTTTAGTTTCTTTTTAAATGTGGTCAAGTCAGGAGATATCGTAAAGTCAGTCGGAAGTGAGTTCCAGATTATGGAAGCATACGAACTAATTGCACGTTATCCAAAGGATTTGAGGTTTGTATGAGGTATAGGTAAACGATTAGGTTCCAAAAAGCTGGTGGTACGATGCTAAGCCTGGTGGAGAGTAGATCTGATAGATAGGTAGGCTGGCGCCAAAGAATGTGGAGACCTAAAAGTTAATGACTAAACCTTGAAGTCGATGCGTTGCTTGACTGGAAGCCAGTGCAGGTCGGCGAGAAGTGGTGTGACATGGTAACTGCGACGCTCACGACAGACAAGCCTGGCTGCAGAGTTTTTGCACCAGCAGTAAGCACCTGATTGCACAATCGATCCGAATCATTCGCGTTGACTACACTCTAATGTTGACGCGTTGGCAAAACATTCAATTTACTGGCTCTCTCTACTCTCTTTCTCTCTCTCTCTCTCTCTCTCTCTCTCTCTCTCTCTCTCTCTCTCTCTCTCTCTCTCTCTCGCTCTCTCTCCCTCTCCCTCTCTCTTTCTCTACTCTCTCTCTCTCTTTCTCTCTCTCACTCTACCTCTCTTTCTCTCTCTCTCTCTCTCTCTCTCTCTCTCTCTCTCTCTCTCTCTCTCTCTCTCTCTCTCTCTCTCTCTCCTCTCTCTCTCTCTCCGTCTCTCTCTCTCTCTCTCTCTCTCTCTCTCTCTCTCTCTCTCTCTCTCTCTCTCTCTCTCTCTCTCTCTCTCTCTCTCTCTCTCTCTCTCTACTCTCTCTCTCTCTCTCTCTCTCTCTCTCTCTCTCTCTCTACTCTCTCTCTCTACTCTCTCTCTCTCTCTCTCGCTCTCTCTCTCTCCGCTCTGTTTCTATTTGTCTTCGTACGCCAGCACGAGCCAACGAACAGCTGGGAAAATTGCAGCGAGCGAACAAACAAATAAATGCACGCGAGCGCCCTCATGAGATTTCATTGAAACTCGGAATGGCGTATTATACTCGATGCGATGGCAGCTAGCAGCCATCTTCGTTCTCGACGTCTTCCCGCTTCTCTCGCGAGCTTAGATGCCACCTTGCTTAGATGAGCTCGCTGAGTGAAACGCGGCACTGCAGAATGGTTGCTCTGCTCAAGCTTACGTGTTGCCACTTTGCATTTCGTCATAAAAATATCCGCTTAAACTGCAAAGCAATTATATATCCTGCAACATCCGCATCGGTGCTTTTAAATAATGGCTCGTTACGTGTAGGCCCCTAGCAGAGGCCAAGCCGCATGAAAGCTTCCGGAAATTGCAGAGGATGGAATTATGCAGCTGATTGGCCAAAAAGTCTACTACCTAAACTGCACTGGTGCACTCGATCGGCTAACTCAAGGCACTGCTACATGACCATTAACTGATTGAATTCCGAGCTTGTAGCAGGCGAGGTTGCTATTATTAGCAAATCGGGAAATCCCTCCGCTGCTGAAATGTGCCGTTTTTCGCGATACGTTAGTTCCTTCCGATGTCGCATAGTGCCGGACCATATCCGGACGCAGCTTCCGTCGGCCTGAAGCAGTTGAGCAACTATTACAGCCTCAGCCTAAGTTAGAAGGCATTTGCGCCTTCTAATACTGAAGACACCTTGAATAGAATCCGCCAATCGGTAGCATAATCTGCTGTCGACTACGCCCGACATAAGCTCGATACGACATTAGTTGCTGATATCATGTCGATTGCTAGTAGGGCTTCGGTGCTCTGAGGGCACAGTCTGCATCGTAATCGCCGAGTCGTAGCTGGGCGGCACTGACGGAAAGACGCCACACTCGCTCGTTTGGCAATTTGTGTCAAGCTTTCCTGAGAGCCCGGCACGTTCTCCAGGTTACCAGCCGTCCTAATGAGTCTCGCTGGCAGCAAAGCGCTCGCTCGTAGCTGACATCTGCGCACGAGAGCGGGCTAAATATGCAGCGGCCTGAAACGAGAGGCATCCGCGAAAGCTAATCGACCCCGCGGCGAGCAGCTCCTTAATAATTCCAAGGCGCTCGACCAAGATGTGCACAAGAGCGCCGCCGCCCGCCACCGCTGCCGCCTGCGTCCACCTAACAGAAAAGCTTCCGGATGCTTGGTTACGAACCATTGCGACTTTGGCCTGCTAACGTCATGCTTCGTGCAGCCACTCGAGGTATTCCTAACAGCGACAGCCGCCGCTCCGACTACCCAGGGCCCAGGTATAAATACCCGAGACGTGGCCACTGCGCCGAACGGACGGGAAGAGGCGTTGGCTTGGCCTAGCGTCTCGAAGCGAAGGCAGAGGTATGCTAGTCAGCAGCCACGTACAAGGTATCTTCGGTCGATGTCATTTCAGGGCTTTAGCAGCGGCTAACTGTCTGCACGCGAAATATCGAGGCAGCATGCGGGGCCACGTCTCTCCCATACCGGTAGTCAGAGAGAGAGAGAGAAAGAGAGAGAGAGTGAGAGACAGAGAGGGAGACACAGAGAGACACAGAGAGACAGAGAGGGAGACAGAGAGGGAGACAGAGAGAGACACAGAGAGACAGAGAGACACAGAGAGAGACACAGAGAGACACAGCGAGACACAGAGAGACACAGAGAGACACAAAGAGAGAGACAGGGAGGAGACACAGAGACACAGTGAGACACAGAGAGGCTAAGAGAGAGAGAGACCGAGAGAGACTGAAAGACAGAGAGAAACATAGAGAAAGAGAGAGGGAGAGGGAGAGAGAAACGAGAGAGAGGGGAGAGACAAGCAGACAGAGGAGAGAGATAAAGATAGAGAGAGAGCCCGAAAGAGGGAGAGAGAGAGATGAAGAGAGAGAGAGAGAGAGAGAGAGAGAGAGAGAGAGAGAGAGAGAGAGAGAGAGAGTAAAAAGAGCGACAGACAGAGATAAAGACGGGGAATAAATATGGCTCAGGTAAAACCACCTCTGTGAAACGAGAAAATCTGTGCTCTTCGTATTCTCGTCGAGCATACTATTTTGGAGCACTTACTTTTTTTGGTTTTGTATATATAAAAAGAGAGTGAACCCGTGAGGGTTTAAAGTGCACAAGCTCGTGCCGCTGGCACGGTCGCCGCTGAGGCCGTCGCCGGACATCTCATTGACTATGTCACGTAACCGTCACTTTCCTTGCACACACATACCGCGAGGACTGGAGATAATCAATCATTTTTTCCTTCTCCGCTGGACCCGGGCAGCGTTCGCAGCCCGCTTGCCTCGTTCGAGAGAGGTCTGCGAAGCAGAGCACGCTGAGCGGGCCTTCACTCGGCCAAGAAAGCCCGTCACTTAACTGGTAGCTAATCCATGTACGGCGCCTTTATGTTGGTTTTTTTTGCAGGTAGTCGTGAAGCGAGCTGTAAAATGGGTTATGTTTCGAAAAGTAAGTACAAGTAGGAACCAGTTTCCCTTGAAGGCATGACAGCGCAGCAACAGTTTTTCCTGCACCTTGTCCTTGGACGCGGAGGGCACGCTTCGCAGTCTGTCGCTGGGGGCGAGCTTTGATACGAGCTTCCTTTCGACTGCGTGCACGTGGAGATTGAGCTCATGTAGTTAGATCTGACGCTGCCTTAATCTCTGTCCTGTTGTAGCTACTGACCTGAGTGAACTGAGCAAGGAAGATCGGCATTTTCACTGCACCGCCTTCGTACTGGAAAGAAGTAAGCAACACTGTCTGCATGTGTTCGTGCGCTGCAGCTAAAATAGTTCGGGTGCATATTGAACAGCAAAAATAGCCCCAATAAAAGGGTAAATAAGGCCAGCTCGATGTCGTGGCATATAGCAACAAAGGGCATGCGCAACCCTGCACATTTAAGCGAAATATCGAGCGAGAAGTGAAAAATCTTATGATGGCAAATGATCCTGAATTATGCCTGGTGTTTTGCATTCATAAACTCGGTAGTAGCTATCTTTATGACATCGGCATCGGTGAAATAATGTGGGGTTGCATTTACTTAAACATGCATGCTTAATATTCCTTGATATTGGCATCGGTCGACTGTAGTCAAGCTCCTGACAGTCTGTGTGAGCGGGAGATTTGCATACTTACGACGTGTTAATGCCATCAACCAGTGTAGCGAGGTCAGGAAAGCCAGCAATAGCGCTGTATTCGGTATTCAGACCATACGCCTGCAGGGCCGCCGCTGAGAGCTGTTCAATCTATTACCTACTGTTGTTTTGGCATGCTTCTTTATGTTTTTATTTATACTCGTACCCCCAGACATTTGAATGCGCACCTAGCAAAGAGAAACTAGCATATTTAGCGCCCCGAATCATCCAGAATGATTCCTAGGCTCGATCAAATCAGATAGACCGATAAGAAGTGAGTCATTTGTATTTTGCGTTCGGTTGTTTTTCCTTCATTCCTAGGTGAACTGCTGCTACAGCAATTTCAGCCTCCTCGTGCCGCAGCTAATACTCCGTCGTTTGCTGATTGAGCCAGAGCACTTTCGGCTATGTGCATAGCGCCCATAGCAGGATGAGAGAGAGAGAGAGAGAGAGAGAGAGAGAGAGAGAGAGAGAGAGAGAGAGAGAGAGAGAGAGAGAGAGACAGAGAGAGAGAGAGAGAGAGAGAGAGAGAGAGAGAGAGACAGAGAGAGAGAGACAGAGAGAGAGAGACAGAGACAGAGAGACAGAGACAGAGACAGAGACAGAGACAGAGACAGAGAGACAGAGACAGAGACAGAGACAGAGACAGAGACACAGAGAGAGAGAGAGAGAGAGAGAGAGAGAGAGAGAGAGAGAGAGAGAGAGAGAGAGAGAGAGAGAGCTGGCTCTGTGCCAAACGATGACGTAACAGCGCCAAACTAGCTCCTACGGGCTCTGTGCTCGTAGCCGAAAGTGCGCTCAGTCTATAAATAGACAATGCCGCATTAATTGCAGCCGTTCCCTCTGGTTTTCTATGGGCATTACATAAGCTGTTCCATTTCTACGCTTAGAGATCGTTGGAGACAGATACTTTTGCTCTGCCAGTCCGAGATAGTGAAACTTGCCTCCACAATTCTTACTGGACAATATCTTCTCCTCTAATGCCGGCTGTGGGACTTCCGTTCCAGCCGTCCTGAGCTGCTTGCTACTCCCACGCTACGTCACTTTCTCGACTACCCTCCTGGCTCAGCTATGCTTCTCAATTTTTTCTTATAGAGTGAGATGCAATCTGCTGGCTACCGTTTGAGCTCCGAAAGCTGCTTAGACTTTGAGTGCACTATAGAAGGCCCTCCTGCGTAACACCCACTTAGTCTTGGTGGCTTTGCGAATTTACCGACGGGGATACATTAAATTAAATTAAATTACCAAACAAACACACTGCTGGCAAAGGATTTGCATTGCAACTTCTTAGTTTGAAAGAATACTATAATTAGAATTGGTTCTATCGAATCAAAGTTAATTAAATCGGTTGGACTGCTAAAATATAACTATGGTTGTGCATTACGTTTATTTACTTGCTGTGCAAACTTTACAAATGATATACCATGAACTAATATGAAATCGCCTGTAATGGAGGCAGGATTATTTCATTGTTGGACAAGAAAGCCCAATCTTGACCTTACCCAGAGCCTCCCCTCTTGGTCCATGCGGGGCAAAAAGCCATCCCCCCCCCCGCCCGATGCGATGCTATGCCTAAGATGGTTATGCCAAAGCGACCGTGGGGGAGGAACTGTCTGGCAAGACAGCAAAAGAATGCCGTTTGCGATGCAACGATGGACAGAAAGGGCGTGTCACCCGGCTGAGAAGGGGCCCCGCTTCTCAGTAGCCTCCTTCGACACGCCAGTACAACGCAATGCTTGCACTTTGCTTGCACCAACATTTTACTAAAACTCGTACGAAGCGAACTGCATTTAGGTGCGATATTCTCTCTACAATGGAAGACTCTTAAAAAGCGCATGCAAGGTTAAGGTTGAGGTTCAGAGAATGCGTTATCGTTGAAGAGCCATGAGCCTTTCTGATACAGAGAAAAAACCCCGGCGTCAATTTTTAACACAACTGTATATATCTGCGCTTAAGCATTGTTAGGGGAATATTGTTCATATTACAGACATGCGAGGTAATTGCCGATATAAAGTTCTGCCTACAGACTAGGTTACTGACCAGCCAGCATTGAAGAATTCACTGAAGCTCTACGAGTACCAGAATGCATTGCACTTATAACTTGTTATAATAATATTTGCTTCATAATCGTTGCAGATTTTAGTACTGTCTCGCCGAGCTTAGATTTTTGTACAGGTATTTGTTTAGTGTTGGACTCAGCCTCGATCGCGAGTCTTGGTTAATGGCAATGTCTCATGTCTTTTCAGGTAGCTCAAAAATTCACTTGGTCGGACTCTCTCTAGCGGATACTACTACGAAACTACCTGCACTGCACTTTCAGGTCAAAATCGCTGCAAAGAATGAATCTCTATACTGACGAAATCAGGTGATTAGTGTTGCACATTGCTAGGCAGCGGAGAGCGTTTTCGTCGAGCTATACGATGTTCTAGCGACCGCCGTTGGCAAAAAGGAAAAGGCCCGTTTCATCTTCATCTTCGTTAAATTCAGATTTTCCCGCTGGGGATAATGCAGCTATCACTTCGCGCTCAACCTTTGCCGATTGAAGCCATCCTGAAAGGATTGCATTAAACAGTTCAACATGCAAACTTCTTGTGCTACCAGATATGGCAGCTGAGGCAGTGCATAAGTCGAGGCAGCATACCATGAGCGCCAGTCAAGGCTAGCCGTGATGCTAAGATGACATAAAAATTAGGATGTGTCGGTCCTTTTACACTAAAGAACTCGGCTAAATATGCTGTCTGCTTGAAAGATGCAAAGACTTGCTGAGCAGAGAACAAATAATACACATTTTAAGTAGATCCATGCACGTTTTGCATGCCTTCTCGACTTCTCTAACTCCCCATTTACAGGTTTTACAGCCTGTGCAATAAGGCGCTCAAAATTTGGTCCAAAGGTTTCAGCCAAGGAGGTCTATCGGGCATGTTTCAAACGCGATATCGCAACACTGCTTACCGACCTGCACTTGCTTGTAATCGAGCAGTTTATCGAGCAGCCTAATATGCATTCTCAGGCACCAGTACAAGTACATCCTGGAGTGTGCCTAAGTAGACTTGTAATATAGAGGGTACTTGGACACTGCACGTTAACAGAGTGCCCCGCCATTCGCGATGTAATTTCGGGAATCGCAATAACGGGCTGTGCTGCCATTGGCTGAACCGAGTGGTCAGCCTGAAGTAGATCGAGAGCGCTTCCGCCAATCACTATATCTCACTATATCCTTCCATTATATTTCTTGCCCGAAGCTGCTGCGGACAGCGAACGGACACTTTAGGTGCAGGGGCGAAGGCAGTAAGTGCTAAAAGGACATCTCCCTGAATACTTTAGCTCCCAAGTAGGAGCTACCAGGCTTCCGGAGAAATGAAGAGTGCGTTCCCTGCCGTGCGATGCAACTGCCAGGTGGTCTTTCGGGAGATAATGAGTGTGCCAAGTCTCCCCGGACCCCTGCCTACTGGCCTACGTACAGGAGTGGTTTGATATACGTGGCTTGATATGCCTGCGCATCCTGAATATAAATGAATTATCCAAATAATTAACAACCGTCTTGTGTTAAGGTAAGCTGCGGTAGTGTCTTTGGTAAGGCAGTCGTTTTAAACCGGCAAAATTCGTGAGCGTAATGATGCCCGAGAACTAACCAACGTGGAATTTTACAGTTTTTCACACTTTACAGTTTTGCGTTGATCATATCTTTAAAGCCTGTGCACGGCGTTTGCAAGACACGAGGGCAGGCTGCCCGCGAAACGGCCGGCCTGCCAAAAGGCCAGCTTTGAGGCTTAAAGGCCGCCTTAAGAAGCCCGGGTTTGACGACGATCGAGCCAACATCGAGAACTACCCTACGCGTCTACGGCCGTAAAGCTTAAAAAAGCCATGACATATTTTCAATCGAAAACTGAATTCCTATCAGTCGGACCCAAAACAGATTTAGAAGAAGGTGAACAGTTTGCTTGCTATTTCCGAGAGATCTCACACCTAAGATATTAACGGCTCGGTTGAAAAGTTTTCAGCATTCTTCACTGTACAAATTTCGCACATTCGTGCCTTCATAATGCCCCCTCCAGGCTATAGCAGTTGTTAAGTCACAACCCGTGACCATCCTTAAGAGATTTTTCCATTGTGTATGAATGCAATATGGCAACCTTTGTAAACAATAGTTAAAAGAGATCGCCTCCTGTAGACCCCCTTCTGTGACCTTCACTGGCAGACAAACTTAGCCCAGCCATAACTGAGATTTTTAAGGCTTCACTGGATAATGGGGTTGTTCCAAATTCCTTCAAATCGGCCATGGTTCGACAAGTACTTAAAAAGCCAAGGTTGGATGCAGAGGTCCTATCAAAGTATCGTCAAGTTTCCCTTCCTCCTTTTTTGTCAAAGATTCCTGAACAGATTTTGGCTATGCAGCTATAGCATACATTAAAAAGAATAAATTTTCAGAAAAATTGTAGTCTGGATTCAAGTGACACCACTCCATTGAAACTGCTCTCCTCCAAGTAACCAATGACATCCTATACGGCAACGATGTTGATAAAACCACTGCCTTGGCGCTGCTAAATCTATCAGCTGCCTTCGACACCATTGATCATAATGTCCTACTTGAGTGATTGGGAACAACGTCGGTCTGGCAGATGAGGCACTAGCGTGGTTCAAGTCATTATCGTCTGATCTTGTTCAATCCGTGTCGTGTGGGGGTCAGGTATCATCCACTAGACCAGGCACATGTGAAGTCCAACAATGGTCCGTCTTCTGTCCTTTACTGTTCTCCAGTTATACTAAACCCCCGGGAAAAGTGATTCGGACGAATGGAGTCGGCTATCATTTTGTGCTGATGATGCTAAGTTACATTTTTTGTGTAAGCAATCGGAATCTGCTGCAGTGACTGATAAACTGAATGCTTTCCTTGCATAAATTCGATCCTGGATCTCTGCAAATTTCCTTAAATTGAAAGAAGATAAAATAAAACTGCTTCTCATAGGACAACCTAAGCGTGTGGCTGGACTCGAAGACTTTGCTCTTCTATTAGTTGATGATGTGTGAAGCATCTGTAAAGTGATTAAAAAGAGATTCATATCTCTGAGGGCGCTATGGAAATATATCATTAGTAGTAGTAGTATTATAATATCACTATGGGCTCCGAATTTAGGTATCGTCTAAAACAGCTGCCTAAATTTTGAAAGTTTCGCTCAAAACACTACCTCCAAAGCTAGCCATCACCTTTGATCCGCCTCTTATATTAAGGACTGTCTACCATAGTGGCTTGGCAAAACTTTAACTAAATGCCTAGTTTTGTCTCTGCTAGATTATTGCGATTCCATTTTGACTTGGCTACCAAAACAGCCACTAGGCCACTGCACCCTGAGATGAATATGGCTGCAGAGCTAGTTAAAAAATCCCAAAGTTGCGACCATCGGTAGCTTTTGCTAAGTGAGCTCCGATGGCTGCCGGTCGATCAACGGATACAGCGTAAAGTTATTGCACAGATCCACAAGGCCCTGCAGCCACGGCTTGGCTCCTTCATCTCTCAATGACTTGCTGCACACGTTTTGACCTCCTCATGCCCACAAGTCTTCTGTTGGCAATAAAATAGCGGTTCCATTTCTACGCTTAAAGACCGTTGGAGACAGAGGCTTTTGCTCATCCGGTCTTGGACTATAGAACTCACATCTGCAATTCTTACGCAATGACATCTACTCTTCTGCTTCCAAGTGTGGCACTTCTTTGCCAGCAGTCCTGAGTGAGCTTCCATTCTACTGACTACATCAACTGCCCTCTTGACTCGGCTATGCTTCTCACTTTCTCTTTGCTACGTGAGATGAAGTTGTTCGCTACTTTATTCGTACCGAAAGCCATGCATTACTACATGATCTTACATTATCACATCATTACTTCAAAGCATGTAACTTTGCACTACAATATACAATAAGGTCCAAACTAAAGCACTTTCATCATGTCGCTTTGATTGTATCACTAGTAGACTCATTCTACTTTACACGGCCCCTTCGCACAAACGCTGAGTCAGTCGGCGATCACCGCCTTTCGGTTTCAGTTGCAAGTGCGCCTACGCAAACCGCAGCTAATGAAACCTCGATTGAGCATGCCACAACACACCGGCACAATGTACACGTCCACGTGACAAAACCACGACTATAAATTAACGCCCAACAGCGCCTGGGGCCAGCACAAGTAGGACCACACTCTACACGGTGGTTCACGCTCTGCCAACTCCTTTTGCATAGGCCATTAAATATTTTATCCTCATCAAAGGGCTAGCAATAATTGCACATCAAAGGGCGATAAGCAGACATCAAAGCTACAATGTAGAGGTTCAGCTAAATGCAGACATCAAAAGCAGTAGCGAAAATCAGAAGGTTTTAAACTATCTTGAGCACAAATAGCGAATAGCAGATCAGTAAGAGAAGCAGAGCCAACCTGATAACGGAACTATCAGCAAGTTGAAATTACTATCAATTCCATGAATCAATTAGATCTGCATTCACAATCTAACTTCCGACGAATAATTAAAATCATGATAATAATAATCAAACGCGTGTATAGATTCCTTAGAGAACTGGATCTCTTTTTAGGCAGTTTACACGTGCTGCAAAGGAAGTATTATCGAATGTTTAATAGTAACATTCTCAATGAAAGCAAGCATTATATGGTTAGGCATGCACAGGGTCGGCATAAAAATATGGTTAAAAATAAAAATGAATATAATTCATTGATATAGCGTCCCGAGAGAACTTAATCTCTATTCAGGCGCTTCACGTATGCCTCGGAGCTCGAGACTACTACCTCAGCCAGACCTTGGTCGGGGCGAGCACCTTAACTGCTGGAACAAACCAGTGGGAGCATGCACACTGTCAGCACGCATAAGCATACAAAAAACATATCACACGGACCCACTAAATGCAGTCATAAATAGTGCTTTTAGCTTCTTTATAAATTTTTGTCAAGTCAGGGGATGTCGTGACGCGTGTTGGAAGTGAGTTCCAAGCTTGGGCCATACGAACTAAAGGTGTTGGCTCTAAAGATTTTAGGTTCGAACAAGGTATAGGTAAATTATTAGATTTCGATAAGCGGTTGTACGATGCTTATCCTATTGGGGAAATAGATCCGATAGATAGGCTGGAGCCAAAGAATGAAGGGACCTACAAGTGAGTGACAGAACTTTGAAGTCGATTCGCTGCTTGACTGGCAGCCAGTGCAAGTCGGCGAGAAGTTGCGTCTTGTGGCAACTGCCATGCTCACGACAGACACGCCAAATGAATTATGTATTATATAAGCCTAGCTCCAGAGTTTTGCACCAACTGTAAGCGGCCTATTTCAATGGCCGATATACCAGCAATCGGTGAGTTACAATAGTCGAGAACAGATTTATGAATTCGCATATTGATTCTCGCCATTTCGATGCAGAACCGGGAAGCACTAACCAACAGGATGTAAAGTCTTTACTCGATCGTTGCTGATTGGACCAGGTAGGTCTAGGGAATATCGGACGCCGTTGACTAGCACAAAACTATCAAACGCGGCACTTTATGGATGAAAGTCTCATGTGAGGAGCTTCGTGCACAGATTGTGGTCACATAAATGCGTTTTCCTCGGATGACTCATACAGCGATATCAACTTTTTAATTATTATAATTATATGTACGCACCACTTTAACAGCATCCGAAGAAATAATTGCTTTCAAGGCACTTGACCTGACCTGGAAAGACAGCATCTCAAATGATCAGCGATAAGTATATGCTCAGATATACCACACATGAATAATAATAACACATTTGTACAGCGCCCTCAGAGAATTAAATCTCTTTCTCGGAACTTTAATTTATTCTGTAAAGAAAGCATACCAAAATAGTTGTTGACGATATACAGCGTCAGTAACAATAACAGTGTCAGCACGCATGAGCACACAAAGGAAAAATCACGGGGATCCAGCAAATGCTGTGAGGATAAGGTGCTTTTTTTGCCTTCTTTTTTTTAAGTATCTTCACGTCAAGGGACGTCGTGGCGCTTGTTGGGAGTGAGTTCCAGGCTTTGGTAGCATACTAACTCAAGGTGCGAATGCACGGTCTCTAAAGGATTTAAGATTGATTCGAGGTACAGCTAAATGACTTGAGCCAGAAGAACAGACGGTACGATACCTTGCTTGATTGGGTAGTAGCTCTGACAGGTAGGCTTGATCAAGAGATTGATGGGAACAAAAAGCGAGTGGCATGACGTTAAAGGTGACGCGCAGCTTGATTTGGAGCCAATGTTGGTCTGTGAGAAATTGTGTAATGTGGCAACTGCGACACTCACGACTGGCAAGCATGGCTACACAGTTTTTCACAAGCTAGGGTAAGTGCCTAATTGCACAGGCCGGTAAACCTTAAAGTAGCGAACTACAGAAGTTGAAATGGAATGTCAAAAATGCGTGAATAAATTTAGATATGGTATCCTATCTAAGCAGACCCGATTTTCGCAATTATAAAAATAAAAATCTGAAAGTAAGCACACTTTACTGTGAAGCTGATGTAATCGTCTAGTAAAAGGTAACTCTGGAACAGGACAACCGTATAGATTTCGTTAGTATGCTTCATGAGATATGCTAGCAGAGGCCATTTAAGGGACCGGTTTTCCAATTTATGAAATACACTTAGTTTGCACATAAATAGTAAGTTGGTTTTTCTGTCAATCAATTCGAAAAATTTCGCTGCCATCCAAGTGCAAATTTCCGTAAAAAATGCAGCAATGGAGCTCAGAGACTTTGACCTACTGAAGGCTGAGATTACTCGTAGCACGGCTACAGCTGTATGTCATCTGCACAGAGATGAAAGCATGGATTGCGCTTGGCAGTCACGTCGGCAAGGGGGTATGAATTACAAAAAGAAGTAGACCAAGCACAAAGCCCTGTGGTACCCTTTACTGGTGAACGGTGGGCAATTAACAAGGAAGCTCCAAAGCTGTGAGGAACAGATAGGTTTTTATAGCTTCTTGGAATAACAGCATGTCACAGAATGTCATGATATCTGATGGCAGGGGGTTCCAGACTTTCGCTGCACGTGAACTGAAGGCAAGGTAGCATAATAATGATTATAATAATATGATAAGAGAAGCTAGACAAATAGAGTCAAACGAGTGGCGAGCCGCGAGATCCGAGGAGAGCGTGCTGCAGGCACACATCATGCCGGAGCAAGAGAATGGGGCGCCTAAAAGTGAGTGACTGAAGAATGTCTACGATGGCTGCTTAATAGAGAGAGGATCGGTGCAGGTCGGAGACAAGGGGCGTGCTGTGGTAGTTGCGACTTTTTTGACTGACAAGCTTAGCTGCCCGCTCGCGACATACGTAAACGTCGTCTAGCTCGGACATGAATGTGGGCGAGCGGAAAGCTACAGAAATATAAGCACAATGTCACAAACGCATGGACCAACTTGGCTGCGGTGCTCTTGGCTCTTGTCTCTGAGAATGTGTGCAGTGATAACTAGCAAGTGAAGTAGGCAGACGTGAGTGACGGAGCTGCTCGTCGAGCGTCCGTGAGTGACGGAGCGCTCATCTGCGAACAAGGCACCTGAAAGCACCGGTGCACAGGCTCCGTACATGTGAGCCAAATTAAGGGTTTGGCTCTGAGTGAAGTGTCTTCGCACAACTAATAGGTTGATCTCATCGTCGTTCAACCAAAGCAAGCTAGCTGCTATCCGAGTGGCAGTGTCGACAATAATACAATGTGCAAGGAAAGTCATGGCATCTGTTAAACGTAAGTTTGGCATTGGTAGTGCTGGGTGCCTCTGGACAGTAATGGACGCCCCAACTTTGTCATTGGCGATGATATTGGCGTGAGGAGGAATTTAAGCGGTGAAAATATTTTAAGGTCTGTTATAGAGCAGATCCCTAAGATAGTCGCGCATCGACGAAGGCTCAGCAGACGGCCGTGTACATAAACACTGGAATCTCCCACCAAGTAGGAAATAAGCCGTTGCAGTGCAACGACAGCGTTGCCTAGATGAGTCGACGATACGTTCGAGAAAGACTCGACGCTCAATGATATAAAATGAAGCCGGGAGATCCGAAACAAGCAGCAGATGATCTACCAAAGTAAGCCTCCCGAATCCTCTGCAGCTCCTTCAAAAATATTGGAACGTCCCAGTTATTTTGTCGTTTTGCATGAAATTACACAATCTCCGCGAACTCCATTTGAGCAATAGTAAATTCACTTCACGCCCAAGGCGTCCCGCCCGACTAGCAGCTCTTTATCATCACACACAAAAGAAGTAGTGGGTCTGCTCCGGAAAAATGCCCTACTTTGAACAGAAAACTCGCCGCGCGAAGAGCCACTACAGCTGCCCTACACGCCTTGAGACTCGGAAACGGCGGCACCAGCTAAACCAGCAGGATTACGAGCGATAATTAGTATATGTAATTATGCGATAATCTATGGCCGAGGCCGTATACAAAAAAAGCTGGCGCCATGAGATAGGTAGGCAGTTGCGAGGCCAGTCTCCGCATTGGCATTGGAGCTGATTGGCGCTCTAGGCCGGAGAGCCGTTGGTGGACGTCATTGGCTGTTGTCTAACACCTGTAACCGTCCGTCGCTGTCAAACAGACGTGTCTACATTATAGATTCGGACTTGATATGTTAAGTTATGAGCGCTCTTTGTCTCTGCCTTCGTTCCTGCTTCTTTCTTCTTCGTACCTTCGCGCACTAGTTGAGCACCTTATAAGTGGCCAGCTGCACTGCAAGATCTAGGCGTCACCATGGATATCCATCGCGCGTCGACCGCGACAAGCACCGTCGCGAGCGCTGCGTTTGCGGCCTCGTTCTGACCAGACGTGGAAGCCGCACGCCGCGTCTGTAACGCCTCTCTCTCTCTCTCTTCCTGGACGTCCGTTAGTCCCATCCTTCGTCGGCTAGCACGCCCAGCCGCCATGTTCACTTTTGATGGGTATCATTCGAGGGCGACTTGTGAAAGCTATGCACGTTGCTCTAGCCGCTGTGACTACTAAAGTTATAGCGTTCAGCCCCGTCGCTGACATAGGCTTGCCGCCTTCGCGAGGATGGCTAAAGATGGCGTTCCGACAGACGACGCACCTGCCGAGCCGCTTCCACGTCGCTCGTCGTGTTTTTGCTGGCAACACTTTGCTCGAATACTTCGCAGTTCAAGGGCCCGCGATTATGACCTTCGTCCTTTGCAGACACTGACTTCGAGCAGAAGACCGCTTCAGAAGTAGTCGTCGTAAGTAGGCTTATGAGCTTCGCGATATTTAATGCAGTCGTTGCGAGTCTGCGTGAAGCCGCCAGCCGTATCAACTTAATGTTCAGGCACTTTTTCTCTCTTAGCTTTTGCGTGAGCGGTGTTGCGCGCCGGTGGTGCTGCTTGTGACATTTCGGGCGCCCGGCCCCGACCGCTCGGCGCGTTGCGGGCGTCGGATCAGTACATAGTGCACGCGAGTTGTGCCGCTAACCTGAACTCGTACAGTTTACGCGGCCGTGACATCAATCAGGCTCACGTTACATACCGGCCATTTCGGAAGTCATAGAAAAGCTCTGGTTAAACAATTAAATATCGTACTGCTCAAATGCCTGCGTGCTGCGGCTATTTTATCAGCGGTCAACAGATCAAAGCCAGCGGCCGAGCTCAAAGATTATTACTGCGGGGCGTGGCACCTGCAAAGCTAGAGATGCTGACACCGGCCAGTCTCCACGCAAAATTCCGCCTAACACGGATCGATCAAGAACGAGGTCAAACTCTACGAGCTTCTCTGTGTGACAACCTCTCGGCAGCCGACGGGCGTTGACGTGTCGCGACAGTCGGTGATGCTTGAACAACTTTTGCCGAGAACGGGGCCATAACCTACCAATCGGCTGAGAGGTCCGCCACCCATATTATGACCGAATTTCATAGCAATTCGACGATGCAAGCTGTGCAACGTCGGCTGAGATTCAAGCTCACCATTTGTAGGAAAAGTCCAAGCGTCTTGCTTTCGAACGATGCGATTTAAAAGGAGCTACAACTTTTTTTAGTGTTAGCTGATTTAACTGCAGCATTTCTAGAGCGGCAGAAGAGCCTCGGCGGCTATCAATCACCGCCGCTTGCAGTGGGCAATAAAGGATAGCCTACTGCAAGATTCGAACACACGACCTCGGTCGTGAAGAGCAAGCGCCTTGGTCCAGCGGTCAAGGTGCTCGCCCCACCCAACCTAGGTCTAGCTGAGGTCGTGAGCTCGAGCACTGAGGTACATGGGAAGTGTCTGACAGGAAATTAAATTCTCTTGGGGTGCTATACACATGAGTTATATTTGCTTACCTCCTGAGCTATCAAGACTGCAGAACCGATTTATCAGTCTACAACAGTTTTGATTCCCTACGCTGCCGTGCCAGGGTTGGCACAACATTTGTAAGGAATGATTTGGTAACCGTTGTCGCAACAGCTAAGGATATGACAAAAATAGTGTATGCTAATATAATGCATCTCCCGCTATTACTCCTCACAGCCACAAAGACTAAGTGGGTGTTGTGCGGGAGAGTTTTTATAGCGCACTTAAAGCTTAAGCTGCTTCGGTCACTCTTGCGGTAGCCAGCAGACTCTAGGTTGATCATTCGATTGAAACTCGCTGCTTCCCAATATTTGTGGCGAGATTGCTCTGCCAAGCGCGAGCAGTGGTTCCTGCCTCCTCCCTTAGTCATCTGACCAGCTAGTTTGCGATCTGACGTCGAGCGCTAATCTTTTCCATCCCAGGACGGAGTTCGGCTGTTGATTGCCCGTACTTTTGCTTGCAATTGAAGATGACAGCGAACAAGCCAACAGATCTGGCGCCGACGGAGCTCCTAGTTACGTAAGGATTGGTAACAATGCCCAGAGATCAATGGGCGGCGGATTGAAAAGAGCAGCGGTTTACTTGTTCTTTCGTCTTCTTCTACCTTTTGGGCGTCGGAAATCGAGTTCGCAGCTCTCGTGTGACGTGGCTCCCGGATCAATTTCCGCCGCTTCCCGTGACCTGTATTAGTCAGCAGTCGCTTCGCGTGACCTGTATTAGTCAGCAGTCGCTTCGCGTCCGCTTTTCCCACCGACGTCTAGGTTGTTGGCTGCCCGTCGCATAAAAGAAAGCCCCTCAGAAAATCCCTCGGTACGACTTTTGATACGTTTTGGAAATCCAGCGGCCGACCTAGGGGAGGGGCACGCACGATGCACCCCCTCCGCACTTTTGCAGGGGCTACGACCTGGGCCGCTCCCTCCTATTCCTACGCCCTTCCCGACCATCACTAGCGACGAAATTACGTCCTACTTTTACTCGTTGAGCCGAAAAAACCGTTTATGTGCTATAATTTTCTTTTCACTTTAGGCCTTCGAGCCCCCTACATCAAAATCTTGCGGATCCTGCGGACAGGAAAATCCTGGCTCCAAATTTCAAAATCTCAAATCGCGGAACCTTCTCTTGAACAATGCAGTCGCCAAGTTTTCGTAGCTTTCGGAAGTTGTTGACTTTCCACCCATGGATGACGCAGCAAGATTCGGTAGCTCCGACAGAGATTAGCATGCAGTCGTGCAGAGATTAGCGTGCAGTCGTGCAGAGATTAGCGTGCAGTCGTGCAGCTCTCCGGTCGCCGACCAGAGCTGCTGCGTAATGCTTGCAGGCTGGCGCCAAATGTGCAGCTCCAAACGTGCGCATTCATTCGCGAAGCGAGAACCAAGATATTCGGCTCCAGCAGTGAAGCGCAGCTCAGTACGTCAGAGCAGCGCTGGACCGCCGATGTGGCCGCCGGGTCGATCGTCCGCCTGAGGAGAAGCCCCTCTTTCCGGCGCTCGCTGCCACTGCAGACGGCCTCGGGCGGCTCGCTACTTCAAAAAGTACTGCAGCACATTAGGCTAGCACCCGTTTAAGTGAGCCTCACTCTCGTAGTCGGACTCGCTTGAGCTGGCATCTGCCTGCGAAAATTTTGTCGAATGTGCAGCCGATTCTAGCGGAAGGCGTTCGCGAGAGCAGCAGCGTGCGCAGCAACGCTGCGGCGGCAGAGGTCCTGAGGCGCGGAACACGTGAACTCGGGCCGCTCGTCGCAGCCGCAGTTTTCCATCGGGCGGACGAGCTGCTGGCCTCGCGGTCTGCACATTATGTAACGGTCTCGACATTTCATTCTGCTAGCAGCCGCGCAAGGAACTTTTAACTGCAGCACGGCCTCGTCAGCGCGGCAGGTCCTACACAATGCCTCGCTGACGTAGCAGGAGCCATAACGCAGAGCGAGCGTCCGAGCGACTCGGAGCAAAGGTGAAGCAAGACAGCGAGCTCGGCGTCGCACGCGGCATGCATTTCGACGTCGTGGAAGCGCTGCGGCCTGCGACTTGCTCACCGCGTGCGCACGCAAGAGGCGAATCGCGGCGACATGTCATCAACTAGAGGCAGCGAGAGTAGCAAGGGGTGGCGGCGCCGCCCCCTGCTCGGGCCTGGAGCAAAGAAGCAGAAAAGCTTGTGAAAACGCACTCGCCCAAACGCGCGTCTGTCTTGAAGGGATCGAGGCGCTGTGCGTTCAGTAAAAGGAATTGCTCGGTCTTCGCAGCGTCGCCGCTCAGCGACGCTTTGCGTCCGCCGCCTTTGGCGGTCTTACTGCGTGCGGGTCGCGTAGGAGTGCACGAGCTCCTCGAATAGCCAGCGGCTCGCCAGGTGCACTCTCGATGCTTCCGGGCGAACGGCATCACCTCCGCACGGACTGCGGCGAAATTGCGACTGACTGCAGCAAGTTTGCCGCAGCCTCATAGGGCCACGGCAAGCGACGACGAGGCCGCAGCCCCACGCCTTCGCTCTCGTGGCGGAACCCCTGCAGCGTTCGCAGCTCTCGGAGCACTCCGTTCCGGCGGCGAGGCAAGGCACGCTGGACTGGTGACGCTTCATGCTCGGCTGCTTCGGGCGCCGGCCTGCTAATCCTGAGCTGCTCTGAGCGGCTGCGGCCACTCGTCGTCGGCTGCCGGGGCGTGGCTCACTAGGTGAGGCAGTTGCTTTTCACGACCTCGGTCCCGAGGTCGTGGGTTTGAATCCTGCGGAGAGCGATCGTTTATCGCAGCTGCAAGCGGGGATGATAGCCGTAAAGGTTCTTCTGTCGCTATGCAAAAGAGACTGTGAGTTAGTATTTTTTAAGCGTAGTAGTTTAGTAGTTTTTTAAAGCGTGGACCTTACTTCTGACTTACTTTACGATATCCCCAGACTGGAAGACATTTAAACAGAATCTACGAACGCTCCTTTTCCTCGCAGAATTTGCTAGGTCTGTATGAATTGTCCTTTGTGTGGTTGTACGAGCTGACACTGAGCATTTTATCACTAGCCATATCGACATGCTTCCCTCACAACATATGTCAAGTGCCTAGATGAAGATTAAGGGTTCTGCGAGCGCTATATAAATAGCTTATTATTCGTATTATATTATTGTTACATACAAAACAAATTCCAACCCACGAAAAATCTAAAGACAAAAATGGACGCTGAATCCCGGCAGCTTTCACTAAAAGGAATAGATGGATTAACGACTGAAGCCCATTCAGCTCTCGAATGCGGCTGAAATGCGTGCACAGCATCAGCACGCACAGGGCAACGCACAAGGACCCAGCAAATTTCGATCGAAGCAGATGCTGTTTGAGCTTGCTCTCAAATGTTGTCAAGTCAGGGGATGTCGTGACGTTAGTCGGGAGTGAGCTCTAGGCTTTTGGAGCACACGAGTTAAACGCACGGTCTCCAAAGGATTTGTGGTTGGTTCGAGGCATTGCTAAAACATTTGAGTCAGAAGACAGGTGGTACGACGCCTGACAGTTTGTAGAGTGACTCTGATATGTAGGCTGGTGCAAGAACAGGAAGAGACAAAAAGTATTGAGAAAACCTTGAAGTTGGTGCGCTGCTTCATGAGGAGCCAGCGAAGGTCAGTCAAAAGTAGTGTAATTTAGCAATTGCGAGGTTCCAGTCATAAAAACCTAGCTACTGAATTTTCCGTAAACTGTGCACAGTGCATGACACTGGTAAAAGGGTCTTTGACTAATGAGCTACAGAAATTGAAACTGAATGTCACGAATGCATGCACCAGCTTTTATGCGGTATCCTTATTCAAGTGGGCTCCAATTTTTTGCACGGGAGCATTGCTAAAAATAATGCAATCTTGACTGTTTAAAGGATGTAGTCGTCCAGTGAAAGGTCTTTTTGTACAGGACATAAATTTTGCCTGCAGAGGCCACCGGCGATGTGTTGGCCTAGCCCATTTTGAGGGCTGGGCTTTCCCATATCTAAATAACACGAGGTTTGACTAGTACTAGCGAGTTGGTTTTACCGTCATCGTCATCAATTTGAGAAATTTTGCTTCTATCCAAGGGCGAATGTCAGCAATAAATGCTGCAAAGAAGTTAACAGAGTTAGACCTGCTAGAAAGCAGAGAATGCTGAAAGCGAAAGTATAGCTGTCATTTGTATAGAAATGAAGATTCGAGATTTGCTTGGCAATAACATCGGCCAGAAGGAGAGCAAGAATTGTGAATATAAGTGAAGGCAAAATGGATCACACGGGCATGCTTGCAAAGGCCACCGGATGGCCATTTGCCGTTGATTGATATATTGTTAATCCTCCGACTGAGATAAGGACTTCAATCATTGTATAACGGTGCCTGTGATGCCGTAATCAATTGTCCTGGTCTCACCCGAAAACAAGCTACCGATAGTGGCAGTAGTCTATCGCCCACCAGGTACCAAATCCTCCTTTATCTCAGATTTCTCCGATCTCATTTCGATTCTGTGTTCAAGAAATCGATCCTTTCTCGTTATGGGTGATTTCAACGTTCACTTTGATAACTTATCTGACGCTTTCAGCACCGAATTTCGTACATTGACAGACTCATTATCTCTTGTGACTCATGTGCATGGCCCTACCCACATCAAGGGTCACACACTCGACAAAATTTTCTCATATAACTGCACTTTGTCATCACCAGTTATCACCAAATCCTGCTTATCTGACCACATGCAGATCTCATTCAATCTACAGTGTGTGCCCACATTCTCCTCTAAAATAACCTGTGAATCGCGAAACCTCAAGACCCTTAACATCGATGCTGTCCGTGCGAGCATATCTGCTTCACCTTTGCTGCTCAGTCCTCCCTCCGATCTGTCATCACTGGTAGATTGCTACAACACGACACTAGCTGACACGCTCGACGAGTTTGCACCTTTGACAAAGCGCACTGTGCGCCCCCGCCCAGACGGCCTATGGTTTACCACAGACATTAAACTAGCCAAGTCTACTAAACGAAAGCTTGAAAAGGCATACAAAAGATCCGGACTAACTGTCCATCGACAGGCATATGAAGACTACTGTAGGTCGTACCAATCGATCCTAGCAAAGGCTAAGTCTAGCTTCTATAGAAACATTGTTGAATCACAGATGCACAATCCAAAAATGCTGACGTCGACAATAAACCATCTCCTCAACCGTTCCCAGGTTAGCTCCTTACCTGATGATCCTTGTGATGATCTAGCCGATCGCTTCTCTCGATTCTTTGTGCAGAAGATAGACAAAATCAGGGAATCCATCCCTGCGATGACAACCTTCCCACTACAATGCTGTTCCTCGGTTCCTGGCTGCGCCTCAATGTCTGCATTTAAACAGGTCACTAGTGATGTAGTCCTAAAGCTCGTATCTCAATCAAAGAAGACAACAAGTCCACTGGACCCTATTCCCACTGTCCTGCTCCTACGTTGCATTGATCTGCTGCTGCCATGCATAACCAACATCATTAATATGTCATTAGCCTCAGGTCAGGTCCCAGCACCTTTCAAAAAAGCTGTAGTCAGGCCACTTCTCAAGAGAAGCTACACTAGACCAAGAGAACTTAAGCAACTACCGCCCAGTCTCCCTTCTACCATTCCTATCAAAGACACTGGAACGGGTCGTGGCAGACCAGCTGAACTCGTATATCGAAACCTCACACCTTGCTAGTAAGTTCCAGTCTGGCTTTAGAGCTAATCACTCCACAGAGTCAGCATTGCTTCGGGTATACAACGACCTACTTAGGAATGCAGACATGGGTAGAGTGTCTCTTCTTGTTTTGCTCGATCTTTCGGCAGCTTTTGATACCATCGATCACAAAGTACTTCTAGAGCGCCTCTCATCTCGCCTGGGCATCACTGGCACTGCTCTGCAGTGGTTCAGGTCCTATCTCAGTGGAAGACTCCAGAGTGTTGACGTGAATGGACAAAGATCATCTGAAGTACCTCTAAAATATGGAGTACCTCAGGGCTCTGTGCTAGGTCCGGTCCTTTTCACCGTTTATACTCTCCCTCTCGCTGATGTGATTGCCAAGCACAATCTAGGCTTTCACTTCTATGCGGATGACACTCAGTTGTACCTTTGCTTTCATCCCTCCCAGCCTTCGAGCACCTCAAATTCTCTCAACTCACTTGCTGCATGCATTGATGACATCCGATCATGGATGGCAGCAAATTTTCTAAAACTAAACGATGATAAAACTAACTTACTAGTTATGGGCAAACCTAGTGTTATTCAGAAATTGGAAAGGCTGACTTTCAAAATTGGCTCTGCCAGCATATCTCCAGTTGCATCAGCTCGAAATCTAGGTGTCATATTCCAAAGCGACCTCTCGTTAGACGACCACATCAGCTCCACAGTCAAATCAGCCTATTTTCAGCTTCATAACATTGCTAAAATTAGGGCTTGTTTAGATAAGGATACCACGTCCAAGTTGGTCCATGCATTCGTGACATCTCGTCTCGACTTCTGCAACTCACTGCTTACTGGCCTACCAGCATGTGCGATCAGGCGATTGCAGCTGGTGCAAAACTCTGCAGCTAGGCTTGTCTGTCGTGAGCGTCGCAGTTGCCACATTACTCCACTTCTCGCCGACCTGCACTGGTTACCAGTCAAGCAACGGATTGACTTCAAGGTTTTGTCGCTCACTTTTAGGTCTCTTCATTCTATGGCTCCAGCCTATCTTTCAGAGATACTACCCCATCAGGCAAAGCATCGTACCACTCGCTTTTCGGAATCCAACAGTCTAGAAATACCTCGTACAAACCTTAAATCCTTTGGAGACCGTGCATTTAGCTCGTATGCTCCCACAGCCTGGAACTCCCTCCCGACCTGCATCAGAACATCCCCTGACCTGACCACATTTAAAAGAAACTTAAAAACATACCTATTTAGGACAGCATTTAGTGGGTCCTTGTGATTCGTCCTCGATGTGCTTATGCGTGCTGACACTGTTCATGCTGCCACTAACCACATTTGCATGCTGACCCAGTGCATGTAACCCCTAACCATGTTATTCATTTTGTTTGTTTTTCAAGCATGATTTTACTTACTATTCTGTTGCGTATCACTTTGCAGCAAATGTAAAGCGCCTAGAAAGAGATTAAGTTCTCTGAGGGCGCTTTATCAAGTGCAATATTATTATTATTATTATTGGAAAGATGGCTGACGCTCAAGAAGGACGTTCGAATCGCTGGATCAAAACCTGCCGACAGATCCAAAGAAGTGGCAGAGAAAGTCTGGATATGTGAAAAGTATTAATACACTCGCAGTAGTGCTGAATCTTTGGGTTAATTGGCTCTAAAACTTTACTAAAAACTACTTGCTAGATTTGCATTGTTTGTGTATTCAAACAACACAGCCATTCATGGCATCCATCAAGAGACAGCGATGGCTGTCCTCACTAACCACTTCAAGGCTGTTCTCGTTGGCTTTGGGTCTCGTAGACCTCGAAAATAAAAATAGTAGTAATAATACGTTTGTATATCACTCTCTGAGAACTTGATCTCTTACTAGGCACTTTACATATGCGGGAAAGGAAGCACGATCAAATGATTAGTGGTAACATGCAAAATGTCAACAAGCATGACATGTTTAGAGATGACATACACAGTGTCAGCACGTACGATCACACAAAGGATAAAGCCCAAGAACCCACTAAATGCTGTGTGTGATAAACAGGTAAAACTTATGCTTCTTTTAAAATGAAGTCAAGTCAGGGGATGTCGTGACGTCAGTCGGGAGCGAGCTCCAGGCTTTGGGAGCATACGAATTAAAGGCGCGGTCTCCAAGGGATCTCAGGTTCGTACGAGTCATTGCTAAACGATATGAGTCAGAAAAGCTGTTGGTAAGATGCTTAATCTGGCGTGGGAGTAGATCTGATTGGTAGGCTTCTGCCAGAAAATGAAGGGACCTAAAAGTAAGTGACGGAATCTTAAAGTCGATGCACCGCTTGACTGGGAGCCAATCCAGGTCGGGGAGAATTACTTTGATGTGGAAACTGTGACAGCCACGGCAGTCTGGCTTTACTGCAGAGTTTTGCACCAACTGTAAGAGCCCGATTGCAGACGCCGGCAGACGAACAAGCAATGAGTTACAGAAGTTGAGACGGTTGTTACAAATGCACGAATCCATTTGGATGTGATATCCCTGTCTAAGCAAGCCCGAATTTTAGAGCAATAATAATGCGTTGTAAATAGCACTCTCAGAGAAATCAAATCTCTTTCTAGGCTTTTTACATTTGCTACCGAGGAAGTACGATCGAATAGTTATGGGAAACATGCTCAATAAACAACAAGAATAACACGGTTAGAGGTGACATGCACAGGGTCAGCATGCAATGAGCAACTGATTTGTAAAAATGCGCCTAAAAGCACCTCAATGAGAATGAAACTAATCCTCTACAGCCTGCATGAAGTTCCTTAAAAAAAGACTTGACTCGCTTGGAGCAATTAACGCCTTCTATGACTAGTATTATTATAAGTCTCAGTACAGGCACGTTGAGCTGGATTTGAAGAAATCTCCAAAGAATCCGGAATGGTAAAAAATCGTCTGCTGGCAACCTCTACTTATCTATGGTCTGAAAAAGGCCTCAGGGTCAGCAAAGATCTTGAATGCCGCATAATTGAAAGCGCCCGTAACATTGAGCTAGATCTTAACTTGAGAAAAAGCCGGGAAAAATGAATTCGTAGCACAGTTCCATGGGCAATTACTGACAGCAATCTACTAAGGTATCGAACAGCGAAATTTTACGTGACAAGACAATTGAAGACGCTCGAAGTTGGTGCTGGCTGAACTTTAATTTATGCACATTTACCATAAGCTTTACGCACGCTTGATTGCGTCGTTTCAAGACGCTCTCTCCCCAATTTTCTCTGGCAATTTAATGTTCGCATACGTACATTAGGATTCTAACTGTATTAGCAGGACTAATTTCAGAGTCCTAAATCTCTTCGGTTGCGTGAAAAAATTACGCCGAAGAATTCTTGCTCGAAGGTTCTTCTAAGGCCCCTTAAAAATGTGAAACGCCCGCATAACCCTCGTCCAAGTATGAGGTCAGGATTTCGAAGAAATCGAGTGATTAGAATGTGACACTGGCACAGTTTACTCAATCAAAAAATGGTGGTTTTAGCCAGTGCTGGTAGAAATTGCATGTGCTCTACAAGATTTTGTGTGTGTGTTTTAAGAAGATTCAACATTTGCTTCTTGCGACAACGCTGCAGTCAATGTATGACTCAGACTGTTGCATACCGGAAGTATCCGGCGCTGCTTAGTTCATGAAGCCACGGATTTGAGACTATGTTTCGACAGAGATATGTTAATTATTTTTACTTATCTAACAGAGCAACAGTAAAAGTAAGAAGATCTTATGCACCGCGATCGTAGACAAGTTTCTAATTTTAGCTATTCATCTTGTAGAAAATATTTCCTACGCCTCTGCTGCTCAATCGCCCTTCCGAAATGTCGTTATTGGTAGAATGCTGCAACAGGAAAATTTCTGACATGCTTAACGAGTTTGCACCCCTGACTAAGCGCAGTGTGCTCCCTCACTTAGACGGCCTATGTCTTACCGCAGACATTAAACAAGCTAGGTCTACTAAGCGCGAGCTTGAGAAAGCATACACAAGATAAGGACCTAACATCGAGAAGACTACTGGAGATCATACCGGTCGATTCTAGCAAAGGCCAAGTCTAGATTTTTTTTTAAATTTTGTTGAATGCCAGATGCAAAATCCAAAATGCTGGTGTCTACCATCAACCCTCTCCTTGACCATTCCCAGGTTAGCTCAAACTTGGTGCTCCTTGTTGTGATCTAGCTGATCGGTTCTCTAGCTTTTTTGTCAGCAAGATAGCCAAGATCAGGGAGTTCATCCCAAAAGTTGCAGCATCCGCTCCGGGCTCTTGTTCCTCAATTACAACAACACACAATAATAATAATAATGCACGTGATAAAGAACCCTCAGAGAACTCAATCTCTTTCTAGGCGCTTTACATCTGCTGCCAAGGTAAATGCAATGGAATGGTGAGTAATATCATGCTTGATATACAAACAAAATGAATAACATGGTTAGGGGTGACATGCACAGGGTCAGCATGCAAATGTGGTTAGTGGCAACATGCACAGTGTCAGCACACATAAGCAAATGAAGGACAAATCACAGGGACCCACTAAATGCTGTCCTAAATAGGTGTGCTTTTAAATTTTTTTTAAATGTGGTCAGGTCAGGGGATGTTCTGACGCAAGTCGGGAAGGAGTTCCAGGCTTTGGGAGCATACGAACTAAATGCACTGTATCCAAGGGATTTGACTACTGTTGTTTAATTCCGTGCACTAACTCAATGTCTCCATTTAAGAAGGCCACGACCAACCTCATCCTGCAATTCATCTCCCAGTTAGAGAAGACTGTTAGTCCTCTAGACCCTAGTCCAACTGTCCTACTTTACGATGCTTAGCTGCTGCGGCCATGCATAAATAACAAAATAAATATGTCATTCGCCTCATGTCATGTCCCAGGACCTTTAAAAAAGGCTGTTTTGAGGCCAATAATTAAGAACACAATAATTGAGGATAAAAATTAAAATTTAATTTAAGATATATTCAATAATTAAGAACGCAATGCTTGACCAAGAGAACGTCAGCAGCTTTCGTCCAGTCCCCCTTCTCCCGTTCCTATCAAAGACACTGGAACGAGTTGTGGAAAACCAGCTGAACTTTTATATTGAGACCTCAATCCTAGCAAGTCAGTTCCAGTCTGATTTTATAGCTATTCACTCCACATAGTCAGCATTACTTGGGGTGTATCAAGACCTTATCATGAGTTCAGATTTTGGTAAAGTCTGTTTGTTGTGCTTGATCTTTCCTGTTTTTTGTGCTTGATCTTGATCGTTTGATAATATTGATCACCCAGTTGTTCCTGGGCGGATCACATCTAACTTGGGCATCACTGGCACTGCATTGCATTGGTTCAGGTCGTATCTAAGTTGGAAACTCCAGATAAATGATGCGAATGCACAAAGATCATCCGAGAAACCACTTCACTGAGGCTCGCGGCCTAACATCAGCTCGAAGGGGCTGATAGGTTCCTTGATGCCGAGCCGTACCGTAAGCGATTGGAAGCAGTGGAAGATGACTCTCCCACTGCCCGGCTGAGTGTAGACACGAGGTTCGCAGCATAGTTGCATTCGGTTGGCTCTTTCTACCATGCCGTCCCCCCCTGCGGATGGTAAGGCGTCGTCCGCGTCTTTCGTATGCCGAAAGCATTGCATAGCGTGGTTACTACTTTAGCCTCGAAATTGCTGCCCTGTTCAGAGTGCAGAAAACGCGGCGTACCAAAACGAACGAAACAGGACACTAGACAAAGACTAGACCAAGAGAACTTGAGCAACCACCGCCCAGTCTCCCTTCTACCATTCCCATCAAAGACACTGGAACGGGTCGTGGCGGACCAGCTGAACTCATATATTGAAACTTACCTCGGCGCTTTTTGCTTGGTTTTTGCTTCTTTTCACAGTTCAGTATTTACGTGAGTGTTGGTTCATTGCATTGGTTCAGGTCCTATCTCAGTGGGAGACTTCAGAGTGTTGACGTGAATGGACAAAGATCATCCGAAGTACCTCTGAAATATGGAGTACCTCAGGGCTCCGTGCTCGCTCGGTCAGCTTCTTTTCACAGTTCATACTCTCCCTCTTGACGATCTGATTTCCAGGCACAATCTAGGTTTTCACTTCTATGCAGATGACGCTCAGTAGTACTTTTGCTGTGAGCCTTCCCAGCCTTTTAGCACGTCAAATTCTCTACACATCTTTGCTGCATGTATTAATGACACCCACACATGGGTGGCAGCAAACTTTCTTAAACTAAAGGATGATAAAACCAACTTACTAGCTATGGACAAGTGTGGAAGAACACGACGCTTGCAGCCTGCGAGCACTGGGCGGAGGCCTCGGAGGGCTGTCAGACTGCCTACACAGCCGCAAGCTCACGACCGGTGGATGGGCAGACGATGACTCGGCAGTCCTGCCCAGATCCATGCATTGGCGGCGTCTGTGGGTACATCAATCTACCACAAACTGTCGCCAGCTGTCGGGCGGGTTCGGAACGAACAATGGCCCGACAGTGCGAAAAACAACGCATGCATGGAATATAAGGGTTGTCGGAGGAGTACAACAGGGAGGGGAGGGAGAGAGCCCACGACGCCGGCAGCCGTCTGGTGTGTGTAGACTGGGCTTGGCTGGCGTTGCGTGGAATAAAGGTTTTGGTGTTGGAGCCAGCAGACTTGTTGCTCGGTCGCGCTACCCAGCCTGACGACAGGTCGTGCGGAGGGCTGCCACAACAAGCCAAGTGGGATTTTAGAATTCCGGAGTTCAACGCTCACAATCTCTGCCAGCATATCTCCTTCTGCATCTGTACGAAATTTATGTGTCCTTTTCCAAAGTGACTTTTCTTTAGACGACCACATCGGCTCCACAGCCAAGTCTGCCTTATTTCAGCTGCACAGCATTGCTAAAATTCGAGTTTGCTTAGACAGGGATAGTTAATTGACACTGGTCCATGTATTTGCGCCATCCCGTCTCGGCTTACTTTTGCAACTCGCTGCTTGCTGGTTTACGGTCACGTGCTTACAGTTGGTACAAAACTCTACAGCTAGGCTTGTCTGTCGTGAGCATCGCATTTGCCACATCTCACCACTTCTCCCGAGCTTCACTGGCTCCCCGTCAAGCAACGTATTGACTTCAAGGTTCTATCATTTACTTTTAGGTCCCTTCATTCTCTGGCTCCAGCCTACCTATCAGAACTATTTCCCTACCCTGCCAAGAATCGTACATCTCACGTTCTGACTTGAAACGTTTAGGGTATACCTCGTACTAACCTCAAAACATTTGAAGACCGCGTCTTTAGTTCGTATGCTCCCAAAGCCTGGAAGTCACTCCCGACTTGCGTTACGACATATCCTGACTTGACCCCATTTACAAAGAAACTAAAACGCATCTATTTATCACAGCATTAAGGGGGTCCCTGTGATTAGTCCTTCGAGTGTACATGCGTGCTACACGGTGCCTGCTGCTTTCGGAGGCAACCAATAATCGTTTGGTAATGCTTTCTACACAGTACCTGTAAAGGGCTTAGAAAGAGATTCAGTTCTCTGAGGGCGCTTTACAAATGTATTCTTATTATTATAATTATTCGCAATGCAATGTAGTAAATCAATATTTATACTCTACGTAATACAAGTTTGGAGATTTTTAATGGAAATAGATGTAGTTTGAAAACACAATTTTTCTGTGACAGAGTTAAAAGCCCGTCATGGACCAAAAATGCCACATCTCGACAACGCCGGTAGGAACGTAGCTGTTCAACCACGTTTCTTGGTATGTGTCAACTATCAGAAATGATCTGAATTACTAATAATCAGACCTTCGATATCGTAGCCTGAGCTTTAAGATACCGACATGGCTAAATTTCATTCGGATCTGCCATTTCAGCCGTAGCTATTCACGACCCGTCAATAGGCAAACTCCTTTGGAGGCCTGGCCCGAGCCCCGGATGATAATCTAAATGTTTAAACATATTCAACCAGTGGCTGTACCTGCTCAGACGTTATCTTAAGCATGTGCCTGTAAAAGCCGCCTCCATGGCAGTGTGCAAGCTTGCACCAGCATGTGGTCGACACTGCATAGCCGGAAAATGCTCGACGGTCGGTGTGTAGTTCGGCAGCACGTGTACTGTCGGGAACGGATCGATGCTTACTACGACAGGGGCTCTTTAAATCCTGGAGTCGGACTTTGGAGGCAAAGACTACACCTTTCAGTTCGCAGCGCCTTTCAACGAACCGCGAAATTGTTTTGTTCAAGTGCAAGTGGACAAGGCAAGGTAGAACGGGCGTGCGAATTATCGCTCTTAATGGTCGGACTTGGCGTTGCTTGGCCTGTGCAGTGGTATCGATAAGACCCGATTTGGTTGCATTCGATACAACTCCAAAGAAGACTCTTGAGCCGAAAGTAAGCTTTTCATCGGGGACACTTGTTGGTTGGAACAATAGGTAGAGCCGCAATTGCTGAGCACCGCTCGGGTGAGCGTATAAGTCAGTCCTAGCCTTCCACTGCCTACGAGCTGCTACGGCTGCCACTGCCAAGTGCTTAACAACTCAACCTACAGATCCTCCCCGTGAAGATTGCATGCTGACCTTGTGCATGTCACCCCTAACCATATTATTCATTTTGTTTGTTTGTTTTTCAAGCATGATTTTACTTACCATTCAATTGCATTTCACTTTGCAGCAAATGTAAAGCACCTAGAGAGAGATTAAGTTCTCTGAGGGCGCTTTATCAAGTGCATTATTATTATTATTATTATTATTATAAGATACAGAGAACATCGGGGGGAGGCAGGAAGATGTATAAATATAAATAAACATATAATTTACTTGTAGAGTGACCTAAGAGAGGCTCCATTCAGGCGCTTCACAAATGTCGCCGGGCTCGAGCCCACGACCTCAGCCGTCAAATGTGAGTACCGTGACCTTAGTCATCAAAGGCGAGCGAGCACCAAAACTCCTGGGCCAAACCTGGATGGCATCGCTCGGTGGTCGTAAGTGCATCGACAGGTAATGGGTAACATTGAGAGAGAGAGTAGCATCGACGCAATGCCGGACATTCTGCCCCACCACCATTCTCGGAGAGCGTCGGCCGGTAATGCCCCGTCGACCCGCTAAGCAGCACGCTATAATCATCAGCGTGGCCAGCTATTGTTATAATAACCAACCGATTATAACCGTATAACCATCTTGGTATAATAGCATTAGAGTTGCCGCGGGGCCAGCTCTGTAGTGGTAGGGCAGCGCTCGCTCGGGCGAGCCCGTGGCTTGGCCGCTCATGACTGGCCACAGCTGCCTGCCGAGAGACCGTTGGCTAGCCTATGAGATCAACCCCGGGAAGCGCTTGACTTTAGGCAGATCTTACACTGCAGCGACGCTGTTGCCGAGCGCAGACGATACTCGGACACGCACGGGCTGACGCGTGTGCAGCCGTAACTTCTCGGAGCTTGAGCGAACGCTTGACTCTCACTTTTCAATATGCCGCATACGCGACAACGTCGAGGCCTCACCGGAACTTGCGCCAGCGCTCACACTATTGATCTTGTTATCTGCAGAGAGCCACGGTAAGAACTAAGGAGAAAAGTCAAGCGCCCCACCCAGAGTCGTAGTGAAACCTTTCGGCGCCCGGGACAAAGGTACAAATAGTGTCCTTCCCCTGGTCAAAAATTGCTGCAAAATAGCTCCACCGCAAAAGAAATGCAAAACACACACGCTGGCTGGCATATCAAATAGAGAAAACTTTATCAACTTTAGTACAGGGACAAGGTAGCTATTGTAGCTTTAACTTAAAGTGAATTATTCTGGCCATGAGCGTGCCAAACTTGTCTATTTGAAAGTCAATATTTTCCATTATTTTTGTCTATGCTTAACAAGGCGAAATGAGAGAGCTTCGATCTTGCCCCATTGATGCCCTTGGATAAGACAGGATTATCTTCAGCTTGCTAAAGGGACGTTCGTAGCTAGCAACCGATACAACTACGGTGAGAAGAACTTGCAAGGCTACTTTAAAGTTAGAAAACATACCTGCTCCACAACTGGCAATGAAAGACATGAGTTCCAGTGGTGTCTTTAGTGCAGAGTCGTGACGTTTAAACGATAAAAACGCAGTGCTTGATAATCTTCGCTGAGCGCTAGCAGCAAAACCGTATTAGAAAAAGCACAACAATAGCTTGCATTTGACGGCTGACACACGCAGAAGACTTCCAGCTGACTTGCTAACAGGTTTACCGCAGCTCTCGCTCAGCGCTAGAGTCACCGACCGGCAGACCGTTGCTTCATGATAGCGACTACGGTCAGGCATAAGCCTTATACAGATAGTAGCCATAAGTGACACAATAATCACTATCGTACATAAATATGCAAAATTATGCTCATAAGCCTCGGCTTATCGCTACCTCATAGGCGTACCGACTCAGGCTCTTCGTTCTTAATCGAGGCTCAGCTGTCAAGCTCATAGTTCATAATTGCGGAGCATTGCAGCAACAGCACTTCATGGGCCGGATGAGCTCTGGAGTGTGACCGGCTGGTAGAGCCAGTTAAGCCTCGCTTGTGCGGCGGTCTAACAGTGTGTCGGTGCTCAGCCACGGCACGACGGGCCTGCCCTTGATGCGACGCAGCCGACGGCCTGTGGCTGGCAGGATGGGTCGAGCGGACGGGAATGGCAGTAGGAACGCGGACGGAGGGGCGAACATCCGTGGGCTTGTTGTGCTTGTTGTCACTGCTAGTGCCAGCCGAATACACGGTGGTTTAAGCTCTTTTGGTGTTTCCAGGTCGTTGCGTGTGCGCCACCACAGCGTCAAGCAACAGCTTGGTTTTAGTCTGTAAACATGCTTAACTAGCTCAGCCAGCAATAGTCAGGCTTGGTGAGCCGTAATGGCTCACTAGGTAAGGCGGTTGCTTTTCACGATCCTATCCCAGAGGTTGAGAGTTCGAATCCTGCGGCGGGCGATCCTTTATCGCCACTGAAAGTCATGGTGATAGTCGTAAAGGCTCTTCTGTTGCTATACAAAAGGGGGCTGTTATATCAGCTAGTATTTATTTATTTTTATTTAGGTCCATTGACTTGCTTGAAATTCAGATTGGCATTCGCACATTGATAACTTTAAAAAAATAAGCACAGTCCAGTTTGCTTTTGGCGTCCCCTTGAGCTTGGCGCCCGAGGACATCTGTCCCCCCCCTGCCCACCCCTAGCTACGCCTCTTACCCTCCATTACTAAACCTGACACCTGCCGAGCAGCGTCTACCGTAAGGTCATACTTATACGGGAGTTATCCCTCTAATGGCAGATGTGACAATATACAGCATATTCAGACAAATGCCGACAATATGCAGCTCAATTTACAGCACTATCAGAAAAGTACGGCATTGCTCAACGACCAACAACTGCTCAAGTTCCGGACGCTCGAGAGCAGGACAGCAAAGCTGGATCGTTCCGCCCCTCTATTAGTGCTTCGAAATCGCATTAACCGAGTCAGGTGGTAGGTAATTGATCGGCACTCGTATGCAGAGCAGAAACCCGCCGTTGGCGTCGCGGAAAGTTTTGATCGTCGAGCGCCATCGCAGGCCCGCGTTTGCAAGTAGAGGTTTAATGTAATACAGTGTAACGCTTATCCATCGGTGACTCCACGAAGCCGAAAAGACCACGTGGGTACGCAGGAGTGTTGTTTTCCATTGCCCACTCAAAGCCTGTGCGGCTTTCGGTATGCATAGTAGTTGAATGCCAGCTCTCCTCCGCCCCGAGCCAATTTATTTCTGGATCCCACACCCTTACCACCACCCCCCTGCCAGGGGGAGAGGGATTAATCGGAGTGCTCTTTCGCGGCGGCGGCGGCGTGGCTGCGATACAGCTACGCGTACTTCTTCCCGTTCTTGCCCGCGTTAATGGAAAATGTGCGCCGCGTGAGGGCGGTTGGGCGAACCGATCCCACGCCGGCGCTTTCTCGGCGCTTTCATCTCGAGGCGCAGCCACGCTATCCGTTTATAGCCAGAGAAACTCTTGTCGGCATTTGCCTCTGGATCTGCAGTGTCCTATCACCACATCTCTCGCCGCCCAACTGCTTATCGACGAAATACACTTGAAGTAGTTTTCCTCTCAACATTCACCACTTTAGGCGGATGAAAACTAGGACGCCCGCCCGCGGAGATTTGTCATCATTTGGCGAATTCTCCGGTAAAACTTCGACGCTCGATTTGCTCGGGCTCAACCTGGCAAGGCGTCCGAGCGTCGCGGCCGATTGGCAGAGAGCTCTTCGTCAGCGGAAGCCAATAGCACAACTCTCAGCTAGCGGATAAAGGCACGCTGGTGGAAATGCTACGAAATGAAGTTCATTCGCGGCTACTACCACTCTCCCCGCGCCCCCCCCCCCGGTAACCCGCCGCCAAAGCTTGGTTTAGACGGCGTATGTCTTGCTTTTTACCAGCTTCCTACCTGGTCGAGTCTTACATTGGTCTCCTTTTTGTGGGAGGTTTAGATGGCAGTCGTACTCCCAGTCTTGTATCCTACTCGCTTCGCCCACAGGGCATCCACGCAATATTACTTTTGTTAGGGAGGTAGGAAATGGCCCACCGCGATGCACTTCTCCAAGACCACGCTACGCTAACGCAATTATTGGTAGAATAAAACCTAAAAAAGAATAAAACGATCGGTCACTCGCTAAGTCTTGCCCGCGACTCGGCCGAAGAAGTAGAACCGGGTTTGGCTGCTGAGTCTTCGTCAATTCTTCCCTAGTCTTGGACTACCCCCGCCGTATCGGTGACGTATACACCGAAGTCTCGAGTAGGTTAGAAGCAGGTGGGAAGCAAGACTCGCCATCTAGAGCGGGCTTTTTCTCCCCAGGCGCGCTCGAGCCTCGGTAAGAGTCCCCAGGAGTCGCGTCCGCTCCCGCCGCAGCAGTCATCGGGCTGAGCCCGCGCGCCACCCATGCGCCAGGACGCCCGAGGCGGCAGCGGCAGCGCGGCTCTCACCGAGCACGCGCTCACCGGGCACGTGCTCGCGCATGCGCACGCCACCACCGAGCATCGTGTGCTCAACTGCCGAAGCCCCTCCCCCTCTGCTGCCATCCGGCCGCGGTTACCGTAGGCGGCTTTTCGAACCGAACGAACGTATCGCCGAGAGCGAGCCAATTAGAAGCAACGCGCTGCCACATTTACACTGCGGCGGAAGCCGGAGTGTAAATGATTGCCAGGTAGTGCCAGTTAGCCTCGGAGCTCTGCGGTCTAACAAGGTGGCTACCGCCGCATCGGCGCTCCATCGCGGCTGCTCGAGGCTAGCGACTGTGAGAGCATTGCAAACGCCGTCCATGCGCCGTCGCCACTGTCGCCGCCGCGTAGGATGCGGCAGCGACGCTCGATGGGGGGATGGCAACGGCAATGCGACCGACGCTAGTGGACGAAGGTGGGACGAGCAGGCCTTGACCTATGGGTCTCAGCTCCGGGGAGGGGGGTAACTTGCTCGCCGTTCGCGAACGGGTTCGTGGGTTCGAGTTCTGCAGTGGTCGATCCTTTATTGACCACTGCAAGCGGTGGCGATAGCTGTGAAGGCTCCTCAGCCGCTATATAAAATGAGGCTCTTAAATCAGCTTACATTTTGTCGACTTCCGCAGTGGCTCGCTCCGGAAAGCGCTAGGTGGCACCGTTCGTGGCGCTGTGAAGCGTGGCGAGCGCGGCCCTGGCCAAACTTTCGCGGAACGCGAAATCCGGTGACTCTCAACCCGCCACCGCTGCAGCGGGCAGCCGCGGCGCGATCAGCTTCAAATCTGGCGCCCAGCGCTGCGCCGAGCCGGCTCCGGTTTTCCGCAGAACGCGACGCTGCGGCGATAGCTGGGTGACGAGCACGCTGGCGGTGGGCGCTGCTGAGCCAGCGAGTGGGGCGCTTTTTGTCAGCAGCGCCTTCGGTCGGCCTGCGCTCAACGGACGAAAATGAACAGCAACCAATTGAAGCGGCCTCGTTCATAGAGCGGCAGCATAACTTCTGCGGCTCCCGCCCCACCTGCTTCGGCAGGCGGCCAAGACTCGTCTAGTTCGCGTCTTTTAACACACACGACCCGCACAAATGAGCGTGCGAGTGCCTTACCGCTAGGCTACGACGCAGCGCTGAACGCGGCCTCACGACGCCGACCGAGGACGTCGTCGGCGGCACAGCGGGCAGTTAGTTGCAGGGCCGACGGGTGGGCTCGGCGTCGCAGCGAGACCGACGGGACGCGACGGGCCGCTCTCACTCCCGTCAGGTGCATTGAGAGCGCGTCCGCGCTTCGGACGCTGTAGGAAGCATAGGGGGGGGGGGTGCATGGCGCGCTCTAGAATATTCGCGCGAATCGACGGCAGGCGGATGCTGGCGGCGTCGCCTCTCAGCCGACTTCTGAGGCGGCGAGTGCGGGGACGCCGAAAGGCGTCGCGCCGCCGCGCGCGAGCCGGCGTCCTTTTCATTTGGCACTTCGAAGGAGTTCGATGGCTTTCGGTAGCTAATGCGAATCGGCTGTCATAACGGGTATAATCGCCATGCACCTCACTTAAAAGGCACGCGCAAGCCATAAAAGGATGTAATGCGAGATCCGCCCCCTTCGCTTGCCACCACACCACCGCCGCCGCCCGGGATGGCCCGACAGCTCCGGGTTAAGCCGGCGGCGGCCACTGGCAGCCGGTGGCTGGTAGCTTCGCGTCGAGGTCTCGCCGCCGCAGCCAAAATTACGACGGGTCGAATCTCAGGATGGCCCGCCATCGAAGCGACCACCGCCGCATAGCGGTCAGACTGGATAGCGCCCGGAAGGGAAGTTCGGGCCGGCAGGAAAGTACGTAGCTTCTGGCAACCACCTAGAAAGCGTCAAAAACGGCGGCATAATTAATGCCATGCGTCAGTCATTAGCCCCGCAAAGAAATATACCCGTGGCAATTACAAAGGCTTAGCGTCGGCTAAGCACCTGTCGCTATGAGGCGAAAGTGGCGGCGCAGCGACTCGCCGGTCGAGTCTCGTAGGCCGAGGCGGCCTGCGCTTGCCGCCGCCGTATCGGCGGATGTCGTCGTTTCTTCGAGAACGCCTAAGGCCGAGCGAGACGCTGCTATGATGCGAAGCATCTGCGAAGCAGGCCGAGTCGCTCTCCCGCCGAGTCAACCTGTTATCGTGCGCTGCTTCGCAGCCAGACGTCGAATGTTAATCGCCAGAGCAGATTCGAAGTGCGGAAGGTATGCGCAGCCTTTATCTCGAAGAAGCGAGCGAGCTTTCTGCGAGCGAACGGCTCCCCCTCCTCCGGCGGTCCCCCCCCCACCGCCCGCCAGATCGCCATGCCATTGTTCACGCGGTGCTGCAGCGGCGGGCGCCGGTTATTTAGAAACCAGCCGCATGATACCTAAAACCACCGGCGCGTGCCGTTCGGTGGCTGATCAAGCGGTGGCCTAAGTGCCGGTAATTGGTCCGCGCGCGCGAGGCGGCAGTGGTCCATTTAAGGCTCGAGCACATGGCCGAGGCAGCATCGTCAATCTGGCTCGAGCTCGCCGGCCAGCGGCGTCGGGCGGATCGCATTTCACGTGATTGACTTGAGGCGGTCATCGGCAGAAACAAAGGGTGGCTGCCTATATAAAGTCATTTTTACCACTTGTTCGAGCGGAGAGAGAGAGGGAGAGAGAAGCCTCCGCGACGCCCGACGCACACTTGAGAGCTAGCTGCTCGCCTCTAGTCTACACTGTCTAGCGATCTACGTCGTCGCCGCCGCAGCCTCAGCTAGCTGGTGTAGGATGCCGAAGGCTTTCCTGTTCACCAACCGAAGGTACATCAGAGAGCTAAGCAAAGGTAAAAGCATTCTTCGAATCGGCTTCGCGCGAGCTTCGCTTCGCGCCCGAAAGGCCGCCGCCTGCCGCGAGGGCTGCTGCAGTGCTTGCAGTACATTCGTCGTAGAGCGACCGACAGTTTGTTGCCAAGGACCGAGCGGCCAGTCGGGCATAGCTCGGTCCTCTGGGGGGGGGGGGGGTGGCTCGCAAGGTAAAGTAAGGCTCGCACGGCAGTCAGCGAGGCAGCCCCGCTCGCGCGAGGTCCCGCCCACCCACCGCCCGCTGCAGCATTGCTGCTGGGCGTCTGCCGCCCCAAAAGGGCACAGAAGCAGCAGCAGTGGCCGGGCTGCTCAGCATCGACGCGAAAGGGCACCTGGTACCCAAGCCGCAGAAGAAATCCGCAGCCTGCCGCCCTCTCTGGCGGCGGCGCGTGCCGTGCCGACCGCACACCTGTTCGGCGAGCGTCATTAGAAAAAAGCAGTGGCAGATTCTTTAGTGCGTGCACCGAGGCCCTAGCTCGTCGGTGGCTTTACGAGCAGGTCCGTGCCTAATTGCTTGTAGAGCACTCGCCCAGATGGACGACGGACAAAGGCAAGGAGAACGCGGTGGCCAAGCTGTACGGAGGAGTCTTTACTGCCTTCGAGCAGCCAATAACGACTAAGCAGCCGGACGGCAGAGATGAGCCATCGCCTCCTCGAACGGCAGAGCCTCACCGCACTGCCCACTGCTCCGACGATGACCGCGACTTCGGCCACTACGACGAAGGTCGACGCAAAGTTTCGACGGCAGCTGCCGCCGCCGCTGAAACAGCCGCACGGCAAAGGCAGGCGTGCCACGACGAAGTCGACGGTGACGACGGCGACACAACAATGGGGTTCCCGGCGGCTTCGGTGGCTGATGAGAACAACAACAGCTCGGCCGCGACCACAGCTGAGGCTGCGGCAGCGGCCGACGGCAAGCTGGACTCGGCGGCTACTGCTGCTGCCGCCCTGCAGCAGCAGCAGCCGCTGTCACCGGCCGAGAGCGCGCACGGCGCGCACGCGTGCCAGGACTGCGGCAAGCGCTACAGCACTTCGAGCAACCTGGCGAGGCACCGGCAGATACACCGCAGCATCAACGACAAGAAGGCGCGCGCGTGCCCGCAGTGCGGCAAGGTGTACGTGTCCATGCCGGCATACAGCATGCACGTGCGCACGCACAGCCAGGGCTGCGAGTGCCCGCAGTGCGGCAAGCGCTTCAGCCGCCCGTGGCTGCTGCAGGGCCACGTCAGGACGCACACGGGCGAGAAGCCGTTCAAGTGCGCCCAGTGCGACAAGGCGTTCGCCGACAAGTCGAACTTGCGCGCGCACGTGCAGACGCACTCGGCCGACAAGCCGTACGTGTGCGACCGCTGCGGCAAGGCATTTGCCCTCAAGAGCTACTTGTACAAGCACGAGGAGTCGTCGTGCTTGCGCAGCAAGGCGTCCAGCAGCGGCTCAAATGCTGGCGGAAGCCACCACCGAGGCAGCGGAGGTTGCTCCTCTGGCGTCAACGGTTGCGCTGCCGCCGGCACGGCTCGCACGGCCTGACGGACGCCGACGACGCCGGCCGGGCAAAGCGACCGACGACGGCAGCGGAGGCTGCTAGCGACACCATTCAGCTGTTGCTGCTGCAGCCATCACCTTTCACTGCAGTGACAGAGACCTATAGGGGAGGGCAGGGCAGGGCAGGGCAGGGCAGGCAAGTGCGCCAAGTCGCGAACACGTAGTGCTGCTGCTGGAACGGTGTAGCGTTCCACAATGAATAACTTATATTTATATATATATATATATATATATGTGTATGCGTGAATATATAGTACAAATACACAATTCGCACAACCATAAAAATGGTATGCAGTGTATAGAAGAGACGAGCAGAGCATGCACGTCCTGCTCGACTGACGAACCGGATGCGGATTCTCTCCAGTCTTTGGGTCTACTTCTAGCGACCGCGAAGCAACGAAAACCGGCTAATCGCTCTATGCGAACACCGGCGACACTACAGTCTAATGTCCAAGCTAATACACGATAATCATCAGCACGCCGGCTGTCGACAGGAAGGAAATTAATCAGCATACTAGCCAGCAAGTAAAAGAGAGTAGGGGAGAGAGAAAGATGGAGGGTGGAAGAAAGAGCAAGAGAGAAAATGAAGGACTGAGAGAGTGAGACGGAGAGCAAGTGTGAGAGTGAAAGGAAGGTAACAAAAAAGGTAGGGGAGGGGTGAGAAGAATATGTAGGCAAATAGATAAGGAGAATGAATGAGACAGAGAGAGAGAGAGAGAGAGAGAGAGAGAGAGAGAGAGAGAGAGAGAGAGAGAGAGAGAGAGAGAGACCGGTGCATGCATCGACGCTCATGCAGATCGTGTACCACGTCGTCAAGACGGTGAGGAAACATTACGGCAGGCTGCCTGCCTACGTCAAGTGTCCTCGAGCTTGCTCCTTGCTTTCTCCTCGTCTGCTCAGTGAATCGGCGACTCAAGTCAATGTCGTCGGCTCTTCTCTTCTCAGGCGGGGTGCGTCCGCGGTGCAAACGAGGCCACGAGATCGCGCATCCTGTCTTCGGTCGGCTGCCAGCGGTCGTAGCCCGAGTCATTCTGCAAGACTGTCAACGTAGTCGCGTGCCGAGACGCCGAGTTTAGCTGATCCCTGTCGAAACAAGAGGCCTCTCAAAATGAACGGGCTCCTTCGAGAGCCGGCATTTGATGTACGGCCCGGAGGTGACAGCGAATGAATTGGTTGGGCAGAGAACGCAGCCGTCCGCGAACCATGATGCAAGGCGCCTAGCCGACTGCATCAACTGAATGCCACCAACCTGCTGCAGACGTGCTGAAGGCCGTGAGTGTAAGCGTGTTCCGATGCGGGCAGCGTGATCTGCTTGCGGTTAAACCTGCAGAGGCGAACAAAAAACGATGTACATGAAGCCAGCGCAGCCAAGCAGCTAGCCCGGAAGCCGCTTTCACGATTCTTCACTTGCCGACCTGAGCCTGCCGCCTCCGACAGCCTGAGCCACAAGCAGAACCCATCCTTTCAGCGGGCCTTTTCTGCGGAGGAACATGCACGCAGAGTGGTCGTGGGTGGGTTGGAATGAACGGACAAACAGCTCACAAGGTAGCAGCACACGGGCAGTGACCGAGTCATACTTCTCCGAACTGGCCTGCCAAAGGCACGCACAGGCTCGGAGTAGTGGCCGTGGCGCAGTCGAAGAGCCGTGCGATGCCCTGCTATAGCAGCCACACGATTCAGGACGGGGCACGGGGCAAGATGGACAAGATGCCAGCGAGAGTTGCCAGCTGCTGAGGAGCGGCTTGCACGAAGAGAAAGAGAGCATGCTCGGAACGCGTTGTAACGCCCACCTCCGCCAATTAGCAATCGAAGGCACGCAGGCCAGCACTGCTGCCGCCTGCGGCTCTGGCATTTAACGATGCAGTCCCCTCCTCCCCTATTCACAGCTGCTCCTAACCCTCCACCTCCTTTCTCGGCTATCGATGCTCAGTAAGCCATTGTTCGTTCACCGTGGTGAGCTGTGCAGCCAGAGGTGTGCAGCCGGGATCAAGTGGGTGGGTGGATAGGTGGGTGGGGAGGTGGAAGTCAGACGACCAGCCGATGGTTTCCACCCCATTCTCATTCCGCGCCCCGCGGTAGCTCAACAGGATGACAGCGCGTGCAAGGCAACGACAGCACCAGCAGCAAGCAGCTACCTGCTCCCGAGCTCGCGCGCGGGGCCGTCGGGGGGGGGGGGCATTAGCTTCAGAACGGCCAGCAGGTAGAACACCAACAGGTATCCGCCCCAGCTGCCAGCACGGCCAGCTGGGGTGGATAAACATAAATTAATGCAATTGTTTTCACGAGAGTACCACCAAGGGAAGGCCCAAAGCCCTACTCTATCTCTCGTTGTCTGTCTATGCTGCCTGCAGCCACCGCAGCTGCTGCTGATGCTTGCCGATCCATGCACCCGGCCACCGTCAGAGGCTGCAGATAAACGCCCGCAGCAGCCACTGCCAGTGCTGCTGCCGGCTGTGGCAGCTGCCAAGGCCGACCTGCTGGCCTTGGCCGGCATGCTCTGGCACCGGCCACGCTCTGGCAGCTGCCACGGCTCACCTGCTTGTGCACAGCTTTTCCGCGCCACGCAACGGCGGCTCCGTGCTGCCGGGCTCCGGTACGAACACGACGATGGACAGCGCTTCTTGAGTTCCGCTAAGCAGCCTCTTCAACGGCCAGCGAACGATCGGTCAGAGATGGGGAATAAACGGTGCGCAGGCAGTAGGGAGCACAGAAGGCAAAGGCTGCCCCAACGAGGCAGGCAGGCCAGCCAGCAAGCAAAGCGATCAGGCAGTCACAGGCGCCCAAGCCACCCCCTTGCGGTTCATTAGTGCACCTCAAGGTCAAGGCCCCCTCGAGCAGGGCAGCCCTAGCGACGTCTCAAGCTGCACCGCTAGCGTAAATGCATAGCACAGCAGCCACTGCTATACCTCGAAGTGGTCAGCCATCGCGTCGACCACTTCCCCGCAGAACGGCGGATGGGCTTCAAAAGAGCCGCTCACAGGAGAAAACTCCAAAAAAGTCCTACAAGAACAGATGGCAAACACTAGGTTCAAGATGCAGGCGACTCTTGCTAGCTACAGACTAGACTGCTGTGCACAACAACAGCAGAAAATGTCTGTTCTGCATCAGCAGTAGCAATCGATGCACTCCACCGCCTAGGTGAGCACACCATCAGGAAACAAACCGAAGCAGTCAGCATACTGAAATCAACAGAGTCCCATTTCCTTAAAACATAGCTCTCTCTCTCTCTCTCTCTCTCTCTCTCTCTCTCTCTCTCTCTCTCTCTCTCTCTCTCTCTCTCTCTCTCTCTCTCTCTCTCTCTCTCTCTTTCTCTCTCTCTCTCTCTCTCTCTTTTGCTGTCTCTCTGTCTGCATCTTTGCGGCTGTCTTTGTTGGCCTCTCTCTTTCAGTCCACACACTCTCTTGTTTTTTTCTGCCTTGCTGTCTCTTCCTGCAAGTCTATTTTTTCCCCTCTTTGTTTTATCTGTCTCTCTCTCTCTCTTTACCTTTCTCTCTCATCTCTCCCCGTGTCACTCGTGGACGCCCTTGTGACATATCTCAGATCAATCTAGCCGGCTATTGCTCTCTCAACATCAGCACTGCTACTACCGGCTCTGGCACACTCTTTCCAGCCATCTTCTGCTGCTACTTCTAGGCCACTCACTTCCTCAACTGTCCTCCTGACTCAAGCACGTCCTAACTTTCTCTTTGTAGAGAGATTAAATTTGGTGGCTACTGTATTTGCATCTAAATCCGCGTACACTTTGAAAGTACCATAGAAAACTTGCCAAAGACTAGCCAAGTTGTGTCACCCTGGGTAACCGGATTACCGACGGTGATAAATGCAGACAATACATACATGGCCTCACACGTTCATAATCCCACTGCCGGTGCTGCAAACTGTACGTGACACATACATACATACATACATGCATACATGCATACATACATACATACATACACACACACACACATACATACATACATACATACATACATACATGCAAATGCTTTCTCAGCATCGCTACCCGGTGGCAAGAAATCTGCCTGGCAGTATTGGAGCACGGGCAGATAATTAAGCACTTGCTTTCTGACCCTCAGGGGGAGCATTCACACTTGGTCAGAGATAGCAGACGGTTGCCAAGTGGTGCTGGTGCGCAGGGCTGACCACCGAGCAAGCTACAGCAGCAGCGTACATAGCCAGCGCTCAATGGAGCCGATTTGGCAAAAGCAGAGGCAATCCCCTTGGCGGTAAACAGAAAATGTCAAAGATGCTGCCATCATGCAGACAACGTAGACTACTCACTCGCACTACTCAGCTTTGTTAAGGACATGTCGCCCTGTTTCTTCCACCTTCACCCAAGTGCTCCAACAGACAGCTGAGTATGTGCCATTGGCGCCCGGCGTTAACCTCAATGACTCACGTACACTGCCCTTCTTCCAGCCTGCTTTGCACTCCCATGCCTAGCTCAGCATTGCCGAGACACGGATTAAAAAATAGTAGCTGATTTAGCAACCTCATTTATATAGCAGCAGACGAGCCGTAGTGGCTATCATTACTGCTTGCAGACGGCAATAAAGGATCGCTCACTGCAGGACTCGAACCCACGACCTGGGAAGCGAAGTGCAAACATCTTACCTCCTGGGCTAAAACCCAGGGGCGTTCGTCATTCAGACGGATTCCAGAGAGTAGGCACTCTAACCACCGTCGCCCAGTCGGCCGCTGCTTCCTGACCCAATGCTGCTTAACGGCAAAAGATGGGGCAGCAGTGCCTAGAGAGTGGGAGGCCCTCACCTCGTGCGATGAGCCTACATGCGGCTGGTGGACACTGACGCAGTGTGTGCTACAGCCTCGTAGCTCTGCTTGAGGCAAGATTCGTGCTGGCTCGGGGGGGGGAGAGCAGGGTGCGCGTACGCGTGCGTGCGTGTGCGCTCGTGTGCATGCGTCACGTGAGGAGCTGCCCGCCTCTGCCCCCCAGTGGTTAAATGGCACCACGGGAAGCTGAAGCAAGAGAACCAATGCATCGGTCTGAGCGGAGGCATTGGGATGCTGCTGCTGCTCGCAGGGCAGCAGCGTCAACGAACACGTGATTTTAGCACACTGTTCGGCAGAATTTCGACACGCTCCGTGCTCTAATCAAGCTCCTACGCCACCCTTGCCGAGCAGCATTAGCTGTTCAGCCACTAATTAGTGGCCGCCATTTAAAGAATGCCGAGAGCTGTACGTCACCATCCATCGAGGTACCAATTGCACCCACACACTGCCCTGGCAACAGTGGGCTATTTAAAGTATAGCTTCCTACTCGACGAATTCCATCGACGATTAGACGAGTAGAGTAAAAAGAAAACAAAGGACATCCACGCCCAGCTTTCACGCTTTAACTGTACAATCACTGTAAGGCTAGCAAGTAAAGCATTAGCCAGATGTAGATGCCAGGTGTTCCTTCCTATGTAGCTTATTATCTACCACACATTTTACGAACACACACCACAATGCTGTACTAACAGCACGCGGACACGTTACAGCTCGACTGAATATATGTGAACCGGGACTCTGTTATCTCACTGGCACCCACCACAGCCACTCACGGTGGTGTCGTCAGAGACACCTGCATGACACAGGACACCCCTATCACCCACATCACATACCAAACCAGGTCAAGAACGTATGCAATAAGCTGTGTGAGACCAAATGAACAGCAACAACTAAATAACGTGCTCACGCATACTTTTCTCTTCTAAACCTTCAACACTATTAGCATGGGATCATGGCACGGGAAGAAAATCACGTGCCCGCCCTCAGGACCAGCAGCCTAAAAAGTGAACCTAACGTCTCATCTCTGCTGTCACCTGGCGAGATACCCGAGCAGAGACTGCCTCTACAGTAGTGCATATCTCTCTCTCTCTTTCTCTCTCTCTCTCTCTCTCTCTCTCTCTCTCTCTCTCTCTCTCTCTCTCTCTCTCTCTCTCTCTCTCTCCCTCTCTCCTCTCTCTCTCTCTCTCTCTCTCTCTCTCTCTCTCTCGTGCACAGGACGCCCACTTGCCCAGGCAGGCTAATTGAAAGCTGCTGAGTACTGACAGATGGAAACTGTTGCCAGACGAGCCTCACTCTCCCACGAGCAACAAGTCCTTTCAACAGGTCGCACTTCCGAAGCACACCGAGTACGATGCATGTAAACTACACCAGGAGGCTCTGCCTGTGCATGCGAGGTGAGTACGTGCCAATTAAAACAGTGAGGGACTGCTGCAATGGAACAAAGTGCTTCGGACTTAAGACGTTGTGAGACAAATGCAGTGAGTCCCTGACTGAGAGAGGAAGGAGAAAAGAAACAGACAGGAGAAGAAAAGGAATGCAAAATGGAGAAGCTAGGTGTGATACAAAGAAGAGAGACAGCGGTAGCAGAAAAGAAGACCAAAGATATTATGTTGAGCACATGATGATTGAATATGCACAATTACGTGCACTAAGACAAAAGCCTTTAACAGCAGACAGGCAAACAAAGACAAAATGGAAATAAGGTAAAATATAGAGCTGGTAGCAGGAGGCCAGGTGGGACACAGACAGACAGACAGACAGAGAGACAGACAGGCACGCAGGCAGAGAGACAGACAGAGAGACAGGGGGCAAACACAGGCAGACAGACAGATCGAGAGTGAGAGAGAGAGTGAGAGAGAGAGAGAGAGAGAGAGAGAGAGAGAGAGAGAGAGAGAGAGAGAGAGAGAGAGAGAGAGAGATAGAAAGACAACGTGTACACACGGGTGTGAGATAGAGCAAACACATAGCTGAACTGTCAGCCAAAATTAGCTCCAAAGGGAGATAGGTGATAAAACGAGAGAAGAATATGTCATGGAGCCATCGGTAACAGAAAGCAACAGAAAGAGTTGTGTCACACAGCTACCTTCGTCCAAGACCAGATAAGCCACCAGTGAATTATGCTCAACACATTAGTACCTCACTGCCGTTGATCACGAGGTACGACAGCAGCAGAAGTAGCAACAGCAGCAGCAGAAGTGGCAAAAGTAGCGGCGGCAGCAGCCTTTATTTATCAGTAAGTGTGATTGCAGTGGCAGCATTTCAAAAAGCAGCTTACCCACGGGAGCCAAAGTAGCCGTCGGTATCCGGGAAGGCCGAGCAAAACTGCTTATAGTAGCAGTTCAATGGTGAGGCAAACCATTCGAACGTGACGCCGAACACCCGGTTCAGGCATTCAAATACGGGAACGGGAAGAGACGTCTGCACGGCCACGCCTTCATACTTGTGGATGCCAAAAAACGACTATCAAGAAAAGACAGGGCCGTGTTATGACGAGATACAGTCTGCAATGAATGCTCCAGTCCATTCATTCACGGGTTGAAACAGGCTTTCGAATCCTGTGAAAGGTTCTCGGCACTGCCGATGAGCTCCACCTCCCCCCCCCCAAAGACCTGCAGGAAGTCTGGGGAGCTCAACAGCTGCAAGAGACACTACAAGATCCACGTAGTACAGCCACCATTGAACACAGCAGGGTTTTGCCACATCGAGACACAAGTTGCCACTCCGCCAGACTGTGGAGAACAAAGACAGGAGGTAATTAATGACATAACTGCAGGTGGATAGGTCACTAGGTGTCAGGGTTGTCGATTGCCGGCTGCACATCTAGTTCTGCTGTTGCAATTCATAGGTACTCACCTGAGCAGATACAGTTTGGTGAACCATGAAAATAAAGTCTTACCGCTAACCCTAGTAAGCATCGTGCAAATGAAGTGTGAGCACACGCACAAGATATGTGCACAAACGTGCATGCACCTATAAGCAGGCACGCACCCATGCACGCTCACACACACACACACACACACACACACACGGCATGCACGAAAGAAAGAGCGCACACATCTTGACGATCTTAAGCACAATGGGCATATGCACCACAGTTCTCCAAAGACAGCTACATTATACCATCAATTAAAGTAAAGACCAGCTGAATCAACAGCCACATTTCTCCAGGGGCAGGTACACCTTTTAAAGTATTCTACATTCACCGGAATTCAGTACCACAGCAGAAAATGGTCACAGCAATTTCAATGGATGATTTCAAAATTGGGAGCAAACAAGCTTTTTCGATACTATCCACAGTATCCTCCACGACGTGGTGGATTTTGAACCACGACGTGCAGGTAGAAACACTCGCCCCTTGTTGGACGTTTGTAGTGACCACTAGGCAGCTTCACCACGGCATTCACATAGGGCGGCAGCTTGCCGACACAGACAGGTCAGGTCAGGAGTTTGCACTTCCTGTGTGTTCGGCCCCTGAAGCAGACAGTCCTTTAGTGCAGGCGCCCCAGCGATAGCTGCTGATGCTATTCCGAAGCATATATAAATGAGACAGTTGACTCAGGCGGCCTTAACTTGCCTTCCAGTTCGTGAAATCAAGAAGAGAACAATGAATTTGCAATTACATGGTTGCGAGCCTCAGGGCTAGTAAAGCACCCGGACCGACCCAATGGGTAATGTGACACTACCACGTGGGTTCACCCATTCATTAATTTTGTTCAGGCATGGGTTCACACAGCATCCGGTAAGCAGACAGGCATGAGTTCACACAGGAGGGCTCTCACAATCAAAAGGAGAGGCCAGCACCAGCACGACCTAACGCCCACCCACCACCATCACCACCAACCCCACCCCCCCAGTGAGCTCAGCTAGCAACACGTCCTACACATCAGCTGAACCCATTGCAAGCCAGCAGCCAGGACAAGTGTGTGCAGGCTCGGGCATGCACGTCCACATGCACGGACACATACAGGCTCGCCTCAGAGGCCAAAGAAAGAGCTGCTTGCCCTGGCCTTGACGGTATGGCAAATGAGAAAGATGCAGTCAAGGTGGGGAGAGAGAGAGAAAGAGAGAGAGAGAGAAGGAGAGGGAGAGAGAAGGAGAGGGAGAGAGGGAGAGGGAGAGCGGACAGCGCTACGCTTGCACTGCAAGCAGATGCAGGCGCATGTCGCTACAATGCATCACTCGAACCTGATAACGACGAAGCAGGCAAAACACTCGGGCTTCGAAGTTGTCCATGCGAGGGTCGTCCTTGCAATTCCACCTGTACAGCTGCTCCTGTGAAAGAAGAGGCAGAGCTGACGACGAGCAACTCGGCACGCAGCAGCAGCAGGCGGCAGGTCTGGCGACAGCGGGCGGGCCAGGAGGCGGCCTACCAGCTTGTAGTAGTAGGGTGTGGACACGTGCAGCGCCTCGCCTTTGTACTTGAGGACCGTGTGCTCGCCGCCTCCGTCAGCACTCAGCTCGGGGTCGGGCAGGCGCGGACCGGGCTGCGCGAGCAGCGTTGGATAGCAGCCGATGAGCCTCGAAGTCAAGCAGGCAGCAGGCGACACGGCTGCAACGACCACGTGGGGAGGAGGACCCTGCTGCAACAAGCAGCTGGCTGCATGGAGCCACGGCAGCAGGGGCGCACGCTCGAAACGCTGGGAGCATGGCGACGGCGGCCACGTCGGCATGGCAACGCCGGCGACAGGCAAATGACGAGAGGTAACGGTTTTCCGGCAGTCACGGACTAAAATTGCCGAGTTAACAACGCCAAGGGCTGACAAAATACATGGCGTAGCACATTGCTGAATAAAATACAACAGCCAAGAAAAGCAGAGCTGAAGTCTGACGGACACCAGTACGTTGGTTGACCAGCTACTCACGTTGGAGCACATGCCAACCACGTGACACAAATCCCATCTGGAATGAGCATAGATGGAATCAGGGCAGGTTAAGGCTGTCGGTGCCGAGAGGAAGCATCTAAATTAAAATTCCCAGGGAGGTGCAGCCCTCTGTGCAAACGTAGCTCAACAACAAGAGGGGAATTCGGCCGTATGAGGTCGAGGCTGATAAGATTGATTAGACAAGCTAAATGCGCATCCAAGACAGCTCACACTATGCCACCGACGAAAGACCTAATATGGCAACAAACATTTAGCTTTAGCACAAAACGCTTATACCATCAGAGCACTGCCAGATTTGATTAGCAAGCAGCAAAGCAAGTCAAAGCAGTAGAGGTCACGTCACTCAGAATGAAGGGGCGAGCGAGTCCTTGGTAGGCCACCTGCAATGCCTCCCCCCTAGTGTCACACAGTTGCATATTGCCAAGCAACACTAAATGCCAACAATAGCAGAGGCATACAGGTAGAGAACAATGATGTACGTCAACAAAATGTAGCAGAAGTCTCTTTAGAGCAAAGCATAATCCTATAATGTCAATTACCAAGAGAGCACCAATTAGACTAGTTCTGCTTTGCAGCACAAAATGCACATGACATGACAAAATCAGTATCAGTTGGCAACACACACTTTTGCTCTGCACGACCTAGAATGTGGAACTCACTTCCGTAATTTGTGCGCAAGGACATCTACTCTCCTGCTGCCGACTGTGACATGTCCTCTCCAGCAGTCCTGAGCTGCTACTTCCACGCTACCTACGTCCTCAACTGTCTTCCTGACTCAGTAATGCTTCTTACTTTCAGTTTGTTGCGTGAGATGAAGTTTGTTGGCTATCAAATGTGTACCGAAAGCCGCTTAGGCTTTGAATGTGCTGTAGAAAACGCTTCTGCGCAACACACACTTGGTCTTTGTGGCTTTGTGGAGTTGCAGACCGAGATACATTACCCTACATAAAACTTGGCAGAGGAGTGATGGCTACCCCGGCTTTAAATTTCGAAGTCAACATTCGAACCAGCAAACACCTCACCAAAGTAAGAGGCAACAGCAGTAGCAAGTCAGCTGAAAGCAAATGCCTACACGTGATGCGACACGGGTCGGTATACGAATATGTTGCTCTCGGACAGTCCATCTCAGCGACGTCCCTCTTTATGGCAGCATAAGCCGATTGTTAATATGTATTCCATTATTAATCAAGGAACAGATGTACACTGCTGTGAAGATTTCATTCTGAACAGCAAACCTTAAATCCTTTGGAGACCGTGCATTTAGTTCGTATGCTCCCACAGCCTGGAACTCCCTCCCGACCTGCGTCAGAACATCCCCCGACTTGACCACATTTAAAAGGAACTTAAAAACACACCAATTTAGGACAGCATATAGTGGGTCCCTGTGATTCGTCCTTCATGTGGTTATGCGTGCTGACACTGTGCATGCTGCCACTAACCACATTTGCATGCTGACCCTGTGCATGTCACCCCTAATCATGTTATTCATTGTGTTTGTTTTCCAAGCATGATTTTACTTACCATTCAATTGCATTTCCCTTTGCAGCAAATGTAAAGCGCCTAGAAAGAGATTAAGTTCTCTAAGGGCGCTTTATCAAGTGTATTATTATTATTATTATTATTATAACAACCCTCTGTTTCATAAAAACAAATGCACAATGCACACAGTATCACTACTGCTCGAACTGTCAACTTCACTTACATAACTAGCAAATCAAGAATTTACAAAGAAAACTTGAAGAAAGCAAAATAGTTTGAAAGCATTACAGCAATTAAAGTAGAGTGAATCCCAATGCAAACCCTAAACGGCAGCGTGGCTATTTACCAGAAAGACTAGCCCTCCCAGGCTAACTGTATGACAACAGTGTAAGAATAATAATAATAATAATAATAGTGAGTCTCTAGTATAGCGCCCCATGACAACTTAATCTCTATTCGAGCGCATCATAGCACGCTGCAAGAGAAGCCATAACAGTTAATAGTTAATGAGAAAAACAAGGTATTCTGCTAAGGTAAGCATGCCAAACCACACAAAAGACTCGCGGCCACTGGTTACTTGGACCCAGTTAGTATAACTCAATCATGCAAGCATGTAGGCAAGCACTCAGGAAAAATGCGGGATCCCTGGGGCCCTATACAAAAAAATTTCACGGCTACTAAGTCAGGACAGCTTCATTATGCACAACCACATACAAGCACAATTTACTTGGACAGAGCAAAGGCTGAGTGGAAAAAGTAGGTTTGCCATAATGGCACATTGGGTAAGGTGGTTGCTTTTCACGACCTTAGTCCCGAGGTCGTGGGTTCAAATCCTACGGTGGACGATCCTTTATTGCTGCTGCAACCGGTGGTGACAGCCGTAAAGGCTCTTCTGTTGCCATAAAAAAGAGGCTGTTGAATCAGCTAGAATTTTTTAGGTTTTCAGCTTCTTTTGAACACTGTCAAATAAAGACATGATTCTACATAACAGAATTCGTTTGTATAGATAGTGCCCTAAGAGAAGTTAATCTCAATCCAGGCCCATCACATATGCTGCAGGGCTGGAGCTTCGATCGTCAAAGGCTTATCCCTGGACAAAACCAGGGCAGAGTGTCAATCGATAGTGAGTTCCAAGCTTTGGGAGCATAGTAACTGAAGGCACTGTCTCTGAGGAATTTGAAATTAGTAAGAGGTACAAGGAATCGACGAGAGCCAGATAAGCAGATGGTGAGACTGGAGGCCAAAAGACGGTATACAAGCCCTGGTTAGGTCATCATCGAAGGTATGTCTATTTTCTTTGACAGATCTAGCAGTTCGTGGCATTGCAAATGAACTAGCAGCAATGCTTTTTTTTCTATGTAGCTCGAGTCAGCCGCAGAGGCAAGAATCATGGACTAGCGATCACCAATATCACAGAGCGAATATGCATCATTCTAGCACAGCTTACCGGCTAAACCCAAGGAGGTCCACAGCTCACGCTGTCTCCCACGAATCTTTACAGCATCTTCTGCAGACAGTTGTGAAAGCCTTTGACATAGCGATTCGACCGAATCCCTGAGGATGTCATCGATATGTGGCTGACACTGCTTTCTCATGTGAGACAACCGCTCCTACAAGAAAACTATAGTCGATCAGTCAAGCGAAGCTGCGTGATTATAATACACAAAAGGAGCAAGACTGAGAGAAGCATCGAAGCCCCAGTAGAGGAGAGTAGAAGAGAGGAGGAGAGTGGAAAAGCTTATGCATAGAGCTAAAAACCACAAAAATCTATGAATGGAAAACGTATGGATTAAGTGGAAATACAGTCAAAACATACCATGCAGTCCTCATAAGATGCCATCGGATGACTTCGCAGCCACTGGAACATTTCTTCGACGTTCCATTTCACAACTTTCCTGGTATCTGCCGATGCTTTGCTAGAACAAAATCGTCAAAATAGAACATTATCTAATAAGTAAGGAACATCGCAAACATGAAAGGCTACTTCAAAACTGCATTTTAAGCCAGGCTCAGTCTGCTGTCCTGAAAAGCATAATTAAGGCAGATTGTAGTGATTTACATGACATAATATACCAAGTGCATCCCTTAAGTAACTTCCGGCAGTCACAGGCTTTGTATCTTGCCAAATTTTCCAGTCGAACCTAAGCACTGCTTGAGGAAACTCACATGTGCAGCTTATGATAGACATACATGTGTGGTGGCTGGCATGGGGGGGGGGGTTGAAAGGTGTGGTGGTAGCAAGCTCAAGACACAAATCAGGCTATCGTCTCTCTCTCTCTCTCTCTCTCTCTCTCTCTCTCTCTCTCTCTCTCTCTCTCTCTCTCTCTCTCTCTCTCTCTCTCTCTCTCTCTCTCTCTCTCTCTCTCTCTCTGTCTTGTGATGGACCGTGAGCTATGGCAATGCTATGCTAGCAACGGCAACAATTGTTCAGTAGGTCAAAGGGCTACAAAATAAGACGACTAATTCAGCCACATCATTAGTCCAATCTATATATGGTTCTTGGAAACCAACAATACAGTGAAATAGCACAAAGTTGGTATTGCAAGAGCAGTGCCATGCACACAATCACTTTACTCAGGCCAGAGACACTACAAGCACATTGCTGTCAAATGGCTACAAAATAAAAGACGGCTAATTCAGCCACATCAGCCGAGCTGGTTTGGTCAGGCGGTTAAGGTGTTCGCTCCGAGCAAGGCCTAGCAGAGGTCGTGGGCTCGAGCCCCGTGGGATATGTGAAGCGCGTGAATGGAGATCAAGTTCTCTTGGGGCACTATACAAATGAAATATATATATCATTAGTCCATTGCATATACGGTTCTTGGAAACCAATAATGCAGTGAAATAGCAAGCACTACACTGGTATTGCAAGAGCGTTGACATGCACACGATCACTTCACTCAGGCCAGAGACAGTACACGCACATTGCAGGCCAATGTAATAATAATAATATTTGTTTAGCACTCTCGGAGAACTTAATCTCTTTCTAGGCGCTTTATAGATGATGTATAGAAAGCATTCCCAATGATTGGTAGTAGCAGCTGCATGTGGTGTAGGAAAACCGATATGAAATAAACCAATTGCCATGCAATAAATAGAAATACTTCTGTATGAGGCCGATTAAAAAAAAATTCTAGCTCCATTGCGGATATCTCAGTAATGACCAGTTCTCGGGAATGATCAATCAAGCTACCGAAAAAGGGACATACTTTTTAACGGCATTTTAGAAGTTCTATAATAGCTAAATGTGAGCTAAATCAATGGCCACCACATTTAGTTGAGTGATGCTCGTATATGGCAAGATTAGCTCATGCATCAAGCATACATAAACCTCGTGGACTCTGCATAAGATGCTACAGAGACAGCAAATACTGCAGGAGCCCTGCACAAAACGTGACATTGACAGCACAATCTAAAACGGCAGAGAGAGAAGAAGATACCACTAATGTTGACGCCAGGCAGACTTCGGTTAAGAGAACGTTTGAAATATCTTAAATAGATTTCGTTTGCTGCTATCATCCATCTAGCTTGAAAGCCACTAAGACTCAGACACACAAAGTTTTTCTAAAGTTTTAGCTAGCCCGGCAGGACTGTGCCACCCAGCACCGATCGTAGAGCTTTTAACAGTCACCAGTGCCCTACGTGGGCAGAGCACGAGTCGAGCTGGAAGAGCTCGTGGACGCTGCTGCGTTGCAATAACAGACTAACAGACATTCGTACCACAGCCAACATGCACAGCTGGTCAGATCATGCAGTTGGTCAGATGCTCACATGATTCTTCCCTGTCTGTACGACTTTCAAGAGGGTACTGGTGAAAAGATTACTTGCAACCTCCTGATGGCATAACGGCGGACGTCACATGCTCTGCACATTTGCACACTGTACAACTGTCAAGCCAAGCAACAACCCTCCCGTAGGTGAAGTGTGGGGAGTACAGGCTTCGAGTTACATGACCAAGACAAGTGTCGTTAAACAGCATTAACTGACATGCAGACTCAATAAAAATAGGATTGTGCACAAACCATATAAAACCGCATGCCTAAGCACAACGGAACCGTCAACATGGCAATCTTGCGTGTTTCATCAGATATGGACCCATGGAGTGAGGACGGGTGTCAACTGCAGGCTTGCCACGGCTTGCTTCTAGCTACTTCTAATTCTCTATTCCTTTTTACTTGGCAGCATGAATCGGCAGACCACGGTCACCTCACACTAGGCACTTATTGGCTTGCCAGCGATGTACACCCTCACCCTGCAGCTAGTCACCATTCTAGGGCTAGGGAGCTCATCAGAAGAGCTATTCATACACAGCGTTTCCATTTTCCAATTAGTGCTCAACTAGTGTCGTGTTACTAAGCCAGCTTGCCTGCCAGTAGGAGAGAGGTCTTCCACCTATAGGGGGCAGTCATTCAGATATAGGTCAGCCGTGCCCCGGCAATGCTGTGTCTGAGCATGTAAAGTCTCATGTCGATGCTACGCCTGAGCGTGTAAAGCCTCATGTACATAGCAGCAGCAGAGCTGTCTCGCCATCGCTTTCAGTGGTCAGTGAAGGATTGCCTGCTGCACGACTCGAACTCACGACCTCTGTCGTGAAGTGCTAACACCTTACTCCTGGGCTAAAACCCAGAGGCCAGATGCTATTGGTCATTGCGAGTTGAACCATCGAACTGAAGGACCATCTAACACTGCATTTGTAAGAGGAGAGGCATTTGGGCAGACGAATCGGTAGACCAACAGACTAAATGAAGCTGGATTCCCATTAACATGCTTGCAGTAGACCAGCAGCCTTGTCCCAAGCTCCGCTGCTCATGAGCCGTCACCGAAAAGGCAGCATGTAGACACACGTAAGCACCATCTATTGGAGCAGGCAATGTTCGGAACAAGTCTGAAACGGTGTACACAAAAATTCACACACAATAGTGTGCGTGTTCGTAGGATCTTCACCCGGGAGGTGTGGAGTTTGTACTTCACGATCCGAATCATGGGCCCTCTGTATGCCGATCTGTATGCAGAGCCCTTCCGAAGCTCCCTATGATTGGCTGACCTTGCTAAGGTATGGGGCTCATCCATTAAAAAGGCTATGTCAAAGTTCTCTTAGGGCGCTATACAGATGAATCATTATATATTGCTATAAATCTGTGCTTACATGTATAAAAAAAACCAGAATAAAGTTAATGAGCACCAGTTCGCATAAAAAAGCTGATGCGCGATTCAACGACACAGTTTTTTAAGAAGGAAACCTAGCTTTCCCAAGGGGCATCTATGTTAAAATGCTAATCCCAGAGCTCAAAATTCGGCTTGAGTGCTTGCATTACTTGGTTTACCCTGGCACTCAAAGGCATCGTCATGCGAGACTGCATAACCTGGACGACATGCGATTTGGCCCGCCCAGAAGAGGGGGGAGTTTCTCATAGCTTTTGAACAGCCAGCCTCCTGTCATGGGTTGCTGGTAGTGCCGATCGTGTAAACAAGCCCACGACTTGATGCAAGTGCCTATGCCATCAGCAAGCTCATGTGTGTATGGCAGCCTTCTCCAGGCATTCACGGCCAAGGGTAAGGAGTCCATAGAGCCACCGAGTCCATTGTCGTAGGCGCTCTCGGAACATGACATCCGGCATGACTGGCCCAAGCATCACCAGCGCCAGCTGGCACTATGTCGACCACCAGTGAGCACTCCTACATCCACGTACTCGCACGCACGCACGTACTCGCACACACGCGCACACACACACACACACACACACACACACACACACACACACACACACACACACACACACACACACACACACACACACACACACACACACACACACACACACAACGGCCACTATGTTTGTGGCAGATGGTCCTGTTGGGGGTTTAGCCATCGGCACTTTTTTGCTGCTGTTTAATGTTCTAATTAACCAGGTCCGTCGGCATCTGGAGGACCGTAAGAAGCAGCCGCTGGCTTTCAGAAATGGCTGCTGTTTGTTTTTTGTTCTGCATCTGTGCAGTCTCATTTTTTGCACACTCTTGCAGGCAGCAATCGTCTAGGGTAGCAGATTGTCTCAGGCTGCTAGCCCGACCGAAGTGGGGACCTATTACTTCCCAGGAACAATAATAAGAATAGGTCGTTCGCATAGCACTCAAAGAGAACCCAATTTTGATCCGGGCACTTCATAACTCGATGCAAAAGGATAAATAACCCAAGGGTCACTGACACAAGCAGTCTCTTATTCAGGGCTCGGAAAACCAAACAAATGTTATGCTTAGACCACCATGCTAAAGCACACATGAAGAGGGGCCCTAGGTTAATAGCACCTCCGAGTAGTAACTAATACACTGAAACACGCACATGTAAGCATGCAATCACACAGTAACAAAAAAGACAAGTTCACTGAAGCAAAGGAAAAGCTGACTGGAACAAATGCACATTTAGCTAACACTGAAAAGATGCAGAGTCAATGCATCTAGTGAACAAGCCAGAAGCAAGCAATTTTCAGACTTTTTGGTGCACACAAACTAAAGAGCTGATCACCAAAAGATTTCAAATTAGTATGAGCAACTGAGAGATGACTAGATGCTGAGGAGCAGGTGGTGCAAGAGCACGTGACTGGAAGAGCAAAAAAGCAGCCAAAAGGAGCAGCAAATAGTGACGCACAGTCTCGTGGGTACCTAGCCCAGGGGTAAGGTGCTCGCCCTTCATTTACGCCCAATCGGGATTCAAGTGCAGCATCCGAAGCAGGTCCTCCTCTATCACCCATTGGGATCGAATTCCAATTGGAATGGCCGATTCCAAGCATGGGGGGACGATACATGCAAGGTAAGGCTCTCGTGTTGCTATTTAAATGAGGCTGATTAATCTGCACTAGAGTGGAGTCTCTACATCGACTTTTAGACACTCGGCCATCACACGACCATCGTATGGACACGTGTCAGGACAGAATCTAGCAAACTGCCGACACTCTGTTGAAAAACAGGTGCAGCAGCAGCTGTCACAGAGGCAGCAGAAGGGGGCGGCAGCCACGTGTGCAACAGCTGTGGCACAGGACCGGCATCTGCCGAGATGCAACCTGGCTAGAGGTTGCAGCTACTTTCTGTCGCTGGGACGAGCCGACGACGTCTTCTCCAACGCCGGGGAAGGAGTCGCAGATTGGGCCCCAAGCATGCGAGCAGCGCACCCGGCAGCTGCATCGCCACACGGCCAGGAAGGAAGAGGGTGAGTGCGAGCCACGCCTCACAATCGAGCGCTGAGCGCAGCCGCCACGGCACCAGCTCGCAGCAGGAGCATCACTGTGGAGAGGGTGACACTCTCGATCGAAACTCGGGCTGCTGCTGCCGCCGCCGGCGCCGTGGAGCGTACCTTGTCTCCACTAGCCGTTGCGCCGCCTCGGCGTAGCGCGACAGATGCCGGCGCACGTCGCCGCCGAGCGGTGGCCGGGCTATGCGCAGCGGCAAGCACTCCATCAGCTCGCTGGCCAGCGACCCGGACAGGCCGCTCGGACACTTGGTGGGCAGCAGCGGGTCGCCTCCCTCGTCGGCCAGCTTCCTCTCGAGCAGCCACCGGTTGAAGGACTCCGGCGGTGGCTCGATGCCTGTGTGGTGGTGGCGACGGAAAGAGAGGGGCGATTGCCGCGGCCAGGCAAGCTCGTAAGCAAGCGCAGGCAAGTCCGTGCCGACAAGCGGCCGAGAGACTCAAGAAATTTGTGAGCAAACGTCGACCGATCGGGAAAAGCCGAGCGGCAGCCCGCATTCGCGAGAGCTATGGCCAACGATCGAGGCAGCATTTCCAAAATAAAAAAGGAGTAAGGAAAGAGCTCAACGAACGGCAGGACCGAATGACGAGCCAGGACGGCCAGGCAGAGGTCAGAGGCGCCAGCGATGAGCGAGAGCAAACTGGCCACGCCCCCTAACGATCAACGGACCGCATGTGCAAGATGAGCCGGAAACCAAACCGTGCAGACGCCAAGCCAGGCAAAGAGCCAACCGGAAAGGCATAGGGCGGTAGCACGAAGGCCACCTCCTGGCGCCATCGAGCCCTCGCTGCTCGCCAAAGCAGGGCGCAGCGGCAGCAGCTACAGCTCACTGCTGACGTTGTTGCCGCTTCGCTCGTGGCACTAAGACCGACGGCCTGGATACGCACGAACGATGCCATGCCAGCGAAGAGAGGCTCGGGGGGGGGGCTTGCGCGTGCGCAAACCGCTGGCTAGGGACCATTCGCGAACCGCTGCCTCGAAACTATAATCTTACACGCAGCGACTGTGCAGTGGCCCACGCTAAACTGCAAGTGCCCCACATGTAACAGCGAAGCATCCACCTTCGGCTTCACACATAGATGACCTCGTTCGCGGACCAAGGTAGTGCCCACACACGCATCAAGACTAAGAAGCCGTTTGGAGACACGAGCCAACCACCAGAGCTGACAGACTGCAGTGGCAGGTAGAGAAGCGAACGAAAACCGGGTTACCTAGCCGCGAGTGGCACATTTCGTGGTACTGCTGCCGAAGGCGCGCGACCAACTGGGCTCGCAAGAGCTCAATGTCAGGATGAGGAGGAAAGAGGCGGCTCATGCTTCGCTCCCGAATGACGGCGTTGCTCGGGATCTCCAGATTCCACGAAGGACTGCAACGCCAAAGGGGCGCAAACGGTTCTGTAGCAGTGGCGCCAAGCCCGCTGGCTGGCATCGTGCGGCACAGCAGCAGCAGCACGACGATGTAAGCATAGCAAACCGAACGCGACTGGTAGCCCACAGGTGAAGCCTCCACCACTGCTGCCACAATCCATTAACCAATTAGCCAGCCTGCGCAGGCAGCAGACTGGTGCTAAGCCCAAATGCACGATAGGTGCTGCCTGCACCAGCAGTGGGATCCATTCCACAGCGAACCGTCAGTGCGGCTAGTCGTGGCAAGCTGAAGGGCTATGACTTCCATCAGCAGTGTCACCTGCTCTACCAATCCGAGTCGGCATGGCTCATCGCTAACGAGATGAATAACGAATGGACTTCCCAGCACCGCCACCACCATCCTAGCTCATTGTCACCACTAGAAATAGGCATGCTTCCTAAGCTGCTTCAGCTAGGAGCAGCGCTTGAATTATGCACCTTGCAAAAGCATTAGCTCGGCATTCATTATATGGCTATCGGCGAGCACGACTCAGAGAGCACCACACTTGCAGAAATTAACAAAATCAACATATTCAACTATAAGACTACATCTATTATATAAGCATGACCGCTAGCAAAACGCTCGTCGGAAGCCATGCAATGCGGAGCCACTTCCTGGGCTACTGGGCTACTCCTAGTCCTACACCAGCTCTGGTGGAAGCTCAGCATCCATACAATCCACCCATACAACCCATTGAGCGTTGTTCACTGAGGAATCGCGAAAAGCCAAGGTGCACACATTTTGTAACACAGGTAGACGTGTCCATTTTAATTCGACTACGTTTATATAAATGAAATAATACTTAAAAACTTGAACTTACAACGAGGTGTTCAGTCCAGCTACGATGCAGGCAACAATCATCAGAAGACACAATAGCCAACTGCAGGAGTAACGATCGGATATTTCAGCTTGGTTCGGGAACCCAGCGACTCTTGTTCAAATTGGTTTCCTTTGCAAGCACTCGCTGGGAAATTCGAATGGACACGTTGGCGCTGCCACGTTGACCAGCCACGCGTGAGCCAAGCATAGCAGACTGGGACCAAGTTACGACAGAGGAAGGTGGCCTGCTCTTCCTTACTCAGCCCCACCTCTAACGTGGTGCATATCATTTGAAGCCGGTTCCAGGGATAAAATGACATAGATAAAACAAAATTACTGCTGCTGCTGCTGCTGCCTAAGCAGCTTTCGGCTGCAGACCAAGGTACTCTCGTGTGCAAGGCACGTCACGAGTCGCTGGGTCAAGCAGCGATTAGAAGTCATCATATTTCAGTTGGCATCAAATACTCGAATATTGATCAAGCCAAAGCTATTGTGAGCTAGAAAATCTCGGCAATTTGGATGCAGGACAAAAACAGCAATAAACTTTAGCACGCAATACACAACAAATTCAGAGAACTAAGGACTACTACAGCGTCGTCATACAAGAAAAAATAGCTTGGTGGCATCAGAAGCAAACGGTAGGCAACTCACTGCAAGAATTAAATATGCCCACCGGTTACCTGCCCCCACAGGTCAGTTACTTATGACATAAGGGAACCTGGAATAGGGATTTGTACGGCACCAAAAACCCAGCAGGCCATATAGACAAAATAAATTTACACAGTGTCACAGTAAGTTGAGAAAAGTCTGAAAATGATGTACCAAAATGATGTACCATTGGCGCCCGTTCAAGAGATCGCACTTTTCCTTCCCATAGTTTGCCAACTTAGCTCGATTAAAAGACAGCAAATTAGCCATGTTCACATGTTCTTACTCTACTCGTCATAGAACAGCATTGTTCGCAGATGTACATGTATTCTACCCAATATATCTCAGCTGGCTATTGGACCAACGTTCTAACAAATGAGCTTAGGGAGAGGTACTTTTTGTTGCTCTAACGCCTGCAAAGACAGGGGTGTTGAGCAGCTCACAGCTATTATTATTTTATGCCATACACAGAAGATATATATATATATATATATATATATATATATAATGTAATGTACCCCGTGGGTGTTACACAGGAGAGGTTGGTATAGCGCATTCACAGCCTAAGTGGCTTTCGGAACGCATTCGGTAACCAACAGACTTTGTACATAGACGTATATATATATATATATATATATATATATATATATATATATATATATCTATATGTATATACATATATATATATATATATATACATATATATATATATATATATATATATAGAGAGAGAGAGAGAGAGAGAGAGAGAGAGAGAGAGAGAGAGTGCTTTTGCCATGGAGCCTAGCCCGCTGCTTTAACAGCGGCTGTTGTAGATTTTGTGAAATCAAAGCTATCCAAGCGACAAACTCCACAAACGATACGACGAACACCACAAACGATACGGCAAAGATCTGTTGTGTGAATTGTGCAAGTCTTTTGTCCCTAACCATAGTCAAACTTACACGTGAATGGATGTGTAACTGTTCACCACTTTTTGCTGCTGTCGTATGAAGCCCCTATTGGTACACGTCCGGTTACGGTTCGCACCCGATCCCGTACTAGCACACATGCTTGTCGTTTCGGGCTCGATAATTTAGTACAATTGCATGTCCAGGCATGTTGTGGCCAGGCTTCAGGAGTTAGTTAGTACACGTAGAACACATTGGAAAACCAGATGGTGATGCCGGTACCAATACCCTCACAGGAACACGAGTTTTCCCAATAATAATAATAATACATTTGTCTCGTACCCTAAGAGAACTTAAATCTCTTTCTAAGCACTTTACATATACTGCAAAGGGTAGAAAGACTGCTAATCTCTCAAACCTAGTAGCAACAAAGCCTCCACTAACCTCGGTGATCACTTGTTACTTGTGCCTATGGAATGCCAGCAATGTGCACAATCAACTGCTCATTGGAAGCAGCCTGCCACTTGATGGAACTCCTGATTTCTCGGCTGTTACTGAGACCAGGCGAAAGCCGACAAACTCTTGGCTTTCCCTATGCTAACCTAGGTTTCTTTTTTAAACCCCAAGATAGCCAAACACTGGCAGTGAAACAGTGTGTATGCCACCATCTCTTAAAACTTCAAGCCTTTCAAAACTCATCCAATGCAATCTTACGAATATTATGTTATGTGTAACAAAACTTGTGGCAAGCTGCCAATGGTTGCGGTAATATATTCTCCACCAGGCATTCGTACCAGCTTCACCTCCGACTTTTTACTTTATCTTTGCACAGAGAATCGCCCTCTTCTCATTCTAGGTGATTGTAATATAAAATTTAATAACACATCTGATCCTCCATGCTCACGTTCAACCCCCCACACATATATAAGACAGCACCCTAGATAAACTTTTCTCCTGCGATATAGCCCTTCAGTCATAGCTTTCAGCATGTCTGATCATATGCAGATTTTGTTTCCCAGCAAAGCATTTCTCTTAAGACACCCAAAATTAAGTTCGAGTCAAGAATCCTAAAGTGCCTTGACATTAATCCTGCAAGAATGCTTGCATCCTGTCATTCTACACGACCATTCCACCGAAACTCCTCTCATTGATGAAATGCTGCTACAACTCAACACAAGCAAGCGAGATTTGTGAGTTTGCACCTATGATTCACAACAGGTCTGTCCCCCACTAGCTGTCCACTAATATATGGCTGATATGAAAAGCTAAAGAAAAACTAAACTTAGATAGCTCTTTAAAAAATCAGTACCCATAGGGTTAGTGATATGCATAGCATTAGCCAGGCAAAAAAGAAAACAAGTATCAGGCTTAAGCCAGCATCTTAAAGCAAACATGAAGTCATTCCATGGCAGGAATGCAGACTTAGGTTAAGTCTATCTGCTTGTTGTGGTGATCTTTCGGCAGCATTTGACATTATTAATCACCAAGTCCTTAATGAACGCCTCTCATCTCGCCTGGCCATCACTGGCACTTCACTCCAACAGTTTATTTATCTCAGTGGGAGACTACAGTGTACTGATGTAGGTGGGCAAAGATCAACCCAAGAACCACTAAGTAGGGGCACCTCGGGGCTCTGTGCATGGTCCACTTCTTTTCACAACTTATACTCTCACTTTAGCTGATGTTATTGCCAAGCATAATCTAGGCATTCATTTCTATGCAGACGACACACACCAATACCTATGCTTTGATCCCTCCTATTAAGTCAAATTCTCTAAACTCCCTTGCTATATGTTTTGCTGACATCTACACACGGTTGGCAGCAAATTTTCTCATGTTAAATGACAATAAACCAACTTGTAGGTATGGCCAAGCACAGCGTGACTCAGAAATTGTAAACAGCTTGGCACTCAAAATCGGCTCTCCCAACATATCTCCTGTAGCATCTGCACAAAATCATGGTGTCCTGTTCCGAAATGACCTTTCTCCAGACGACCATATCAGCTCCATAGTTAAGTCTGCCTACTCTTTAGCTACTTAACATTGCTCGAATTCGGGCCTGCTTATACAAGGATACCACATCCGAATCGGTCCATTCTTGACATCCTGTCTCGACTTCCATTATTTACTGTTTGTAGGTCTATCGGCCTACAGGCCCCAATCAGGTGCTTACAGTTGGTGCAAAATTCTGCAGCTAGGCTTGTCAGTCGTGAGCATCGCAGTTGCTACAATCTATAATAATAACAATAATAATACACGATAAAGTGCCCTCAGAGAACTCAATCTCTTTCTATGCGCTTTCCATTAGCTACAAAGGAAACACGATTGAGTGGTGAGTGGTACCATGCTTGATAAACAACATGAATAACATGGTTAGAGGTGACATGCACAAGGTCAGCATGCAAGTGTGGTTAGTGGCAGCATGCAACAGTCAGCACGCATAAGCACACCAAGGACGAATCCCAGGGACCCACTAAATGCTGTCATAAATAGGTAAGTTTTTAATTTCTATTTAAATGTGGTCAAGGCAGGAGATGTTGTGATGGAAGTCGGGAGTGAGTTTCAGGCTTTGGGAGCATACGAACTAAAGGCACCGTCTCCAAATGGTTTGAGGTTTGTACGAGGCATATGTAAACAGTTAGATTCCGAAAAGCGGGTGGTACAATGCTTAGCCTGGTGTGGGAGTAGATCTAATAGGTAGGCTGGAGCCAAGAAATGAAGGGACTTACAAGTGAGTGACAAAACCTTGAAGTCGATCCGTTGCTTGACTGGGCGCCAGTGCAGGTCGGCGAGAAGTGGTGTGATATGGCAACTTCGACGCTCACGACAGACAAGCCTAGCTGGGGCGTTTTGCACCAGCTGTAAGTGCCTGATTGCACATGCCGGTAGGCCAGCAAGCAGTGAGTTACAGAAGTCAAGACAGGATGTCACAAATGCATGGACCTATTTAGATGTTGTATCCCTATCTAAATTAGCCCGAATGTTAGCAATGTTATGTTGCTGAAAGTAGGCAGACTTGATTGTGGAACTGATCGTCTCATGAAAGGTCACTTTGGAACATGATACCTAGATTTCGTGCAGATTCAACAGGAGATATGCTTGCAGAGCCAATTGTGAGCGCCAGCCTTTCCAATGTCGGAATCACACTTGGCTTGCCCATAACTAGTAAGTTAGTTTTATCATCACTCAATTTAAGAAAATTTTCCGACATCCATGCGTGGATGTCATCAATACATGCAGCAAGGGAGTTGAGAGGATTCGACGTTCTCAGGGTCTGGGAGGGATCAAAGCAAAGCAAAGGTACAAGTGAGTGTCATCCGCACAGAAGTGAAAGCCTAGATTGTGCTCGGCAATCACATCAGCAAGAGGGAGAGTATAAACCGTGAAAAGAGCCGGATCTAGCACGGTGCCCAGAGGTACCCCATATTTCAGAGGTACCGCGGATGATCTTTGTCTATTCACGTCAATACTCTGGTGTCTCCCACTGAGATAGGACCTGAACCTTTCACTTCTCGTTTAACTTCCAATCAAGCAGCCCATAGACTTTAGGCTTTGTCACTCACCTTTAGTTTTCTTCATTCTCTGTCTTCAGACTACCTGCCAGAACCCAAACCAGTCTAGGCATAGTAACTCCCGGTTTTCTGACTCAAATCGTTTAGGTATACCTCGTATGAACCTCAAATCCTGTGGAGGCCATCCCTTTAGTTCGCATGCTCCCATAGCCTGAAATTAAGTAACGACTGATGTCAAGAGATCCCCATATTTGATATTTAAAAAGAAGCTGAAAAACCTGTTTCTCACAGCTCTTGGTGGGTCACTACCCATATTTGCATTGCATACTGACAGTAAGCATATTACCTCGAACCCTAGTATGCTTGTTGACACGTTGTGTAGGCTACCACTAACCATGTTATCATACATCCATTACAGCATATATGAAGTACCATAGAGAAATTGAGTTATCTGAGGATGCTGTACAAATGTTTTATAATTATTATTATTAATATTAATACATCTTCAAAGCAAAGCACATCGGTGCTAAGAAGACATGTTAACTAGGGCATACATGAAAAGCAAACTGGACCAGGTACGTCTCAAGCTGAGACTTACAGGATGTCATTACAGGTGGTACTTGTGGTGACAATAGCACCACAAGCTCCTCAGCATCTAGTCCTTTCGCCATCCCTCACGCTAAATTGACATCTTTTGGTGATCAAACCTCGAACTCACACGTACCAAACGTCTGGAATTTGCTTCCAGCAAAGGTCATTACCCGAAATGACCTTAAGTCATTTAAGTATCAGCTAAAACCATCCATTACGATCAGCTTTGCGTGGGCACGTGACCAGGTCATTTTGGTTTTAGTATGCTTTTCATCCTTACCTGTGCAAGATTCAGAAGCAAGATAGCAGCTAGAGGTCTTAATAGCTGGTGGGCATGAGTGTCGTCATGTTTTTGGATGACCCGAGCATGATATTTGTTTGCGTGATACTATGCATGGCCCTAATCCTTGGGTATTGATTGTCTTGCTGGGAGTTGCCATTTGCCTTAAAAGAGACCAAGTTCTTTATGGCATTATGCAATATTATTATTAAGTTTCTGAGCAGCCGATCCTTCAACTCTGGCTGGGGGTGCAGAAAGAACCTGTAAGAAATCACAACGTTTACCAAGCTCCACCCAGCTCAACCGGGACCGATGAATATACAGCCCAGAAGGCAGACTGAATAACAACAAAAATTGTAATCATAGGAGAGGGGCCAGAAGCAGTTTCAGCAGCTGACGACCAGATGTAATGGCTTAGGTCCTATCTCAAGGGGACATTTCAGAGCCTTAATGTCAACAGCCAAAGGTCATGCTGGGAGTCTCTGAAGTATGGCGTGCCTCAGGGATCCGGTTAGGTCAACATCTTTTAACAGGTTGGCATACCTGAATGCACTGGAGCTGCTTCTATTACTCTCTAGATGTGCTGAAAGGTGCCAGCTCAATTAGTATGAGACACACAGCTGTGAGATTAAGCAACAGTTACATAGGCAGTTTTTCTGGAAATATGGGGCTCCGAAGCCACTGCGCATGCATTTGTAACACTAAGCCAGTCAGAGTTTACCTCATGCAGCCTTTGCTCATCCTAAGAAGTCAGCAAATCTTTCTGCTGCTAACGTATTGTCTAGTGAAGTACTAGGAATGTGCCCTTGTCGAAGCCACTATACTCATTTGTCTCCGGCATGGTAAAACAGCACTGGTTACCATCGAGACAAGATGGGGAATTGAAAAGAGATGAGAGAAAGTCATGTGAATCTCTCATACTCTCTCACACATTGACAAGCTCACGATTATGGTCTACACATGACTTTATTCTTAAAACAGGCATGTTTTTCAAAACTGAGACAGTTTTAAGAGCTAAAATTGGTTGATTTCGTACACTGCTGCAAGAGTGGTGCTCTCAGGGCCGTTCTCGTCAGTAGCCGTATAGGGCGGAGCTAATGCCACTGCAATGGCACATACTTACCCTGCACTTCTCCTAGCTACTGCAGCACAAGGAAATGTGCCCATTCCGAGCATGCAAATACCCACGGACTTGCACATAAGTCAGGGGGCATCTCCGGTCAAGGGCCCCTCTGCAGCGCAAGGCCTAGGGTTCACGTCTGGCTGAGGAGGGGGAGGAGCCGGTGAAGGACAGCTTGGAATCGAAGGCAGGCTATGCACAAAGCCACTGCAGCTACGATGCTGGCGCAGCTCCATCGGTCACGACCTACCTCGTGAACGTGAACGTCTTCTTAGCTGGCCCACCATCTCCCCTCTCTATACTATGCGACCTCCGCCTCGCCAAGCTGTTGCCATTTGCACTCCGGCCAGTGATTGGTCCTGCAGGCGATGCAACAAATGTAGGTGACAATGGTGAGACAGCAGCATTCGTTGTAGTAGCGTCAGAAGCCTGGATCGCCAGACCCTGGAAGAAAACGAAGCAATATTCCAGTGATGGATGATGTTCAGGCACACACACACACACACACACACACACACACACACACACACACACACACACACACACACACACACACACACACACACACACACACACACACACACACACACACACACTCGCATGCAAACACACTCGCGCACACACACACACACACACACACACACACTCGTGCACACACACACACACTCGCACGCACACACACACACACACACATACACACACATACACACACACACACTCGTGCACACACACACACACTCGCATGCAAACACACTCGCACGCACACACGCGCACACCGGAGTGAGCTCCGTGGCATAGTGAAGCTGGCGCTGCACCGGCTCGCGGCCTGATCATGAGCAAAGCTACGGATCCTTTTAAGAAAGCTGAAACTTAACCTTACCGAGGCCGACCGATCGAAGACGAGTTAATGGGCACCTCGCAAGCCAGCTACTCTCAATCAGCGCAAGCAGACAGCTGGTTGGACGCAGCGCGCCACAAGCGTGCGACCTCCCTGAGATACACAAGTAGCGCAGCACCTAGCCAAGCAGCACCTAGCCAAGCAGCACCTAGCCAAGCAGCATACATCCAGCAGGCAGACGCACCCACACACCAAGAGATCCAGGGAAAGGATCATGCAATAATACAGAGAAAGGCTGGCATAAAGAAGGCGACTGAAAAGGACCGAGACAAGACACGTGGAGCAAAGGAGACAAGCAGACAGAGGGAGGGAACCGGTTCATCGCCGGGGGAGGGGCACAGACCGCAGCAACGGCTGCAGCTGCTGCATCGGTGGCCAGCGAAAAGCATCTGCGCTGCCAGCCCAGACTGCTGGGTCAGTGCAGCCAACGTTGCCACCGCCACTCACCGCAGTGACTGTCGGCAGCTCCCACAGCGCCTGATTGGTGAACTTGTTGAAGTAATACCAGCGGTTCTCTCGCTTGCTCCAGAACCTTCTCCAGCCGGCCTCTGCCAGCTCTCGCGGCAGGTCGCTGGCAGCTTGTGCCCCGGCGCCAGGCTCTGCCTGAGTAAACGAAGCGAGCAAGCAAGCAAGTGTGTGTATAGTTGGACGGCTACAACAACTGAGACAACTTGGTAACATGGCATTCCTCTGCGTAAACGGCTGCAGCGCACCGCAACTGCGGTGTGCTTTTACGGCTCGACGCGTCACCCCAGCACTTCTCCTTCTGAAGAGGAAGCACAGCGATGTAATGGAAAAATATATATTATTCATCTGGTTGGTTTCAAGAGTTGAATCTGCCCAATACACGAGAGCACTCACTCAAGCACGAGTGCATGCAGGAGTCACGTAAAAAAAAAGAAAAAGGGCAGCAGTTAATAATAACAATAATAATAATAATACGCTTGATGAAGCGCCCTCAGAGAACTCAGTTCACCTCTGTCCCTAGGCAGAGCAAGTGAGTTTCACACTTTTAGTGGATGAAGTCTCTATCCCGAAAAAATTTCAATTAAGTGCAATTGGCGGAGAGATGACTAGATGCAGAGGAGAGAGGGGCGGGAGAGCAGGAAGTCGGATATGAAGGCTGGTGGAAGCAAGTGAAGCAATCGTAAGCCAGACTGACAATCACGAAATCGATTCTTGATATGGAGCAAGTGATGGTCAGAAAGAAGTGGTGCTTTGTGGCATCTACACCGTTGACGACAGACCAGACAAGCTGCTGATTTGTGCACCAGTTGCAGGCGAGTAAGGGCACAACTCAGGAGTCCTGAATTAAGTGAATTGCACTAATCTAGATGCAATGTCACAAACACATAAACTAGTTCGGATATAGTACTCTTATCAAAACCGGTCCTGATTTAAGCACGTTCCTCAGCTGAAAGTAAGTCAACTTGACAGGGGTATGTGTAACATATGTGATCATCCAATGAAAAGTCGCTCTCCAGACACGACTAGATTACAGCTAGACGTCACTGGAGTGGTGCTAGCTGAACCAATGTTTGAGAGTTAGGCATTCCAACTTTTGGGTGACACTAGGTTGGCCGACTTGCTCGTCAGCATTGCTTAGCATCTATAACGACCTGCTCATGAATGCAGACTTGGGTAAGTCTCACTGCTTGATCTTTCGGCAGCATTTGATACTATTGATCACAAAGTCCTTATTGACCATTTCGGATCTCGACTGGGCATCGCTGGCACTGCACTGCAATGGTCCAGGTCATATCTCAGTGGGAGACTTCAGAGTATATGTAATGTGAACAGAAAAGATCATCAGAGGAACTACAGAAGTACAGGGCACCTCAGGGCTCTGTGCTAGGTCTGCTTCTTTTTCAGTTTATACTCTCCCTCTTGCCGATGAGATCGCCAAGTACAATCTAGGCTCTCACTTCACTGCAGACGACAGTTGTACCTTTGCTTTGATCCCTCCCAGCTCTCGAACACGTCGAATTCTCTGCACACCCTTGCTGCATGTATCGATGACACCCTCACATGGATGGCAGTAAACTTTCAAAATGAATGACTATAAAACCAACTTACTAGTTATGAGCAGAACGAGTGATTAAAAAAATTAGAAAACCTGCCGCTCAAAATCGGTTCCGCCAGCATATCTCCTGTTGAATCTGCACTTAATCTAGGTGTGCTGTTCCAAAGTGACCTTTCATTAGGCGACCACATCAGCTCCACAATCAAGTCTGCCTACTTTCAGCTACATAAGATTGCTACAATCCGGGCTTGCTTAGACAGGGGTACTACATCCAAATTGGCCCATGGATTTGTGACATCCTGTCTCGACTTCTGTAACTCTTTGCTTGCTGGCCACCCGACTTGTGCAGTCAGGTGCTTACAGTTGGTGCACAATTCTGCAGCTAGGTTCAACTGTCGAGAGTGTCACATCACACCATTTCTCACCGACCTGTATTGCCTCCCAATCAAGCAGACTCAAGATCAAGCAGCATCGACTTAAAGGTTCTGTCACTGACTTGTAGGTCCCTTGATTCTCTGGCTCTAGCCAAGAAAAAGAATCATGCAAACAAATATCGTATAACGATTCGTATATCAATCGTATAACGAAGAATCGTACAACCAGCTAATCTGACTCGAATCATTTAGCCATACTTCGTACGAACCTCAAAACTGTTGGAGACCGTGCCTTTAATTCCTATGCTCCTAAAGCATGGAACTCACTATTGCACATCACAACGTCCCCTGACATGAAGACATTAAAAAAAAGCTTAAAGCACACCTGTTTATTACAGCATTTGACGGATCTTTGTGATTCGTTCTTCGTGTGCATGTATCTGCTTACACTATCTATGCTTACACTATGCCTGCTGCCGGTGGATGTTACTACTAATCATTTGACAATGCTTTCTATACAGCATCTCCAAAGCGCCTAGAAAGGGACGCAGTGCTCCGAGGGCACAAAACATATGTACTATTATTATATTTTTATTATTATTGCTTCTATTATGTTGGTCTTATCATCGTAGAGTTTCAGCAAGTTAGTAGCCATCCAAAATGTGATTACCATATATGCACACCGGAAGCCGAATAAGGAGCAAGGCTTGAAGGGTCAAAGCATAGGTAGAGCTGAGAGGGGGAGGGGTAGTCGGCATAGAAATAAAAGACTAAGATTGTGTTTGGCAATGGCATCGCCAGAAGAAGAGCATTGATAGCAAAGAGAATTGAGCCTAAGACCGAACCCTACGGTACAGCATACTGGCTGCGCCTGAACAATGCCAGACAAAAAACAAGTCCCGATTACATCGTGTGAGCTCACGCCGGTAAGCTTCACCTAGCAGTGGCACATAGCCAGCCAGCACTAGCAGCAAACAAAGCGATCGCGAGCTCTCGCGAGCGCAGTTTGTGCACGCGTAGAGTGCGCGTATGTGCATGTGCTCGTGCACACATGCTCTTATCTGCATGTATATGTGCTGCAGGAGTTCATGCACGCTCGAGAGGCACAGAGAGCAGCACCTGCATCCAAGCAGCGTAGAAATGCATGCAAGCATAGAACTGCATGGAACAGCAACGAATGCACGATGACGTGTGGAGCAAATGTCTTCTCCGGGAGTGAGCATTAATTCTGAGCACTGCTCGTCCCGAATTGCAAGGGCTTGCCGAAGGGAATGCTGCCACATGGCACAGTTCGGATCGTGCACCATCCACTCACTGTTGAGACAGCCACCGAGGCACCCCCCCTGCCCCCTGTGACTCGAGCTGCACACAAACAAATACTCTAGCCAGTCTGCCAATTGAGCCTAACCAGCCACCAAAGTCGGCTGCTTAAAAATAAAATAAGCAGCAACATCGTATGCTGCCGAATACGCTGGCTGGAGGAGTGCAATAGACGGCAATGCTTTAACAGCAGCTTGCTCTATTGCTGCAGTACGCCATTTGACTATTAGTCAAGTACCCTAAAATCCTTTGTGGCCCGAATATCTTTCGAAACAGTTACAAACTGCAAAAGCTCTCAAATCTTCGCAGGTCCATAGCACCATTGCTTGTCAGAGACGCTTACTCTGGAGACAGGCAAAGTCGACTCATCGTGCCCATCAGCTGGACTTCCTTTCACGTGCATTTGGCCAGCGGCATGACTGCTTGCCATGGCAAGAAGACGGACCGAGCAGCACCATCATGGACTGCCATGCCTGCAAGCAAAAAACGCCATCAGCATGCCGCACTGACAGCTTTCGGCCGTGTGCAATGCGGCCTCTCCTTTGTAAACTAGAGCAAAAGTAAAGGTCAGCTGAACAAACAGTCTCACTGATGTCGCGGCAGACAAGTCTAAGGTGCTATCGCGAAGGTTGCTGAGGGCAGCAAAGGAGAGCCTGCTGAAGGACTCGAGCCTACCACTTGAGTCGTGAAGTGCCAGCACAGCCAGCACCCCTACGACCCGGGTTTGTCCGGTCAGCCGGTGGCTTGGCCGGTGGCAATATGCATCCCGGATGCCTGCTTTTGACGAATAAATGCTCGGCCCCAGTGGCTCCAACCCTCCCTCTGCACACTTGCTGAACGATCAATCTTCTTCGGCATACAGTGGTAATAGCTATCTAGTTGGCATGCCACCATCTATCGTGCCACGTCAAATACTCCAACCAGCATGGAAAAAGTGGAGAAATAGATGGTATTTTAAATGGGAATCAGATGCCCAGCAGGAGTCAAATACTGTCACAGGTCACCTAGGGCAGCAGGCCAGAGAAAAAAAAAATAAATAAATTTTCTTCGTTTGTATGGCGCACTAAGAGAATTTAATCCCTGCCCAGATGCTTTTTTCATGTGCCACACGGCCAGAGTCAGCGACCTTCTTTGCTGAAGGCTAGCACATTACCCCTAAGCTATAGCAGGGCGGGAAGGTCAACACGGATGTAAACATGACAGAGGTGGCAAGTTCAACAAGCTTGCTCTGTGAGTCGGTTTGTCTCAAGGTCAGCCGAAGAGCTCAGCAAGCAGAAATGTTAGCTAAAAGCCAACTGCATGAGATCCGGTATACAATATGTCCACTTTAAGTCATTACCAGGCGACTGCAGCAGTGCAAAAGGGTGCAGCAGTGCTGCCGTAAGGGGGTGGTTGATGGAGTAAGTTTGCAGCCTTAGTAGGATGCTGCCTTGGGTTCGTGCTGTTATAGATCTCCTTATCTGTTGACAGCGGGGAGGGGAACATAGCATCTGCTGAAGCCCTGATGCAGCCAAAGATGAGTACCTGCTAGGAGTAGGGCTAAGAAAGGAGAACCAAGCACACAGTCAATCGCTCCAAGGAATGTACCAGCTGCCCGAATTGTCACTCACACGGGACAGCAATGAAAAAGGGTTGCACACACACTGCAGCCACTGAGTGCTTTGCAGCAGCTCTGGAAAGGCTGGATTTTAACCCCTCTGCACAGCAAAGAGCATGCTACGCTGCCCAGCCGTGAAGTATGCTCTGCCTACCAACCAGTCTCCACTCTCCATCCGATCCCTCATCTTTTTCCCTTCCTCTCTTTCATTAACTGCCTCTCTTCTCCTTTCTGTCTCTCTCTCTCTCTCTCTCTCTCTCTCTCTCTCTCTCTCTCTCTCTCTCTCTCTCTCTCTCTCTGCCTGTCTCTGTCTGTCTGTCTCTCACACACTGTCATCCTCTTTCTCTGCCTTCACTGCTACCCCTACGCTCTACCTCTGCGGCTATCACTACTACCACGCAGAAGCTGCAGAAATATCTTTCTCACACAGCACTTTCCATTTACTCTGGGGCTGTTTCCGCACTCCTTTCTAAGCACGAGAAGCCAGCACTGCTAACCATTACATCTGCCAATGAGCTTGGTTGTTGCACTCATGAAATATGACAAAAATCTTTTCCAGTTGTGCGGCTATCCCTGCCGACAGGCACAGAACCAGATTTTGCCACAGGTTACGGAGGTCTATTCAAGCATACAACACAAAAAATCATAAATTTCCCAGTTGAGATCGCAATAACGCACAGGATTTGCGACTTTCAGGCGAAGGGTTCCGTCGCACTAAATGGGCTCATACTAGTTCTGGCAAACAGCCGCCGAGCAACGTTGTAGCGTCGAGGTGCATCATTCCACGCAAAATAACTAAGCCGTGAATCTAAATTGCTTTTAAGGAACTATTTTAATTGATACAATGCGTCTACGTCGACGTATTCACAGACGGTTTCGCTGGCAGCAGTCGGGCGGCGAAAATAGCAACGCGTCAGTAGTGACGCGTCCTCGACACGACGGATGTGCATGCACGCAAGCACAAGACGTTGCATAAAATTCTATCTGCGTGAGCTTATAATAGGCATCCGCGTCAGACGTTCTATACAGCCCATCCTTGCCGCCCCAGCTTTACCGATGAATAGGCGTCGGCCGTTCGAACGCCTCCATTTTTCCGCCATCAGTGTACTCCGTAGGTCATGTGGTATCTATGTCGAGGGCGGCAAAAGGCGACACCGGGTCAGGTAGTTGCGCTTGCAATGTTGAACGCTGACGGAAGCCAACCGTTAATCTAATATGTCCAATAAAAATTATATTTATTTTAATTCTTAATAAATCAAGTGCCTCGTGTATCCTTCCTGTAGAAGCTCGGAGCGCCCGGCTACGACTTCATAAGGCCGGCAGCGATGGACAGATCCGTCGTCCTGGAGGCTGACGATGGTGGCCAGCGGTCCAAACCTACTCTAACAAAACGGGGCTGGACGATATTAGGCATCGCGGCTACTGCAGCCGTGACGGTCTACGGCGTGGCCATACCCTTCATTTCGCCTGCCTTCCGTAAGATTTGCTTGCCTTACGTACCAGCGACAGATGCTCAGGTCCGTAATGTGCTCCGGTGTTTGAACGGGAGAACCGGCCGAACGGTGGACCTTGGTAGCGGCGACGGTAGGATAGTCCTCGCCATCGCCAAGGACACGCGCGCAAGCGTAGACGGCGTGGAGCTCAACCCTTGGCTGGTGTGGTACTCGAGGTTCAGGGCTCGGCAGCAGTCGCTCAGTCGCACTGCTCGTTTTCACGTCAAGAATATTTGGCACACCGACCTGGCGCAGTATGATAACGTTGTTGTCTTTGGCGTAGAGCAAATGATGCAGCCTCTAGAAGATAAATTGGCCAAAGAACTGCGACCCAACTCAGCTGTGGTCGCCTGCCGCTTTCCACTACCCACGTGGAAACCCGACGTAGTAGTCGGAGAAGACATTGACACGGTTTGGCTGTACTTTATGCCGAAAAGCACGGCCAGGTAACCCTTTCTGACCTTTTCTGGTCGGGCTGGCAGCAGTCGGGTTTTAGCGCCAGTGCTTTTGATCAGCCCCTGCTATTTTGATACAACTCTACCTCAGAAACAGCTGCAGGTTCAGGGTGCTGCCCGTGGCTTCGAAAGCTCACGTCTTACTGACGGCGCCTCCTTGGTGGGCATCTCAATTTTATTGATATATATATATATATATCAATATATGCATGTATATATGTATATTTGCTGGAGGTCAATATTTTTGGTTATTTGATTCGTAAGCTGCAGTGGCAAGGTTGTCAAGATAGCTGTACGGACCCTTGAGAGACCGGTGAGAGGCTGCCTCTACTTTCAGGTTGGCCTGAGCAGTGCTCTCTTTAATCGAAGTCAGCCGAGCGAAAATAAGCATGCGGCGACAGGCTCACCCTAGTTGGATCTTCGATGACGATTGATTCGGCCTGCCTGTGTATACCGTGAGCTGCTGCAATCGAGCTGGCCAAGCTGCCTGTGGTGCTAGCTAAGAATGTCTTTCACATTAGGGGGGCTAGCACACTGACATATACCGGAGGTGTGCTAGGGGCAGAAGGAACGTGCTCGCCCTTCACGATCCAGGTCGTGGATTCGAGATCTGCAGTGAGCGCTCCTTTATCGCCGACCACATTGTCACGATAGAGCAAGCTCTTTCGTATTGCCTAGGTAAGATAATAGAAATAATAGCTGGTCAGTGGATATCTAAGCTATAGCTCTCGTCTCTTATTTGCTGCCCGGTGATGCCCCTTCAGCTCTACAAAATTTTCGTGGAACGATTATAGAACAGAGGGTAGAAAACTAAGCTATTTTGACTGTGCGAAGAAGATGGAAATATTGGCGAACTCGTCGATCATGCGACGACTGTACGATATTTGATGATTCATTGCAGCAGAACAGACGGAGTGGTGCATTTTTTCTTATGACAATAATTGCTGAATTATTGAAGGAACTCAAGAGTGATGTTTGCACCGAATGTCTACTAATAACTAGCAATTTGATGAGAAATGTTATCATGCAAAGCCCCGGATTCTCGGGATCTGAGAGTTGCAGGACGTTCTTTAAGATGATTGAGAGAGAGGAGAGTATAAATTGCGATAAGAAGCAGTGGTTATAGCCGATAAGGCTCTTCTGTTACTAATTAAATGTGGCCGCTAAATCAGCGATTATTCAGTAAAGGACGGGTGTAACTACTGCACGAAAGCGAAATCTTACTTAGGACAAGAAGTGCTCTACACCGTGGTAAATGATATTCCGGATATTCTGGGTGCCTGTCGTCTTTCTGCCAGCCTCTGTTTATTGTTGTTGGTCAGCTGCATCCCACTGTGGTCTGATGCATGCTGGCTCTCGTCTGCATCTGCTAGCAGCCCTCTCCTCCCACCCACTGCTAAGCACTGTGCGTGTAGCATAATGGAGCAGCATTACCGGGAGGCCACCGTGTGCACCAGCCCACTGGTCCCCTGCAGGAATGTGCACTTCGTTACACGCTGATGTCGGCAATTTTGAGGCTAGCAGATCAACAGAGCTGTCCATGTTTGCTTCCGGTAAGATCCAATAGGCTGGGTGAAGGCTGGTAGGCAGTAACGGGTCTTTGTAGGTGATCAGTTTTGCTGCGCTGCTGTGGCCTCAGGTTGGATTAGGCTGTACGTCTGCGCAACGCGGCACACCGAAGGGCAGTCACGTGGCCAAAGTTTGCAGCCCCGAAAGCTGCAGCCGCTCCAGTCAGTGCCTCTTAGTAGCCTATGGCCAAGTTCTAGCAGGGCTCCGTAAATAGGGTGAGTATGGCTGAACTGGTCGGCAAACAAGCAAGCCTCTGAAGCTGCTATGTGCTGTAGGCTGCCGAGTTTGGCCTCATCCGGTACTTCACATGCCAGCAAACTATTGATAGAACGCTTGCCATAGACACTACAGTGTGCAGCTGTAGATAGTTGTCACACTGGCATCGCCAGCTGTCGTCTTTGTTCAACGAGTTTTTGGAATTAGGGGTCGTGGCAGTCTGTCCTGCATGTGGAAAAAGCCATACCGGTGACTCCACATGACGAGCCTTCTCTTTCCCGGTTTTGCATAAGGTCGGCCGGGCTCACACTCACTTGTGCACTACCCCTTGTCAAATTGCAAGCCCGGTTACCTGAGCGCTTACAACAGCTGAGTTCTGACCCGTTATTACTGTCACCTTATTAGATGACTGCATTCTCTACATTCTAGCCCCTATAAAGTATCTTGTTGCTCCTCAACTAGCTGCTCTGCTCCCTACCAAGTGGCCTTAGTAAGTTGTCTGCCTTGGTATCGTAGCGCTATCGTGGGCTAGAGCTGTTACGGCCTCCAAGAGTCTGGTAAGGACAGAGATGGCTGTGCAGTCGAGTCTGGCCTGCTTCATCTGTCTGTACCCAGTAATCACGAAGCCAGCAAAAAAGTACAACTATTTCCCCAGAGTTTGAAGCAGTTGGTTACAGACTGGACATTTTTTATTGCTGATGATGGGTTCTCAAGGCCTCCCTATAAACACTTTTAATTGTTAAAGAACACTAGCACTCAACTCAATCGGCAAACTAGGACGCCGATTCCCAAAATTCACCTACACTTAACCTCAAGAAGAGGCTTGGTTCAGGCTAAAACGATGTAAAACAGCTCCGAGACCAATGTGCTTGGTATTACTCTCACATCACACTCTCATCTAGCACCAGCCCCAGACAATCTGATAAAACTTTGCCTACAGCCGTGCAGCAGTAAAGCTATTATTTGAGCCTCGACCGAGAGTAATATCTTCACCCTGCAGAAGGCAGCCTCTAAGCATGCAGCTGATTCTAGCTAGCAACTCAATACCAGACAAGCCGATGTGCCAAGCATATGTAACATTCAACTTTTTTCTCAGTTGCACTCTGCCAAGCTATGAGTACTGCTAAGAAATAGAGAGTCTCCATTAGCGAACTAAGAAAAATGAGCCCCAGAAACAGAGAACAGTCGGTAGCCACAGCCCTTACATCGTGCAGCAGAAAAAGAGCAGAGTTTGGGGGAAAGTTAATTGCCCAGATGTCTTCCTGCTGAGTTAGGCTTACCACTGATTTCCTAAATTCCGAAGACTTTCTAGAGGATGGCTTACATTTTTACAGCTGGGACTATCTACGTCCCGGTGCTGTATGACACTCTGCAGATGTTGCAGTCTTGTGGGCACCAGCTTGCTTCACTTCATCGTTGGACAGACATGGCTTGGGTACCCATTACCATTGGCATGCTGCCAGGATTCCGAGGTGGTGGCATACGTCATACACGACATTGCAAGTTTATGGTCATCGGTGGGTGAAATCAAATACAAATGAATTATATACACTGATAGTCTTGCGGCTATGGGTGCAAATTATAACTTTGTCGCTGAATTGTTTTCAAAGCTGGTGGGTACAAAGAAGGCTCTGGTTCAAAAGCAGAAAATTACTGACGAAAACCTATATAAATACCACCAACTGAAGTTGTCAACAAGTATATTGATAACTTTAAAAGGAATTCTCGAGTTAACGTCAACAAAAATATAATATTGAATCAATCTCTAGCAGGTAAGAGATGATATGGCAAAATAAGACATGTGTCCACGTACAATAAATTATATACCGTCAAGAGTGGTTACATCTGATTCTGATGTATTAAGAATAGTATACGATATGCAAAATCCGTCAGCTACCGAAGTAACTTCAGTGGCACCCACGGCATGCACGGTGACATCGCTTTTCGAACGTGCACTGGCAACCACCAGATGTGTCACCCCTTCCCTGAAAAGAACAAGGGCAAGCCTTTATTAAGCCAACCATACCATAGCAAACTTTAGCTGTCTGCACATGGCCACATAATTGTTTAGGCAATTATAGCAAAACTATATTTAATCCAGCAAGTATAGGCTTAAAATAAGCGTACATTTCACAGATAGAGCATAAGGCCAACATATCACAGTCGATGATCCAGCATAACGTCTGTGTCGTTGGCAAAGCTTTGATCTATCTACTTGTGTTCAATAGTAACCTATTACTGTATGTGCAAGGTTGATTGGTTGAGCCGCTCCTGACGGTATGACATGTTACCTTTCTCCCCTCCACAGTACGGTCGAAACGAGATAGAGGACATCGGCTTATCGCTCGGTAGTGTATCGAAAATAATCAATGTGACTACCCGACTTCGGTTCCATGTAAACTCTTTGTGCCCCTCTCAGACAGGGCTGCTGGATTTAGCCATGCATCCAAGCAAAGGTAAGACATAAAGCCACAGAATCTACATAAAAGCGAAATTGGTACACACAGCAAGTGCAAAAAATGCACAGATGGTTCCCGGGTAACAAAACAAATCGACCTCAGACTGGGTTCCAAACCTGGTCATTCGTAACCCGGATTATGATTTCACATTGGGTACAATGGGGAAAAGGTGTTGATCTGCTCTCTAACTAGGCAAATAGTCATTCTTACATTTAACAATAAAAAACTCACTGTTATACTACGATAAAACAACTTTCTAAAACATGTCTTTGGCTAAATAACTTTATAGGCAACCATTTGCGATTAACCCATTTTAATTTTTCGCAGGCAATGTAAAGGTGGTAAAATTAGTAACCCGAACTGTTCATTACCCGAGGTGTTCTTAATCCGGAACACCGGTGTACGTGGGAAAAGCAGACAAGCAGTTACATCCAATATTGAGTACACACCGCTCGTGCTATCTTCGGACATATGTAGCTGCTGTCCAAGCATTTGAGCCCGAACACGGAACTCAGTAGAACTATCCAACCTGGTATTATTTTGTTGATATTCGTCGTTGCTCATCCTTCGGTACTCATGACTGAGAGGGGGCACAATCCATGTCTGGGCTCAGTTCTTTCGTTCACTCGTATTTAAAAAAATCTTACAGTTCATTCCACAGCTAGGTTTGAACTGCCTATGATGACCACGTGAGAGGAAGTTGACAGCAATGAGTGCATAGCTAGAGGGCGCACGGACAGAGGCTAAGTACTGAAGCGAACGGCCACGAACTAGTAGGAGGTTCGACCCCCCTCAGCCAAGAAGCCAAGAGAGAGAGCAGCCCACAGAGAGAGAGAGAGAGAGAGAGAGAGAGAGAGAGAGAGAGAGAGAGAGAGAGAGAGAGAGAGAGAGAGAGAGAGAGAGAGAGAGAGAGAGAGAGAGAGAGAGAAAATAGAGAGATAGGGAGAGTGAGACAGAAAGAAAGAAAGAGAGAGAGAGGGAAAGAGAGACAGAGAGAAAAAAAGAGAGAGGAAGAGAGAGGTGGGAGAGAGAGAGAAGGAGAGAGGGAGGGAAAGAGAGACAGAGAAAGAAAGAGAGAGAGGAAGAGAGAGGTGGGAGAGAGAAGGAGAGAGAGAGAGAGAGAGAGAGGAGAGAGAGACAGGGAGAGAGAGAGAGAGAGAGAGAAAGAGAGAGAGAAAGAGAGAGAGAGAGAGAGAAGCCTCCTACATCATATGGGTGCAAGCTTTCAAAGCCTGCTGAAAAGTGTGTCAAGTTGTTCCGCGATCAAGAGCTCAGCATATCGTCTCAGGAATCAAAGACCACATGACTGCATCTTAACAGAGCTGAGCTGGCAGATGTTCAGACTTGCCTAGAGGCAAAGTGAACGAATACAGAAAGATGTCTGACATTATCAATATAAGCATAATAATAATACATTTGTTATAGCCCCCACAGATAACTTAACTCTTTCTAGGAAACTTTACATTTGCTTTAAGGAAGCATGATCGAATGGTTATCGGTAGCATACTCAATGAACAAAAAGCGTAAAATGGTTAAGGTGACATGCACGTGATCAGCATGCAAATATGGTTAATGGTAGCATGCGTAGTGTCAACACGCATTAGCACATAAAGGTCGATTCAGAGAGACCCACTAAATGCTGTGATAAATAGGTGCACTTTTAGTTTCTTTTTAAATGTTGTCATGTCAGGAGATATGGTGATGCAAGTCGGGAGTGAGTTCAAGGCTTTGGGACCATACGAACTAAAGGCACAGCCTTAAAGAATTTGAGGTTCATACGAGTTGTAGGTAAACAATTAGATTCCGAAAAGCATGTGGTACTATGCTTAGCCTGGTGGGGGTAGATCTGATAGGTAATCTGGAGCTAAAGAATGAAAGGACCTAAAAGTGAGCGACAAAAACTTGAAGTCGATGCCTTGCTTGACTGGGAGCTAGTGCAGATCGGCGAAAAGTGGAGTGATGTGGCAACAGCAACACTCACGACAAACAAGCCTAGCTGCAGAGTTTTGCACCAGCTGCAAGCGCCTGATTGCACAGGCAGGTAGACCAACAGGCAGTGAGTTACAAAAGTTGATACAGGATGTCTGTCACAAATGCGTGTACTAATGTAGATGTGGTATCCTTGTCTAAACACGCCCGAATTTTAGTTATGTTACGTAGCTGAAAGTAGGTAGACTTGACTGTGGAGCTGACATGATTGTCTAATGATATATCACTTTGGAACAGGATACATAGATTTCGAACAGAACATATGCTGGCAGAGCCAATTTTGACCACTAACCTTTCCAGTTTCTGAAGCACTCTTGGTTTTCCCATAACTAGTAAATTGGTTTTATAATCATTCAATTAAGGAAAATTTGCTGCCATCCATGTGCGGATGTCATCAATACATGCAGCCGGGGAGTTGAGAGATTTCGAAATGCTGGAGGGATCAAAGCAAAGGTACAACTGAGTATCATCCACATAGAAGTAAAAGCCATGATTGTGCCTGGCGATCACATCGGCAAGAGGGTGAGTATAAACCGTGAAAATAACGGGACCAAGCGCAGACCCCAGAGGTACCCCATATTTCAGAGGCTCGTGGGATCTTCTGTGTCCGTTCACATCAATACTCTGGAGTCTGTCACTGAGATAGGACCCGTACCATTGCTATGCAGTACCAGCGATGCCCAGTACCATTGCAATGCAGTACCAGCGATGCCCAGTACCATTGCAATGCAGTACCAGCGATGCCCGGGCGAGATGAGAGGCGCTCAGGAAGGGCTATGATGATCGATATGTGATCGATAGTATCGAATATCAAGTATCTATGTGATCGATAGTATCAAAAGCTCAGAAAGATAGAGCAAAAAAAGCAGAGATACTCTACCTAAGTCTGCATTCTTAAGTAGGTCGCTATGAGATGGTTGCAGCACTGCAAGAGCTGTGTAAGTGAGAGCAGATGTGAAAAGGTTAAATGAGCGAACGAAATAGATCTGCTTAGTAGCATAGTAATACAGTCGTAAGTGATCTATGAATGATCTAGTCTTCCATGAATATGTGTGTATGTGTGCTTTCGTTCGCGTGTGTGTGTACGTGTATTCGTGTCTATAACTCTCCTAAGTAAAGTAAAGGGTAGCTGATGTAGCAGCCTCATTTCTTTAGCTGCAGAGCAGCTTTTTCTTAGCTTTCAGTGAAATTGCAATAAATAAAGATTCACCTACTGCTGGACTTACACGCTTGAATTGGGTCGATTCAAGCACGTTATTAATGTATCTCCGTCTGTAACTCCACAAAGACTATGTAGGTGTTACACAGGAGAGTTTTGTATAGCACACTCACAGCCTAAGCGGCTTTCGGTACGCATATTATAATCAGGAGAGCAGTTGAGGTTAGCATGGAATTAGAAATTTAGAACGGCTGAAAAGAATGAGCCATAGTGGACAGCAGGAGAGTAGGTGTCGTTGCGTAAGAATCGTGGAAATGAGTTCCACAGCGTTACTGGTTTAAGACCAGGCGGCATTGATGAGATTAAGTAAATGGTGAGCAAGTGAATTTCTTGAGCTTCAGAAGCTGTCGGCGACTGTGTCCAAGCAAAGTCAGCCTAATCAGACTTCCTATTGTGCCATCAGTTCCTGTGTTTCCTTCGAACTGTCAACCAACTTTCAATCCTTCAGAGACCATATATAATTCGATGTATACCTTCAGTTACTATGCGCCCAAACCCTGGAACTCACTACCGACAAGTGTCACATCCTCAAACTTGACAAGATTCAAAGCAAAGCTAAAAACTGTTTCTCAAAACATGCCCCTCTTTCGCGTAAATAGCCCCTTATAAGCGGTGGTCTTGCATGACATTGTTCCATCTGAAACTTGGCATTTGGGTCCGCTGTACGTGGATCCCTGGTGTAACCTTGGCGGCCATGAGGTCATCTCATCTTACCAAAACTTACAGGCATCTGAGTAAGCCTCGGAGATGCCTTCGCTCTCGCGGTATTCATCCGCTACTTTGGGCATCTTTCAGGGGTGGTTGTTTAGGGCTGCTATTTAGTGGCCTTAAATTTGGAGGATGAGATTACCTCTGGTGGCCTTGAATTTAGAACACGTGCACTGGGAGTACCAAGCAATTCACAGGCCTGACATATCCGGGTGGCCCCCTCACACTCCTCTCACCAACTGAAGGACTTTTGCTTCAAGTTTTGCCCTCCACGATGTGATGACGGAGCAAAACTCTCATTATCTAGGCTGATGTCAACTTGATTAAAATGTGGGCTAGCGTTGGAGCTCAAATTGTTCAGGTAGGGTTTGAGTTTACAATGGTCATGTGAAAGTCTTATCAAAGCCAGGAGCTAACCTGATTAGAACCAGCTGAATTCTTTCTCTGGCAGTTAACTGCTCTCCAGTTTTACTGCAGCAAGCATTGAGCCCTCAGTTTGTCGTGTAACTGCTTCGGCAGAGTCGCTCTGGAAGCATTTTTGATTATAATAGCACCCGCATGAATGGAGTCTGCATCCGGGTACTCACAGTTGTTTCCTGCAATGAGCTGCTGCTCCTCTAGTGAGCAGCCAAGGAGCTTACTGTCGGCTGGTTATCAGCATGCGTTTTCCTAGCAGGACACTTGCTTGGAATGTCAGGATTCGGTCAGCATAGGATTGGTGTCTTCTTGTGAAAGTCGCTCAGAAGTAACAAAGTTCTTGCACATTTTACATCTGTGACCATCGATCGATGGCCTTAGCCTACCGGCCATGACACTGATAGCACCTCTGAGAGCAAGCCTTAAAAACGCAGCCTATGCGGTCGCTGAGGAGTAAGAACTTCCGAAAGTCCGGGTATTAGGCCCAATTCAGCTTCAGCTTCGTCATCGTGCTGGCTCTTGGCCAGAACGATGTTGCATCACAAGTCTCGGCCACACGTGACCGAACCGAGCGTCCAACGATCCGAATATACAGCAGGCAGAAGAGCATAGCTTGCTTGATTCGCGGCAGCTACATGTTACCGGCTAATTATACATACGTCGAGCAGTGGGCCGGCCAACCCAGTGCTGTCTCTTGAATGACGAAGTGCTAGCAAGGGTAAACACAGGAGCTCAGAAAAACGAAAACTTACCTTTGGGCCCCATCGTGCCATCTTGGTAGCCCAGCATATCTCTGTTTTGCAAACGGAGCAGATCATTAGGTCACAGCCATCCTTCTTTTGCAAAACCACTTGGCAGCCTGGACATTTCATCGCCTCTCCGCTGGCCAAGAGGTTCTGAAATCAGACGAGGACCACATGTTAGCACAAGGTCATAGCTGCGGCCTTCGATGCACAGCTGACAGTACAAGCTTAATGGAAAGCTCACACCAGCCAGTTAAAAAAATTTTTGAGCCAGCGGATCGATCTGCTGGAAGGTTTCTTTCGACAAAAAAACAGCTTTCTGTATTCGTGCAGCACCCGATTTGCATGACGGCTCAACAGACTGACGATCAGAAAACTGATGCAGGCTCACTACAAGTGCATTCGGTCAGCTAGCCACAACTTACATGGATATACACTTGAGTGGCCCGTGCGCTGTCATCATGAACCGCACGTGCCTTCAGGTCATCTTGATACTCTTTACAGTTCCGACCTTCATGGATCACCTTGCACGTGAGGCAATTGACGTGGCGACATAAGGTACAACGGAAGAAATTAACTTTGTCCTCGTAAATACACCAGCCGGCACAATTAGGTGTCGTGCAGTGAAAGCTGTTGGGCTCACAGGCCTCTGCCGCTGAAAGTCCTCGTTGCAAGTATGCATCATAATGCTCTGGAGCCATCTGCACAGGGGCCAACATCGTTTTGGTTATCAGGAGGACTGGTTCAGCAGCAATTAAGAGCAGCACTAGCTAGAGCTTAGTAAATAAAACTATCAATTAGCTTTTCCGCAAACGAAGGCTAAAAATTGACAAAACAACAAAATGACTGAGCCTGCAAAGGAATGATATCAGTTCTCACATGCAAAAACAAGATTTCTTTGGCATGTGAGTGCAGACGAATGTACTTTCGTTCCAGTAGAGGCCGGACAACAGTCAAAATACTCATACTCGAAAAAACTCATAATAAAAAAACTCATACAAACGCCTACAAGCACACACATGCTCACGCTTCGGCGCATGCGTGCACACAAACACGTATGTGTGTGCACACATACATATATGCACATGCTCGCACACACCGACAGCAGCATCTGTTAATTCTGCTTGTCGGTGAAGACAAAGCAGATCAATTAAAACTAGGTATTCACTGAGAGTTAAAGGGGAATTTATAGCGGAATTAAGGTCGGCTTACATGACGCTAAACTTTTAGAAAGTCAAAGAATGTGATGGCAAGCTTTGACCGTTTTCTTTACGGCTCGTCAAGAAAATACACCCACGGAGCTGCCAAAAGAATTGACACCACAGTCTCACTACCATTTTGGGTGTGGAGGTGGACTTGAATTTTGCCCACTGAGCAGACACAGCTGAGAACCATCGAGCGACATGTTGCAGCTAAACTTAATAGATTTGCAGACGCCCAATCTACGACGCCACCAATAAAAGCACTGGCCTTGCATTTATTGAAACAGTGCGACACATGAGATCTTAATTAAGTAAGTAAGCATCCTTGGCAAAAGAGCATCCGGGTAATGCCCAAAGCCAGTGCTAAAGTGGGGGTGGCTTACATACAAATTGTTTTGGCACAAGCACACAACAATGTTCTGCATACAAAAAAGAGCCACAACATCATCCCATTATTCCAATCTACATTAACTTATAAGGAGAATGGCTGAACTCCGTAAAATTTGACAACGGTTAAGTTTTTGCACTGCAAGCACAGTGACATTCACCGTCAGCATAGTCGTTCTCGTGGCAATCTGGCACGTTTCTTCATCACTTGAGCGATAGCCAAATAAATGCAAACACCTATAAAGGGCTGAGCACCACAATCATCTTCAGACTTGCTAAGTGATAACACTCGATCTTACCGCTTTCACCTCCCGATCCAGAATCTCTTCTGAGCATGAGTACACCGCGTCGGCATATGGGCACTTGATTGAAGGTTCAGTTGAATGGATGATGTAACCTCTCAGACAGGACCTTCAAAAAAAGCTAGTTATTAAAAAATAGCTCAACATATCCAATTGCTATGAAGATGGCCTAAACTGGAAGTGATATGTATAACATATGGTCTAAAAGAACCTAGGATTGTTCTCAAAATTCAGATCAAACCTACGACTTCTCTTCTGGCTCACATAGATCTCTTAGCAGCTTTTGACACAACTGACCACCATATCCTTCTGGTGCGCCCCTCAACATTGTAAGTAAAATGATAGATTTCGTTTGAGCTCAAAACAGGGAGAGGTGCCAGGGCACGGACGTTAATAAATGACTTTCTGTCACCAGTGGAGCCCTAAATGTGTTAGGTGCCTCAGTTTTTGTACGTAAGCCCTATTCTTTTTACATGATATACTCTCCCTCTGGCCAGAGTCATCGCCAAAGGAAATATTGGCGTTCATTTCTACACCGATAACACTCAGCTCCACCATTCCCTCAATCCGTCCAAGTCTTGATGAATTACACTGAATTCCAGTGCAGCATGCATTGACAACCTCCACATTGGGATGGCCACCAACTTTCTGAAGCATTACAACAATAATACTAAACTGATAGTAATGGGCAAGCCTAATGTTACCCTATAGTCGGAAAACCTGCCTTCGCGATTGGTTTATGTAACATCATCAATCTGGTGGCACCTATGGCTGCTTTTTGGAAAAGCACTTGTCATAGGACTGCTTGACAAGCATTGCCTCTAGTGTCAAGTATGCCAACTTTTAGCTTAGGAATGTCGCCAGAATTAGGACCTGCTTCCTGTAAACAAGAGTACAATAGCCTAACTAGTTTATTCTATTGTGACATCGTGCCTAGATTGCTAAAATTCCCTATATTCAATCCTCTCCGGCTGTGCCCTCACATATCTACGGCTGGTGCAAAACTCAGCAGCTCGTGCGGTCTGTCGACAAAGGCAACTACCACGTCAAACTACTTCTGAGCTTCAATGGCTCCGTATGAAGAATCGAATCAATTTCAAGATCCGAAATCTGGTTTGTAGGTAACTTCACTTGCTTGAAACCACCCTACCTATTCGATCTAGGTGCTCCTGCAGTTTTCTCTCGAACCTCTGCCTCTCGAAATCTAGTAATCTCCTGTCCCTAGCACCAAACTCAAATGTGTTGGCGATCGGGCCTTCAGCTCGAAAGTCTTGAAAAATTCATTGCTGGCTACGGTCACTATATGCAATGACTTTGCATTATTTAAGTATTAGCAAGAGACTGGTCTGTTCTGCTCAGCTTTTTCTGCATGCTTGTGGATTCATCTTGTTCTTGTGTGCTTTGAGTGCTAACCTTTGCAGCATTCAGTGCATTCAGTGGTATTGATCAGAGGTTCTACTAATCGGTGACCCTTGGCATCTTCTTGTGTGCGTTTGCATGGTGGTCTAAGCAATAAACTTGTGTGCTTATGCATGCTTGTCAAAGCTTAATACCGTGCATGTCATTAACCCTCTAGCTGGTTTGGCCCAGTGGTTAAGGTGCTCGCTCCGATCAAGGTCTGGCCTAGCTCGTGGGCTTGAGCCCCATGGAATATGTGAAGTGCCTAAATAGAGATTACGTTCTCTTAGGGCTCTATGAAAATGACTTGTTTTAGGGTGCTGTGCGATGTACCCTCTCACTACAATCGCAGCCAGCTGCGAGTACAACTTTGATGATAAAATGTGTCGCCTGAGCCATTTTACTTCACGCTGCCCCTCACACCTGTTGTTTCCCTACACCTGTGGCTGTCTCTACACGATCAGACGGTTTGCCTCGTCACGGTCCACGCTGCGATCTGCACCACTGTTTCAGGTGCTGCACTGCAGTCCGGCGAGGCACTGCCAACTGCTAACAGAGCAGTGCCACGACGATCTGGAATATTGAATAATCGATATTCCTGCCAGCAGCAGTTCCTATATTTGCCACACCACAGTCGTCCCGGACACCTGTCGCATAAGTGGCTCTTTAAATCGGTCACCGAGGGGTGGGATGATGCAATGGACAGCAGTAGCAGCAGGAAATTCGACAGCAACAAATACATGTAAGTGCTCACATACAAGACTGGAACGGATGGTGGTGGCTTTAGCAAATGGAATCGACTTCAGTATATGCAGCAGCAATAGTCTCTATATCTCTTGAGACTTTTGGGGAGGGTGCAATTCAAATCCGTTATTCCCTTAGCAGATTTCCTGGCCATGAAGTTAACGGTATCAAACTCGACTAAGGTCTCGGCAGATGGAAGCTCGTGGACACAAATCATGGCCTGATCTCTTTTCAGCATGGCTGCTGCTTGCATACTACCGTGACGCCAAGGAGGTTGCCCAAAAGTCACTTTTCGATGTCGGAGAAAGGGAGAATTTTTACAGTGCTATACGGTTGCCAAAAAAGTATGATAGCATGGCTCAAGCAGACTACACTGCGTTAAATCACAGATACATATACCTTGAATACTCACCTGCAAAATTCATGCAAGCACTCCTGCAGCACAACACCTTCACCTGTACTACAGACGCTTAGACAAATAAGGCAGTGAAATGGTGCAGTGTTGCGAACCAGGCGAACGGGTTCTTCTCGGCTCATCTTAGTTAGGATTTCCATTGATACGTTTGACTGCTTGTCTGACACACCCACCAAAACAGCTTCTGCCCTTTGTGGTAGATCCTGTCAAAGCGGTTACACGAATATTTAATCATTTGATAACACCAGCATCTGGGGAAAACTTACGAATGCTGCAAAATTACACGCACCAAAGTGAGAAGTACAGCTGCTCGGTGACGAACATCGTGACACATTTACGGTTAAGCTTCAGTGTGATCACACAGTCCGGAGACACATACATAAACAACCCAATCAGATACAATGCCCATCTGCTAGACTTAATACCGTGCATAGTAAAGCCGCTATAAAGCCGTCATTTCGGGCTGTGGGTCGCCTCTTAAGTCTGCCGAGTTTTCAGGTTTTCTGCGCATAGGAATTAAAGGCGAGACATTCGTAGGATTAAAGCTTGGCTAAAGGTACTGTTCAACAACCAAACTCTGAGGAGTTGGTGGCACAACGTGAGGCCTGGTTAGTATTTCGCATAGGTAAGCCAGAGCAAGAGAATGAAGAGTGATCCTAAATGCGAGTGACAGGACCATGAGGCTAATAGACTAACTAAAAGTACTGTAGCAGTTGCCAAATTTTCCAGCAGAAAAGCCTAGCTGCCGAGTTATACACCATCTAACTTACTAGTTATGGGCAAACCCAGTGTGATTCAGAAATTGGAAAGGCTGACGCTCAAAATTGGCTCTGCCAGCATATCTCCTGTCGAATCAGCTCGAAATCTAGGTGTCATATTCCAAAGCGACCTCCTGAGAGCAATATCCTGAGAGCAATCTCATATTACTCCTACCTAATTTTAGTATTTTTGGCATGAATTTTCTAAAATTCGGAAAAGTTTTGAGTTTTGTGTTGATTTCCAGAGTTCGTGGATTTTTCGTGCCAGCATTGCATGTATTCAGTTTTTGCTTACCTTCGGTGATCTTAAGTTGTTGCCTAGACCTGAAGTGCTAGGCTGCATGTGTTCGCTGACAATCGCTAAGCCGTCGTTATTCCTTTGGTGCATACGGACAGGTCTCTTGGCACCACACATTGCACACTTCAAAGATGTGACATTATCAAAAGTGCATTCTATACACTTCCATGCGCAGGCCTATAAATGAAATGGTACATGCAGTTAACATTCTTATAGTTGTTGCCGTGGTTGGATAAAATATAAGATGTGTGATCAAGAACTTCTTCAGGTGCCATGCAAACAGTTCAGCTCGTTAGCAGAAAGATCACAAACTGAGCCGTTTTGCTGTGGATCACAGCCGATCAAAGACTGACTACTGAGCTTTCACAAGTGTGTCACGATGCTTGCATCACAATTTAGCTACAATAAAATATTGAAAATAGCTAGAATCATGAAACTGCAATACAATTATTCAAAATCAGTGTGTCCCTAAAGATTAATTAAAAAGAACTAGGCATTGTATAAAGCTTACTATGGAAAGCCATTAGAATCTAGGTACTAGTCCCAGCCACTTTTACATCGCAATGAGCCTGCCTAAATAAATAAATACTAGCTGATTTAACAGACTCTTTTTTGTATAGCGACAGAAGATCCTTGGCGGCTACTACCACCGCTTGCAGTGGCGATGGAGGATCGCCCATCACAGGATTCGAACTCACGACCTCGGGGCCGAGGTCGTGAAGAGCAACCACCTTACCTAGTGAGCCATTACGGCTCACCAAACTACAGAGCTGATGACACTACATTCATAAGTGTGCAGGAGAAAACCTGTTTCTTCTAGACGGAAAGCCTGCTGCGCCAAAACGCCATCCTTATAATCGAACTGATCCAAACTATGTAGCTGAATTTATACACAAGCCTAAAAAACATTAACGGCTTTGCAAATCCCCTCTTGCCGAAATGTCCGTGGCTTAGGGTTTACTCCCACGAGCAGTGAGCAACGCTGATCTTCTGTGTCATTTTGCAATAAGAAAACAGGCCTTTTCTAAAAGTTACCTTGACCAGCATTATCGAGTAGGGGTTAATTCTCTATAAGTACAGCTCAGGCGAAAATACAACAATACAGACGGCCAGATAAACACGGTGCAGTACATTCGAAAGCGCTCGGGGTCTTGACAAATCATTCCACAAGAGTAATAACATAATTAGGGGTAAAAATTATGAGAGGCAGTTGCAGAGAAAAAAAAGGAAAAACAAAAGATAGAGAGTGGAGAGAGCTGGAGAGAGCCGGTACTTGGCCCAAAGATATCTCTGAGAAGCAATAACCGCAGAAATAAAAGCTAGTCACTGTTGCACTTGCATTACACCATTTTTAACAGCTTGCCATGAATATAATGTTTCACCACACACTGAAGGGCAGCAGAGCATTAAAGGTTCACAATGAGCTTACAGGTGTGTTATTCAAGAGATAGTAGATTAATGACCCAAGGCACACGACAATTGTTTTTAAGTCCAGTGCTAAAACGCACATGAATAAAAATGTATTGAAGCTTAATTCCCAACTAGCTTGGATGCCCGATGTTTGCATCTGAGGGCAGCAAAGACGAAGCAGTTCTGATGACCTAAGATGTAAATGCTAGAAATGTATTTGGAAGTAAACGCCTAAGTCAAAAGAGAGATGCCTAGTGTGTACCTGCTCAGTAAATTTAAGTAGATTTCGTTATGAGCGCTATTAAAAATTGGCTGCTGTTTTTGAAGCATGACCTTGTTAATGGTAACCGTGGACTTCTTCTCTAGCTTTATAAATTTGCTTAGAATGAGATTTATTTCTCTCATCAGTCGATATACCCTTATTATTACATTATTACCATTTTTAGTGGATTTACTATTAGGTGTAGGCCAGGTGAGAAGACTTTGAGCAATCAATTGGAGCATGGTCTCTGCCTTTGTTCTCCGTGTGCAGGAAATATATATTCGGATAAAATACCAGGAGACAAGGTAGCTTCATTCGCACGAACTATATCAGCGTTGTTATGAGAATAATTTTGAGAAAAATATGCATTAAATAAAAATATAAAGATCTCGCCTACGTAAACAATTTAATTTCGAGAATAAGTTATTTATGCGAATATATGGCAATGATCGAAGCAACTGGAAGAAGGATCTAATGGCTTAATCAAATCTTTATGACACGAAAAATTAAAGTATGGACCATGCATTCAATAGTGCAACTATATGCTAGGAATTCACGTTTGACCACTACTGCTGCTATGCGGACTACAAACCCCAGTTATTACCATCTTCGTATTCTTTTCTGTGTATCGAAGCGAGTATGTTCACATATGTCTTATTAAATTCTGGAATCGTATTTTCCTGTCATCGTACTCCCTCAGTTATCTTAGTAGACGGCTTGGTTGGAAGGAGTTTGTGATCCGCAAGACAATAGTACCTATAGAGTTATAGCAACCCTGTAACTCACCCCCCCCCCCGACTGACGTAACGATATCCCCCTGACATGTAAGCAGGAGCTAAAAACGAACCTTTTCCTCTAAGCATTTGCAGGGTAGCTGTCAATTGCCTTATTTGTGCTTATGCGTACTGACATCGTGCAAGTTACCGCTAACAATTTGTACACGATAACATACAGTATTTTAAAAGTGCCTGGGCGCAAAGCTGCCAACAGCATCATCAGCCGCTCAGCTGTCTTTCTAGCTGCCATAGCAAACTGCTACAGCAGGTGTGCAGCAGAAGTGCTCACACCTGTGTGACTGCTTCGTCATCTGGCCTCCTGGAAGGCCGCTGCAGCAGGCTCTGCTCGTCATCTTTCCGATTTGGGAGTGCATCGACGTCGATGACTGGTGAGTGAGGGTTAGTTAATGACGGTAAGCGAGAGAACGTCGTGCAGCACATTTCACAGTCCGTACGAGCACCGCTGTTGGCATAGGTGCACCGAGGACAACTCCAGCCGAGCACCTGCAAAGTCCATGCTGCAATGAATGAGGCTCAGGCAGAAGGTTAAGCTACAGCTTTGAACACGATCTTGAAGACAATGAGTGCCATTTAGGAAAATTATTACTCTGCTCTCCTCTATTAACTTATAAGCATATAGATTTAATTCATTTGTTTAGAGCTCTAAAAGAGCTCGATCTTTATTCAGGCGCATCGCCTATGCCACGGGGCTCGAGTCCACGTCCACGGTCATCAAATACATTCACCTCGACCTTAGTCGAGGCGAGAACCCTAACCTCTAGGCCAAAGCAGAGTGGCACTTGGCATTACTACGCGAAACTCGATCCCAGAGGCTTGGCCGTGCGTCTCCTTTGCTAAAAGAGCTAGGATGGCTGCCGGTGGATCAATGGATACAGAGCAAAGTTTTACACTAACCCACAAGGCCTGCCATGGCTTGGCTCCTCCGTACCTAGCTTAACTGCTGCACTAGTTTCAGCCTCCTCACGCCCTCTGGTCCTCTATGGACAATAAATTAGTTACAGACGGAGATACGCACACGCACACACGCACACACACACACACACACACACACACACACACACACACACACACACACTTGGAATGCTTGCTTTTACCGAGCCAGAAAGACATTGAAATCGTATAAGAATCACAACCATGGCTGACTCTCCAACATAGAGAGAAAGTCAGTTAATTAAGCATTGCTTTCGTAATGTCTGCCGCCACGTTTAACCACTTCTGCCTGTCTGAGCTTCACTGGCTCCCTATCAAGCATCGAATCGATGTTAAGATCCTCAGTCTGGCTTAAAGGTCACTTCACTCACTTGCACCAGCCTTGACCTACCTAACCTCTTTGCTCATTCAGTATGCTCGGGCACCACCTGGTCCTACGAATCTACCTTGCCATCTTGTACTCCCAAATATTAAATTGAAATATTTTTGGTAATTGAATCTTAAGTTCATATTCACCTAAAGTCTGGAGCTCGCTGCAGTCACTATTTGCAACGACCTTGCATCTTAAAAGTCTCAGCAAAAGACGCATTTGCTCCGGTAGGATTTCATTCGCCTCAGTGAAGTTATGGCTGTTGTGAAATTCGGCATTGTATCCATCACTAATCAGTTGGCTTGCTTCTTTTCCGGCATATCTTCAGAGACTTGAGGGTGATTTAGTTCTCTTAGAGCACGGAAAGAGTGCTTATTCTTGTTGTTTTTGCTATTGTTGCTGAGCATTCTTTTTACCCAGGCTTGCTCCTCCTTCTTCATGTGTCCATCATATCGCCTGCTCCTCTTAACTCTATAAAACTCGTTAGAGATCACGATTATGGCTCCTTTTCTCACAAAGTCTGGAACTCACAACCGACTGATTTGAAGACGTCTTCCTGCCTTAATGACATGTGATATGAAGCTTAAACCCAGAAGTTTCTGTCAGCATTTGCTCCATCCACGTGACTTCTCCTGTATGCACTTTTGTGTGTTAAAATTGTGAACGCTATCGCCAACCAGCTGATATGCTTCCTTTGCAGCAGAAGGGGAGAAAGACAAAATTAAATGTGTTCGTATGTTATACAAATGCTTTGTTATTGTTATTAGCTTAAAGATGCAATATCACGAGGTAAGTGTGATAATACTTCAATGACATTCCCGGAGGCAGCTGGAACGAGAGCCAAGAGAAGTTCAAATGTTTCAAACCCATACGCAGAGGCCAACTGAAAAGCAAAACCCGAATCTGGAAGTCGGGAGCGTCCAAAAGAGTCTGGCCATTTTAATTCGACCTATCTAATCTCACTATGCTTAGTCAGCCATGCTTGGCGAAAGGCTGATCGCGGCAAGCTCAAGCAAAGGAGGGCAAGGCAAGAAGATGGTTTCATAGAGAGATTGATTGACAGACAGACAGAGAAAGAGAGGGAGAGTGAGAGAAGTCAGAGCAAAAGAGAAAAAGAGCCAGAGCGAAAGAGAGAGGGAGACAGGGCAATAGCTGCTGAATGTCATACAGGCGGTGCGGTGACAGCTACGGCTATATGGCCCCTGTGAATCAGGTCAGATAGAAATGCAATTCAAAATTATATAGTTGGTGTTGCAGCCAGTTGCCACCGTTTTGTCTAATCAGATCATGTCAATGCTCAATGGTTGGTGCGTGCTTACCATTACGCTCTCCTCTTCCTCGTTGTAGGCTGGATCAGCACGACCTTGACCAGACACTTGCCTGGGCTCACCCCGTCCCGAACAAGCGAGCGGGTAAGCCATTCTGGAGCTTGTGGCAATGTGCAGCGGCGGTTCCTGCAGCGGCGGCTCCTGCAGTCGTGGCCATTTGCAGCTACATGCCCGGCAGCAAGAGCGGCTAGTTGTGTTGTCACGAGCACAACGAGAGCAGCTTAATCTTTGGCATGCCTGCAATGGAATAGTAAAGACAGGCTGTCTTAACGCACTCCGGTATTTTTCCAGTAAGGATGAACAAAATAGCGGATGGCAAGATACAAGTGTTGCAATTTGCTTAGCAAATAAACGGGCCCCGAAGTGAATCAGGAAGTACCCCTGAAGTGAACACGAGTTTACCCTTTGAAGGTGACTTTGTTTGAAGTTCATTATGTGAAGTGCATGTAAAGAGCTTTAGTTTTCTTAGGAAGGTAGTCAAGTGCATTATTACTATTCTTATTATTACATCGCTATGTTGTTCAAAAGGGACTTGACAGTTAGCAGCGGCGGTAGCACTCAGAAAAGAAGCAATATATAATGCAAATCATATAACTAGTACACAAAGTGACAGGTAATATATTTATACAGTGCCAAATTAGTCGATGTTCATCTAGTCACATAAAACTCAAGACCAACACATTACTATGATTTCTGATTGGACAAAAAATAAAAATGCTATTGGACACTAACACCACAGCTTTAGCAGTTCCATCTACTTAGCAGCACTGAACCACGCGACTGACAGTCCAGAAGGTTTGGCGAGTGAACAGAAAATCAAGTGCAATCCCTGAAGTTGGAATCCCACTGTGGTTCTTTTTCAAATTTATATTTTATGGTTCGTAGGGTTTGGTGCTGGTGGCTGTGGCCTCCCTGGCAACAATCAGGGTTAGCGCTCTGACGACAAATGGCGTGTGGTTGTCTGGGCGACCTGGGGGATGCAGGCCTAATGGGTTTCACAGGAACGTCTTTGGCTGGGAAACGCTAATGGCAATGGCAGCAAGCATTTTTTGGTGCTGTTGGATGCGGACCTATTTGTTTGGCTGTGATGGCTGCACTCAAGTTCCATGTCCATGCACGAGCTATTACCACTTTCTACGTTACGCTTTAACATATCCACATTAAATCGAATACGACAGATCGACACCGTACTCACATCACACACGATAGCATGATGAACGTAGTAACTAGATGAAGAGAATATTCTCCGCATATAAATGCAAGGCAAAATATAAATTTATATAGAACAGTGGTACCACTGACTCAATTATTTTTGAAATCACGCTCAGAACTTCCAGTACTAGCTTCACTTACAGAAGTTCTGATTCGATAAACTGAATGCTTACCGTGTCGACATTTGATCCTGGATGTGGGAAAATTTCTTGAAACTAAATGACGGTAAAACTGAACTGCTCATAGTATACTGCCCTAAGCGTTGGCTGGATTAGAAGGCTTTGCTCTTCTAATAGGTGATGTGTGACCATCACCACGTGCGAAAAATGTATCTGTCGTTTTCGACAGCAGCCTAAATTGTAAAAGCTTCATTCAGAAGACTGCTTCTACAGCTTGCCATCACGTCCGATCCCTATCTAAGATTATGAGTAGTATTCCATGGTGGCTTGCAAACAATTTAACCAGCTCCTTGTCACGACATCCCCTGGAGTGAAAACATTAAAAAGAATGTAAGCAACCCACCTATTCTCGCGGCATTTGCTTTGTCAACATGAATCGTTCCTTATAGCCTAGAAATAAAAACTAAATTGAATGCTAACTGATTTAACAGCCTCTTTTGTATAGCGACAGAAGAGCCTATACGGCAATCACCACCACTTGCAGCGGCGATAAAGGATCACCACTGCATAATTCAAACCCGTGACCTCGGGACCAAGGTCGTGAAAAGCAACCGCCTTATCTAGTGAGCCATCACGGCTCACCATAAGGCAAGGTGTTTGGTCTTCACGACCGAGGTCAAGGGTTAGAATCCTGCAGTGGGCGACTCTTTTTTGCCAACTGTTAACGGTGGCGATAGCTGTTAAGGCTTAGTTGCTGCTACATAAATGAAAATGTTAAGTCAACGAATATTTATGTATGCTCTTATGCTGCTGATTGTATGCATATTATATATTCCGGATGGACACGCTTCCTTGGCAGCATATGCAAAGCGGCCATAAGGCGATTCTGTACTCTTAGGTGCTTTTATAAAAGGTCATCTTTATTCTTAGTGTTATTATTATTGGTTCTACTGAACCCAGATCTGCACATGAGCTTTTCTACCACCGATACCTCGACATACAGACGTTGCACTGGTTAAATTTTCTGGAGCACTAACAAATGTCACGAGCACGTCCCAAATGGATTTTCTCCTAAATATAGCCCTCTCGACATCGCATGCCAAAAATGCATACGCTGAAATTAAAATATATTAGACTACCGTAAGCAGCCAAAGTTACCAACTTACCAGAGGTTTCGGTCTTTCGGTGTTCTTATCGTATCGCGAATAAATTTGCCTCTCATTTTCAGTAGCTAGGTGCCGTTAACAGCAGCCGAGGGCAGCAGCCCTATCGAACTAGCTGAAGGCGCATTTGCTAATCAAGTAACCGAGGCGTAAGCAGTGAGCTAAGATACACCGACGCGTCGCCAGTCGTTCTGCAGCGCCGTGCTGCCGCTGCTCGATAATTTCAAGAGCCGGCGAAGCGGCAGGCCATATCTATAATCGTGCCCCGCCATTTTAGCACTCGCCTCGCTGCGACGGCACTGTCGTTCTATCAACGACAATCGGCACTGCGGCATCGCTCACGTGGCTGGCGCTTCTGCCGTGAGCTACGTAGCTACGTCGGCGCACGCCGCTACGGCGCATTCCAATGTGCGTGAGCGAAACCTACGCTGGCAGTGCTGCAGCACTGGAGCCCGGGGCTGCGGGAAGTGCCTACGGACAGACCTCACCCGCGCGGACACGCCAGAGATTAGTCCGTGCGTAGCTCTGCATGCAGGCATGCACTCACCGATTTGCACCGGCTGCAACTGCCATCGTTCTCTGACAGCGGTCTCCTAACTGAACTCTTCTTCGAATTACTCATTCGCCGGTTGGTATTCGTTTCACCTGCAAAGCACGAATCATTATTTCGGACTTCTGCTTGATGCCAGTGACAATGGCTAGAAAATATTTTGTCAATTGCAATAAAATGACCACGTTTAAAAAGAAACTAAAGATGCATCCATTTGTCACAGCATTTAGTGGGACCCTGCGAATCGTGCTGTTTGTGCTTATGCGTGCTGACATTGTGAATGCTGCCACTAACCGTGTTATCCTTGCTGTTTATTGAGCATGCTACCACTAACCATTCGATTGTGCTTCGTTTGCAGCAAATGTAAAGTGCCTAGATTGAGATTGAGTTCTCTGAGGGTGCTTTATCAAATGTATTACTGTTATGGTTTGGCCCAGTGATTAAGGTGTTCGCCCCGACCGAGGTCTGGCCAAGGCCATTGATTCGAGCCCGTGGCATATGAGAAGCATCAGCATATAGATTAACTTCTCTTAGGGCGCTATACAAATGAATTATTATGGAAACACGATCGACCGGTGAGTGGTAGCATGCTTGATAAACAACATGAATAGCATGCTTAGGGCTGACGTGAACAGGGTCAGCATAGCATGCAAATGTCGCTATTGGCAGCATGCACAGTGTCTGCACCATAAGCACATAAAGGACAAATCACTGGGACCCACTACATGCTGTCATAAGTAGGTGCGTTTTTAATTTCTTTAATGTGATCAAGTCAGGGTATGTCGTGACGCAAGTAGTGAGTGAGTTCCAGGCTTTGGGAGCATACGAACTAAACGAAAGGTCTCCAAAGGATTTGAGGTTTGTAAGAGGTAGTGATAAACTGTTGGATTCCGAAAAGCGGGTGGTACGATGCTTGGCCTGGTGGGGGAGTAGATCTGATTGGTAGGCAGGAGCCAAAGAATGAAGGAACCTAAAAGTGAGCGACAAAACTTTGAAGTCGATCCGCTGCTTGACTGGTAGCCAGTGCAGGTCGGCGAGAAGCGTTGTGATGCGGCAACTGCACCGCTCGTGCCAGACAAGCCTAGCTGCATAGTTTTGCACCAGCTGTAAGCGCCTGATTGCACATTTCGGTAGGCCAGCAAGCAGTGAGTTACTGAAGTCAAGGCGGGATGTCACAAATGTATGGACCAACTTAGATGTGGTATCCCTATCTAAACAAGCTGAACAAGAACTTCAGCAATGTTATGTAGCTCAAAGTAGGCAGACTTGACAAAGTGGAGCTGATGCTGTCATCTAAACGAAAGGATCAATTACAGGCTGCCCCTCAGGGCCTCCTGCCTAGAAAGGCCACGCTCCTGCTATCAAAATAAACAGCTACTGAGTTGGCACGTTAGCACTTATGTCAACATCTGGGAAAACTGCATTTAAGTCGGTTGCAAAGCAGCCGCAACGAAATAGCGACCTTGGAGTAGTGGCAGCGATCGGGTTCCTAGAATAACCGCGATAAACTGGCGTACTGCGATAAAGCCTCTATTTCCAAAATAAACGTCCCAAACTGTAGAGAAATGTGTTACGCATTTACCCACCGAATTTCACGCTATTGCGCTTGTGCGTTCTCGTACTACGGCTTCCAATGGCCCGTGCATTTGAGGTCGTATTGCCCATTGAAAGAAATAGCATGAGAACTCGCTAACGAAATCGCATGAAATTTGCTAGGTTAACCCAAAACAATGTTTTCAATAGCTTGAAATCAAAACTTTAGTTTCTCGACGCCTATTGTAGAGTGTAAACATATATATAATAGCTCATTGTAGAGTATTGTATCGTAGTTTAAATATGTCTTGATAATAAAGTGAAAAGGGCAAAGGTTAAGAGGCAATGATAATCCGCATTCTACCAAAGCGAGATGCGCCTCCGGGCTGCAAAAAGCGACTGCAAAGTAGCGAATTTTTCCAGCGGTCAAATTAGTGTCCTACAGAACTTCAACAGTTAAATTATTTCTGCTTGCCGTTGATTAGCCACTATGCTGCGCCACCTTAGAGAAACACGTTCACTGGCAATTTAAGATATTTAAATGTTTATAGAGAATACGTGCAAACCCGGATAACTCTATCGAACAAAAAATTCCAAACCTTACCCCAAACCTTTCAAATCTCAGACGGTTCAGCGAACGTCACAAGAAGGCCCTGACCAAGCAATACAGCGAGTGACTTCCAACAGACTCTCTCGTACACGCGCTTGCAGTAGCTCGCGCCCAGCGCTCTGACTAACCGGCCGGCAGTTGACCGTCGTTACTCCAGGAGTCTGCGACTGCGGTCACGTCCGCACCTCACGTAATAGCCGTAATAGCGTAATATTATCAAGTGCATAATTATTAATAGCCAGGCCGTAAGTCAAGCAATAATGTCGTTCGTACGTAATCATAAATCACGCTGCCCATAAGCCTCGGCCTATCGCGACTATCCATCTTATCCGCGGCTCTCAGTTATAACTCTGCAGTCCAGTTCACAGTTCTTAATAGCGGGGCTTTCCGTTACTGAGCAAGCTAACGAAGTGGATTAAGAACAGTTTTAGAGGACTTTTGATTGGTTCCCCTTGAATCTCTGCATACGCCTGCGTGGAAAAGTTAGGCAGTGGTGAATCCGGCAATATCGGCAATCCGGACCATTTCCTATAGGGGCCGGATGCGCAAGCTTTCTTTGACATCGCAGGCTGTTCGTAGAGTAGTCGGAGTATGAAAATACTCGGCTCCGGCGGCAATGGGTCATGGTCGTGATTCCGGAAAGAAGACAGAACTGACTACGATTCTAGCGGAGGAACTATGCTTAGATTTTCACTTTCACAAAATGACCAACCTAGTGACATTCGTTCGTGACCCGAGGTACTCGAGGTTTCTTTTCTAAATGACAGCACCGTGGCTTCTAATGTTGGAATTCAATGGCTTCAGAATTATCGATTATTAATGCGCTGGGCATTCTTCGTAAGCACCATTTGACCCAAATAGGTAAGCGACCGTAAGTCAGTCCTGTCCGACCAAGAACGTGGGATAGCCTTGGACCGTCGTTCGCAGGGCGCAAATACGCGCCGCCCTAATGCGTAATTACGAGCCGGACTAAATACGTAAATAGTCGCCACCCTAATACGGTGCTTGGACTCCCGGGATCGGATTATCGAGATCTAGAAGCGACTACTTACGCTCGCCTACGACCAGTTATCTTGGAATAAATTGCGGAAATAGGCTAAATAGAATACGTCGTTGTAAGCCACTCACTTTTAAAAATAATAATAGTTAATAATAATAATAATACACTTGCATAGATAGTAAGTGCCCTTGGAGAACTGAATCTCTTTGTAGGTACGCTATAGATGCTGTATAAAAAGCATTACCGAACGATTGGCGGTAACATACGCAAGCAGCAGGCATAGTGTAAACAGATACATGCACACACGAAGGACGAATCACAGAGAGCCACCGAAAGTCACGGGTACACAATAGTGAAATCAAAAACTAAAGACAGCGATTGCCAGCGCATGGCGGCGCAAAGACGCAGCCACAATCACTCACTGGCAGGCAGACCTTCGCGGACTATCTCTTCAGTGTAGTCTTGCTTTTGTAACGTCGTCTTCCTACTGAAGGGGCAGCTCAATGCTGCGTGTAGTCCTGTACGCAGAATGCCGTTTCGTTCCGTACAAGTAGCGCTGTGTCCAGCTTTGATTTTTGCGTAAGCGTACTTTGCTCTTTAATTTTTGTTGGTGCCCCGTTTGATTTGTGACCTTCAGATCAAGGCGGAATGTAGCTCATTTAGGTATTCGCAGTTTATGGGCAACTGGCATTTATGGCCTTGTTATTCCCACTACGACCAGTTTACGGCCCAGAGATGTTTATGACCCAGCAGAGTACACGGAGCTGCTGCCGGTTTATGGGCCACTGCGACTTATGGCTGTGAGCGTTAAGTAACTCCCTGCAGAGGACAGCGAGTTACGACGACCAAGCAGGATAGTCACTTACTGACCCGCTGCCGCGTTTGGGTGAATAAAAGTGTCTTCTGTTTGAACCTGCTTCTGCGCATTATTGCGCACGTGCGGTTTGGAGACTATCAAACTAAATTCAGTTTTATCCATGTATCCACAGACACAAAGAAAATTTCCTCAGCGTTTAAATAAGCAATAAAATAATGCGTGGATCACATGATTGATCCTCAATATTACATAATTCAATTTTCATCAATTTTAACAACGCATGCCGAGTATGCAAATTAGCAACATATTTCCAACGATATTTTTACCGCGACACTTAAAAAAAGACACTTACTATGACAGTACCGTTGAATTAATACTACAAATACCGCCCAGCATCACAAATATCGCAGAGGGCACAGCGTACGCGCGACGTCGACGACATACGTCTACGGACGGACTCTTATTCCAAAATATATCGATTGATATTGCAGCTTCTTGTCCTTTTAAACGCGGTCCTTTCTAGGTGTTGACATTGCGACAGACACCACTATCTCTAAGCGGAAATACGCTTAACAGACATTCAACCAGGGATTTCAAATCATTGCGGTCTGCTGTCGGCTCAGCTCCAACACTTGCTCCGCGACAGCAATCTGTTCAGCCTGGTTTACACGATGAGTTTGCTTCCTTGTTTTGCTCGATCTTTCGGCAGCTTTTGATACCATCGATCACAAAGTACTTCTAGAGCGCCTCTCATCTCGCCTGGGCATCACTGGCACTGCTCTGCAGTGGTTCAGGTCCTATCTCAGTGGGAGACTCCAGAGTGTTGACGTGAATGGACAAAGATCATCTGAAGTACCTCTAAAATATGGAGTACCTCAGGGCTCTGTGCTAGGTCCGGTCCTTTTCACCGTTTATACTCTCCCTCTCGCTGATGTGATTGCCAAGCACAATCTAGGCTTTCACTTCTATGCGGATGACACTCAGTTGTACCTTTGCTTTCATCCCTCCCAGCCTTCGAGCACCTCAAATTCTCTCAACTCACTTGCTGCATGCATTGATGACATCCGATCATGGATGGCAGCAAACTTTCTAAAACTAAACGATGATAAAACTAACTTACTAGTTATGGGCAAACCTAGTGTTATTCAGAAATTGGAAAGACTGACTTTCAAAATTGGCTCTGCCAGCATATCTCCAGTTGCATCAGCTCGAAATCTAGGTGTCATATTCCAAAGCGACCTCTCGTTAGACGACCACATCAGCTCCACAGTCAAATCAGCCTATTTTCAGCTTCATAACATTGCTAAAATTAGGGCTTGTTTAGATAAGGATACCACGTCCAAGTTGGTCCATGCATTCGTGACATCTCGTCTCGACTTCTGCAACTCACTGCATACTGGCCTACCAGCATGTGCGATCAGGCGATTGCAGCTGGTGCAAAACTCTGCAGCTAGGCTTGTCTGTCGTGAGCGTCGCAGTTGCCACATTACTCCACTTCTCGCCGACCTGCACTGGCTACCAGTCAAGCAACGGATTGACTTCAAGGTTTTGTCGCTCACTTTTAGGTCTCTTCATTCTATGGCTCCAGCCTATCTTTCAGAGATACTACCCCATTAGGCAAAGCATCGTACCACTCGCTTTTCGGAATCCAACAGTCTAGAAATACCTCGTACAAACCTTAAATCCTTTGGAGACCGTGCATTTAGCTCGTATGCTCCCACAGCCTGGAACTCCCTCCCGACCTGCATCAGAACATCCCCTGACCTGACCACATTTAAAAGAAACTTAAAAACATACCTATTTAGGACAGCATTTAGTGGGTCCTTGTGATTCATCCTCGATGTGCTTATGCGTGCTGACACTGTTCATGCTGCCACTAACCACATTTGCATGCTGACCCAGTGCATGTAACCCCTAACCATGTTATTCATTTTGTTTGTTTTTCAAGCATGATTTTACTTACTATTCTGTTGCGTATCACTTTGCAGCAAATGTAAAGCGCCTAGAAAGAGATTAAGTTCTCTGAGGGCGCTTTATCAAGTGCAATATTATTATTATTATTATTATTCCTACCTGCTTCTGTCTTATCTGCGTTTTATATGTCACCAATACTGGGGGGCGGCAGTCCAAGACCTATCTAAGACTTGACGAAGACTCGTCAGCCAAACGTGCTTCTACTGCTCGGTAAGACTCATGTAAGACTTGGCAAAGGACTCATCGCAAGAGCCGTCAATGACACGCCTTCTCCGTTGCTTTGAAAAGCATGGCGGACGACTCTCGCCGGCGAAATCGTCGAAGCGTTTCACGAGAGTCCCTGCTTACGTGGATAACTACGAGCTAGTCATAAAAATCATTTTGTGAGGCGGCGGGCAATAAAGGTAATCGTGGAAGTTTAAAATTAACCTGGAGGTGCATTCGGAGGGCCATTTCTACCTTCCTAACACAAGCAGTTCCCCACGATCACTATGGTGCGGAGCAAGTAGGAAGCAATATTTTGCAACGCCCCAAAATTACGAGCTATGAGCTTAACGAATGAACGGCGATTAAGAACGATGAACTTGGCTGCTAAATTTTAGCTGAGAGCCGCTTATGAGATAGCCGGAGATAAAGCAAAAAAAATTAACAGCGCAACTATTGTATGACCTGCAACCTAGACATTAGGTAAGACGTCAGGAGAAAATGTTGTCGAGTGTGTGACCCTTGATGTGAGTAGGGCCATGTACATGAGCCAAAAGAGACAATGAGTAAGTCAATGCACGAAACTCAGTGCCGAAGGCGTCAGATCAGTTATCAAAATGAATATTGAAACTACACATGACGAGAAAGGATCGATTTTTTGCACATAGAATCGAAATGAGATCAGATAAATGTGAGATAGAGGAGGATTTGGTACCTGGTGGGCGATAGACTACTGTTACCATCGATAGCTTGTTGAAGGGTGAAATCAAGACAATAGATTAGAAAGACTGCTTCGATGGTACTGCAAATGGTTTGAAGTCCAATTTCCAAGCGCACGATAATAGCTACTCCACCTCCAGTTTTGATTGATCTATGGTTGTGAAAGAATGAGCAACCAATCGGGGTAGCGTCTTTAATTATCGGACAGTTTACCGATTTTAGCTAAGTTTCAGTTAAGGCGAGCAGGTCGAGACCTTTTTCCGAAATAAGCTTGCTTATTACTGAGGGTTTAATGCACATTGAGCGAGTAATAATAATAATAATGCACTTGATAAAGCTCCCACGGAGAACTCAATCTCTTTCTAGGCGCTTTACATTTGCTGCAAAGGGATTCCAAAGACAAGCGCTGAGTTGGGCCGCCGGGATTATAACAGGCCTGAGTACCAACAAGTTAGAGATATTCACAGTAACGCTTGAGAGTGAACGTGCTGAGCGGTTCGAGACAATGCCAGAAATAGACACATTTTTAACTGCAATAGCCGCAGCTTGAACCAGGCAGGAGTTCATGCTGCAAGTCAAAATTCCGCTTCATTACCATTTTTGGAAAAATGAAGAGTGCCTGCTTATTATTTTTAAGATCAATTCTGTTTTGGGAAGAACTGATGAAAGTCTTAGCCATCACTGTCAAATGTGACTCTGCAACAGAGTAGAGTGCAACAATAGAGGCTTTGAAAGCTTTTAATGATGACTGAACAACATTGTAGTTTATTTGGAGCAACTTCTGAAGACACAAGTGGAACACTTGAAAGAAGAAGTGAAGCTGGCAGTCTCATACACTGCATTTTTAACTTTTACTTTTCGGCTCTGTAGCTATTTTAATACAGTCTTTTAAGAAGATTGACCGCGTTCAGAAATAACTGCAGGATCCAAAGATAAACTTTAAAGACGCTTCTTGTGACCTCCACTCTTTTGAGATTGACTTGTCAAGACTTCGAAAAGACCTGTGCCAAGAATTACTAGCAGATGCCAAAAAGAGAAGCAAATTGTCGAGAGTTGCAGTTGAACAAAGAATATATGTTACTTTAAAATGAAATATGTTACTTTAAAATGCTTCTTACCACACTCGCGACTCGGCACTTAAGACACCACAATAACTCGTCTCTTTCATTGTCAGTTATACAGAAGGTTTCCTAATTTGAGAGTTGCCTTGTAAGTTCTTCACCATGGCCGCACATGGATGGCAGCAAATTTTCTTTAACTAAATGGCGATTAAACTAACTTACTACTAATGGGAAAACTGAGTGTGATTCAGAAATTGGAAAGGTTAACATTCAAAATCAACTCTGCCAGCATATCTGCTATTGAATCTGCGAGAAATCTAAATGTCAAGTTCCAAAGTGTATTTTCATTAGACAACCACATCAGCTGCACAATAAAGTTTCCCTACTTTCAGCTTTGCAACATTGCTGAAGTTGGGGCTTGTTTAGATAGAGATACCACATCTAAGTTGGTCTAGCATTTGTGACATCCCGTCTTGACCGCTGTAACTCAGTGCTTGCTGGCCTACCGGCATGTGCAATCAGGCGCTTACAGCCGATGCAAAAGTCTGCAGATAGGCTTGTCTGTCGTGAGCATTGCAGTTGCCACGTCATGCCACTTCTCGCCGACCTGCACTGGCTCCCAATCAAGCAACGTATCGACTTCAAGGTTTTGTTGCTCACTTTTAGGTCACTTCATTCTTTGGCTCCAGCCTATCTCTCAGATCTACTCCCTCGCTAGGTCAAGCATTGTACCACCCACTTTTTGGAATCCAACAGTTTACCAATTCCTCGTACAAACCTCAGATCCTTTGGAGACCATGCATTTAGTTTGTATGCGCCCAAAGCATCGAGCTCACTCCCGACTTGCGTCAGAACATCCCCTGACTTGACCACATTAAAAAAAACTTGAAAACTCACCTATTTATGACAGCATTTAGTGGGTCCCTGCGATTCGTCCTTTATGTGCTTATGCATGCTGACACTTTTGCATGCTGCCACTAACCACACTTGCATGCTGACCCTGTGCATGTCACCTCTAACCATGTTATTCATGTTGTTTATCAAGCATGATACCTCTCACCATTCGATCGTGTTTCCTTTATAGTAAATGTAAAGCGCCTAGAAAGAGATTGAGTTCTCTAAGGGCGCTTTATAAAGTGTATTATTATTATCATTATGGCCGTATCAGTTGCCAGTTGTGAACGTTCCTTCAGCAAGCTGATGATAATCCTGTTTTATTTGAGAGCATCAATGGGGTAAGATCGACTCTCGATTTGGCCTTGTTAAGCGTCGAGAAAGAAACACTTCAAATATTGACTTTCAAACTGTTATAGATCATTTTGCCACGATCAAGGCGAGAACAATTCACACAAAGTGACAAGCTACAGTAGAAGGAGCTCCCCATTGGTGCGCTGCGCTAACTCACCAGTAATCAAGCAATCCAGCGCTTATAGCTGTAGATTATTTTCCGCTCTCGGCGTTGCCGCGACCGCCTTTCTGGCCGCCTCCGGGCTTGTGACGGTCACTGCCTTACACGAAGTCTCTGCACACGTGAAGAGGATAACTCGCGCTCCCTGAATGCCGAGCGCGTCTCAAAATAAGCTCGCTTCTCCAACCTCTCGTAATCGTACTTTGAACTCTTCAAACGTAGCGCCAACAAACAATGGTGACGAAGAGTCTTCTATATTCAGGTTGTGCATTCGAATAACCGTGCGTACGCACCACCTGACCAGGATAATAGAGCCGCGATGGCACACCAGGTAAGGCGGCTGCTTGACATGACCTCGGTCCCGAGGTCGTTTTGGAATCCTGCGGTGGGCAATCCTTTGTTGCCCCTGAAAGCGGCGGTGGTAGCCGTAGAAGGCTCTTCTGTCGCTATACAAAAAGAGGCTGCTAAAATCAGCTAGTATTTGCTTTAGTGGCATCTAGGTAATCATATCCGGCGTACTTGGTATGCGCACGGAGGTGTCGGAGTACGCATCTCACCCGGACCCGTACGCCTAGGGGAGGGAAGTCAAAGCCGGGAACGAACGAGGAGGAGGAGCGGGCGGCGACATTAAAAGGTATAAGACCTTTGAAGCTCCTCATTTGCTAGGTGGGACAGGCGGGACAATATATAAAGAGCCGCAGAATGGCTCTTTACTCTTCGATAGAATCGATTCTTTACTCAGTTTCGGCGGCGAACAGCCTTTACGAGCATGCCGTACGGAGGAGGGGGGACCAAACGGAATGCAGCTCCCGCGGCTTCCGCGGCAGGACTGGCCCATCCCTCCCTCCCCCCCGCAAGCCGGCTGAAAGAGGGCGTTGGCTGCCCTGTTCAATGCCCTCTTTAACGCCCGCACAAACGGCACAGCCTCATTGCCAACGGACCTCCAGGAAGAGACTGCCAGACTTCGCGAGCGGCTTTTGGATGCCCAGCGGATAGCTTCAAGGTGTCTCAATAAGGGACTGCAACTTCATTTGGATATAGCCAAAAAGGCCTACTGGAGCTGCGCTCGCGAACTTTCCGGAGGTTTACCGGAGTGGCGCATTTCCTATAAGAGAGGGGTCGTATTTTTTGCAGTTACTGACGGTCACTCGTAGAGAGACGTCGAAAAAAGACAACAGGTCGAACGGAACGCCTTCAGCGAGCAGCCGCATTATTATTTATTTATTTATTTATGGCTACCAATTATTTATTTCGAGAAGCTCGATTATATGACTCGACTCGAAGAGCCCGCGCTGCCGGCGAAGAGCTCTTTCCATAGGGACGAGGGCTGCAAGGTTTCATAAAGGTGTACCCAGGCTAGGTTCGGTTGGCTTGGACCGGGCGGCTATAATGAGGGTAAGGGTCACTGGCTAGGCCGGGGTCGGACCTACGGCATGGCCGGATTGGCGGTGACGTGAGGACACCGGGGCTCTTGGGTAGGAGAAGTTGGCCGAGTAAGCCGTGGTGTTGGAGGCTCCCGGTCTCGCCGAGTTATGCATCTGGATGGTTGCAAGCGTGCTCAGACGATGCGGCCACGCACGCAAGGCGACGAGTACCCAAGGCCCGAGCGGAGCTGGATAGCGCGCTCGTTGTTGAGACTTGTGTATTCCGCGTTCCCCGTGTAGCATGTTCGTGACCCCCCCCCCCGTGTGTTGGCGTCTTTCAGCGGAACCTCTCGACTGTGGTAGACGTCGACTCCCGACTAGCCAAGCAGTTACTCAGCTAGCCGGATCTTATACGATGTACGCTCGTACTGCTGGATTCGGAGTCGGTACAAAGGCGGGACTGCGGAAGCCGACTAACCAGCTAATACGTGTGTTCGCGCTTGCAGCGTCGTCTTGCGCCCCCATAGTGTACTGTGTATAGGACCCTCCCTGTAGACGTGTTTAGTTTCCCTGTTGTTTTTGGCGCATGCATTATTATAAAGAGGTTTAACCTGACGGCCGCTCGTCTTACCCTAGCTCAGCGGCATGGCGAGCGGCAGCGTGGCCGGAGTATAGCGGGGTTTGGCGGAAACTAGCCTTTGACCCCCGGAACTCAGCTACAGAGGGGCAGGTGGACGGACTGCATCGCATGCGGGTCACCTTCGAGCCGCTGAATCTTACCCGAGTACACCATCGCCTAGAAGAGATGATAAAACGGCGGTGCGCTAGGTCAGCCATATAATCACTGCAGATATGTATACTATTCACGGTTAGTGAAATAAAAAAGCATGGAAACGAGTATGCTGTCATCTACGGCAAGGAGGCCAAAAGGCCGAAGCCAAGTAGCAGCCATGCTCGGGCGCGCTCTACACTTTGGAGTCGGGCGTCTTGATTGAAGGCGCTCTGGGCGCCGGGTAAGAGCTGCTGTCGTACGCCATCGCCGGTACTCGAAGCATGCAGCCCGACGTCGCTGTCGAACGAGCGTCTCTGTGCTACGTATACGGACTTGCTATCTTAAGGTAGGGGGCGCTCTTCGTTACAGCCGCGTTCCGCGACTGTCGGCGGCCTAAGTTGGCGCTCCGCTGCCGCACCGCATTGACAAAGTCGCTAGCCGTGCCGGAGGCTCTCGGCTTCGCCTTCGCCGGTATTCGTCGGGCGTCGGCGAAGACCAGCGTCATTACGAGCGCGGCGTTTGCGGCCTAGTTCCGTTCGGGGGCGTGGAGGTCGCGACAGCCGTTTGTAGCATTCGCATCCTGTTTGGAAAAGCAGCCGCTTAATTTTAGAAGACGCTGCAGCATACTTTGAGAAGCCCGCAGGCCCGATGGGCGGGTACATTTGACGAGCAGCTTCGCCGCACGCTAGCGCAGGTGCTCCTAAGGCCAAGAAGGACGTACCTTCAGCGTGAGCCCGGTAGCTACGCCGGAGGGCTACCGAGCTTACGACAGGAGCGCTCCGGTGGTGCGGCCGCCGCCGCGAAGTGTCGTTCCGGCGGCGCACGCTCGGAGAAGCTTTGCCGCTTCTGACTCTCCTTTCGAGGGTGAGTTGATAGCCGAGGCTTAGCCTCTGCAGACCGTAGCACTGGACCGAACACGTTAGCACACTGGCCTCAGTCTTGGCTTCTGTCAACTGTTCGGCAAAAACCAAGTCTACCGTCGATTCACGAAGGAATCCTCTCCTCTCAGATTCCACTGGGTGCTATGGATACGGGATATATGGATGCGGCTAGCGTTGAGGTAGGTAGCCCTGCACCCCGGAGCGTCTCTCCGAAGCCTCTCCCAGTGTCCTTGCCACAACGTCTATTGCTTACGACGGATCTTTTTCACAAAAATGCACTGAGAATACTTGAGCACTGCTAATCAATAAAATTTACTACTTTTTTCTCCGCACTGCACGAGGAAAAGAAAAGAACGTATTGCAAATAGTTGGGCGTCATTTGGAAGCACGTCTGTACTCGGCTTCTTAAACAGTGAGGACTGAATAATAGGATGCGGACTGCCAAAATTCCTGTTGTCACTTAAGGTCAATGCTTAGCCAAATAGCAAAATCTTAGATACGGTCCAGGTCACGACAGTCCGTGTCCATGGAGCTCGCACTTCACGACCGAGGTCGTGGGTTCGAATCCTAAAGTGGGCGATCCTTTATTGCCAACTGCAATCGGTGGTGAGTGCCGTTAAGGCTCTTCAGCCGCTATACAAATGAGCTGTTAAATAAGCTACTATATTGCTATTGCTATTTTTTATGGCACGCGACCTCTTATCTGTTCTGCAGTCAAAATCAGAAATGTTTTGATTTTACTTAAAATTTAAAGTTTTGTGAACTGGTTACTGTTTTGTAATACCAACTATGGTACTGATAAGATGCACCTGGCTTTTTAAATTTTCCTTCACAATCTACTTATAAATTAAAACTTCCTCGATTAACCCCCTAAGCAAACATTGCTTGGTGATGTCATTGCTGAACGATTCCAGGACGAAGACGAAATTGGCATCCACTATTTCCGACAGAGACCAGGTTCTTGATAAACGTGACCTATGCAAGCTGCGGTAAAGGCTATAGCTCACCAAAGGTTAAAATTGCTGAGCAGGTCATTTAAACGGTACCTGCCATCTTGAAAGCGCTACGTATATCCAGCGTCAGCCATGGCATACAATTCAAAGTTCGACGCTACATAGCACAACTCAATTTCCTAGCTCGAACCCTAACTGACTGCATAACTTATTGACAACTACGCGAGTCTCGCTTGTTATGGCGTCAAGCCATAGCTTAAGACATACCGGTTCCTAGTCGTTGTAATTCAGGAACCACAAAGAATATCTAGGCTTATATAAGTTATATAAAAGTTATAATCGGACCTTCGCAGCATGGCGATTTCCAGCGTTTCATTATGCTTGCTAGCAAATGGATGACAGCGAGTTGAGCGCTTTGATATTCAAATTGACGATGTGTTATTACGACGCTTACACTTGGCATCGAGGAAGTAGCGCGCCTGAAACTTGGATGTGAGGCATTGGGCAATATCAATAAAGGCGGTAGATGATTTTGCAACATTCTTACACGAAAGCTGTACCTATGGTGGTAGCCTCCGATGGAATTGAGGCTACATGAAAGGACTTGCCCTACTGGTAATGGATATAAAGTGAAGTACCTGAGGTTTGTAATCGAATATACGTTACCCTGTATAGACCGGCAGGTTTTTACCGGCATCAGATATACAGCAAAGATTTAAAGCAGATAGAATGGCACGCTGCACACCGAGGACGACGAACAGCCTCCAAGCAAGATAAATGTCTCTGGACCCAACTTGCTTAGCAAATAACACCAGATAGGTTTGGACTATTTATTTTTGGCTGTCAGTTGATAAAAGACAAACTTACTCTACGGCTTCTGGTATCATGGAAAGACATGGCGAGGCCGACGAATGAGAGCTTTTTCAACATTAATCTGGGACGGCTCTCATGTCGATGTGGATAACCTCTTGGCGTCGCTCAGCCTGGTGAACGATTGCAGAAACACCAAGATCGGCTCGGTGGACACCATGTACACGATACTCATATAAGAAAAACTGCCTCTTTGTATCACGTCAGAGGAGCCTTTACGCAATCACCACCGCTTGCAGTGGCAATATTGGATCGCTCACGGCAGGATTCGGACCAACAACCAAGGTTGTGAAAACCAATCGCCTTACCTAGTGTGCCATCACTCTACCGGTGTACCCGCAAAATCTGTCGATCAACATTGCGGTACTGAGCTCTCTACACAGCTCTGGGGCAGCAAATAGTGACAATAAGGTTGCAGAAATCAATCGCACTTATCAAAAGCTAAATTTGAGGTGGACTCTCTGGCTGGATGGTTATGAAATACACCATCTAAGCCGAAGCATCTCGAAGAGGCCCAATCCATATCTGACAATAAGTATTTGAAGGTGCTTTTTCTACAAGAAATTCTACAGGGAAATTTCGCAGCTTTGCAGCCTTATCTGCTGGCCGTCGACAGATACTATCCTGAACAGACAGCGTCCTACTACCTAGGCTGAGACCGGTTAGCCTGGTAAGACAGAACTATCGCTGGTTGTGCTCGATCTAACAGATTGCACCAAGCTGTCCAATGCTGTTCTGGGGAGCCTCGAACCATATCCATTGCTGTTGGTTAAGGGAGCCGGCATAGCCTTTTGACAATAATAATAATAATAATGCACTTGATAAAGTGCCCTCAGAGAACTCAATCTCTCTTTAGGCGCTTTACAGTTGATGCAAAGGGAAATGCATTTGAATGGTGAGTAATATCATGCTTGATAAACAAAAGCAATAGTTTATAAAAAAAAAGAGTGCTTGGTAAACTACGGCTGATAGTAAAAGAGCAGGATTTTTAGCCGGTTTGTATGGCTGCAAGAGCCCATTCGTGTAGGACGACCAAGGTAGATGGTGATTTAAAAATATTGTAATGTTTTCTCATGTCGTTAGAGCCCATTTAAAGAAAACTGAACAAACTTGACAGCCATGCTTCATAATAATTTATTACTAAGTCAATTGTCACATCTTTTCTTTGGCAAATAACCTTAACTTTATAAGATTCTGAGACCAATCTAGAAGCCCTACCTGGAGTTCATGGTAGAGGCTTGATTGAATTTTTTGCAAGCTTCAATACAACAGGGTGAAAAACAATCACAGAAAAAAAACATTTCTGTGAACTAGATAATCTGCCATGGATGATGCAAGAACGAAGCAACGACAAAACACTTGATTGTCAATTAAAGGATTATTACAACTTGTAAGATGTCGGCATGGTCTCGGTAACCTTTGAACAACTGAGATAATTGCACCAGGGTTGTTTATTTAATGGGAATGGCAACTGAGGCACAACACACATCCCATGCAATCATGTACAAGAAGATGGCTAACAAGTGCTAGATTACAAATAATACAATCAGGTCACAAACACATTAGTAAACCAAGGAATAATCACAAGCTAAGCGAACAGCTAGACTGCTGAAAACGATCGACAAAAGAGAAAAAAGAACGATATAATCATGTCCCTATTCAATCTGACAAGTGAGATCACAGGGTTACGTACTCACATAGTGAGCAATAACACTCCAAGTGAATGCCTCGACTTAATTGTCACCAAAGTTGTCTTCGGAAGTGCTCGGGGAAGCACAATTTAAACTCGCATTCCGGGTATATCGCATCTCTGCAGAAGCTCATCAACATGCTGCCGATGGCTGAAGCTTGAAGTCGGAAGGGGGGGCAGGTTAACACTAGTTCTGACTAGTCAGGTGCTTGAGCATCATGCACCTTGCATCGAGTCTCGGGCAATTTATGCTCTGCTATTGCAACGGTGACTTGATGGTAAGCTTCTGACAGAATTTCATAAGCAATGCTCCACGGTCTGCATCAAGTTACTCATTCGTGTGTATTCAAGCATCATTTCGTCACTTACGAGCACTTTTGCAATCCTCTGCTCTGGGCAACTCGGCCTCTATACGGTGTTCAGGACCGATGCTTCTTCAGATAGCCTGGCAAAACGCAAACACCCTCGGGCCACTTCTAGGCACTAGGTTCGAACGCGTTCTGCAGGGGGTGCCAAAGACCGGTTACACGGCCATGCAGGCTGGGCAATGCGGATAATTTCTGCTACTGCTGTATACGGAACGACATCTTCTTCCAACATGCTGCTCATGGGACTACTATGAGTACACAGCGAGAGCAGAGCAACGTCCGGCAAGAAATGTTAAGGCAAGGCCGGGTAAGGCACTGCACCAAGCACCGGTCCGGGGTCGTCGAAGAAATCGACGGAAGTGACAAACCTGCATCCTCTTACACGATCAATGACAGTTCCTACATCTGCGATCACACTTCTTTCCGTTATGGTTACATTGGCAGCCGCCTGTCGTGTCACCAAGTCCCTGGAATGCAATCGGCAACATCAAATATGGCACAAAATCAAGGCAACCAATTTAATCTAATCTAAAGGAACAATGTACAAACCTTGAGTTTTACGGCACAAGCAAGCAATGAGCTTCGTTCCCTGCACAGATCAGGAACAATGGTAAGCGACAGATGCTTGGAGTAAAAATGAGGCCATGAATACAGCTGGCAGCGGTAGTCAAGCCATTTTGTGGGTGTATGAAAGTTAGCAATATCAAATAATTATTATTAGCTGTTGTGCATGGTTTGTGTGTCACGTGACTGCAGGCTACTGCCCCAGCAAATAACCAAACTTTAGCAGAGGCAAGAATGTTGGCCACTTCAAAATTGACTAGTTCCATCTGACTTTAGTCTTCCGAGTCAGAGGTCCAAGCTTCAGTTGCACGGCACGCCTGGTATGACAGCCAGCTCTTTGCATTATTTCTGCTTGTCATTTGCTGCTCTACTTCCCGAGGACCCTGGTGGGCCCACTGGAAAGCAGCGAAATTAATATCAGTATCGGCAGCAGTAAGAACATGCCACTGCAAGGGCACCCCACCAATGATCTCTGTGAAGAAGCACAAGTCTTAGGTATTCGAACGCTACATGCACCTGCACTCTGCCATACATGCCTGCGCAGGTCCACATGCAGAAGGAGTAATTACTTGTGTCTAGTTAGCTGTTTGTAGTTCAAGCAAATCTTCAAACACTTGGCTAAATAACACTCATGGCGTTCGGCCATATGCTTAGATGTTTAAGGCAAGCCAGCAAAACAAGACACAGGCAAAATTGTGCATGGAATGAATAAGCAAAGTAAAACTGCTCTTGGTAAGCCAAACGAGGAATATTGCCAGCAGCTTCGAAGGTCATTATCTCGCAGGCAAACCAATTCCCGAGTAGTGAGCACAGGCAAGCAAGTTCTTTCTCAGCAAGTTGGTGAGCGCTGCATTGCAGCTGGCTGTGGCCATTAGGAAAGCGAAAAATAAACTAGGTTGCAATGCTGGTCACGTAACCGGCAAGTGATGACTGGTGGCTTTTTACTGCGCTGCAGCAGCTGAGGAGCCGTCCAGGTATTAGATTGCTGAAAATGGCAGCTAAGGAGAAGGGAGAAACCGAGGCCGACTGCTTGCCATGAAAACAGTACATAGACTTTGTGCACACAAAAGTGACTGCACCAATGGGCCATTGATACGGAGAGAGATCTGAGCTCAGTCTCAAGCAGCTCGACGGAGGCGCTTCGAATGGTCCAGCTAAGCGCTGATCGCTATCACAATGGCACTGCAGCGCAGCATCTCGGACAAGCGGACGTCCACACACAAAAAACACGCTGGCACGCGGATTCACCCCGGCTGCTTGCCTGCCTGCACGACACGATGCGCCACAGCTGCCAACCCGGTCGCATGTGGGGCACGAAGAGAAAGGCGCAGCGCAGCTAACGAAAAAAAGGAGCAAACTTGGTCGGCAAGCACCTGAAGTCGGAGGCACGAGCGAAGCACGTGGCATCAGGGCGAAATGCACCACTGGGACTGGCGACCAGCAGCTGCGCCCAAGGCGGAACAAAAAAGCGTGCTTGCTCACCTTGGGGCCCCATCGTGGCATTTTCCTGACCCAGCATACTTCCATCTTGCAGACGGAACACTTGATCCAGTCGCAGCCGTCCTTCTTTTGAAGCACGATCTGGCAGCCGGGGCACCTCATTGCCCGCTTCCTTTCAATGAGCTTCTACAGCAGCGCCCACGTAGGACTCGCCGCTTGCACAAGTCTGCCACGTGCAGCACGGGCGAGGGCACACTAATCGACAAATATAGCGAATATAGCAGCATGCGCCGAAGAAGGAAAGCAATGCTGCAACGATTGCGAGTCACGATGCCCTCGGGCAAGGTCGGGCATGGTGGGAGGCTTGACACTCCCCTTCCTCCTTCCACTGCCCACGAGGCTGTAGCCCATTTTTTTCAAGTGGAGTCGAATAAGCCTGAAGTATGGCAGCGCACCTTCGGAGGGTGGGGGGCTTTTTTCCTTCGGCTTTTCAGTGGCGAGTCCCAACTGCCCCCTCCATTTTTTTCAGACGAGGTACAAGAAGGCTTCCACTGCCCCCTCCTTCCCCTCCCCTCAGGCTCGAGCTTCAGGCTCTTGGAAAATGGGGTATGTCGGTTGGTTCTCGAGTAGGCTACAGAGTCTTTCCGGAGGAGGCTTGCCCTCAGCATAAGATTTAGTACCTGATTCTAGAGCGGGCTACTCGGCTTTAGGAGAAGAGTTAGGGAGGCGATCGATCGATCGCCTCCCTAACAACAACAACTCTGACAGCTCCAAGAAAATAGCAGCTAGCTACGAGACCTCTGAAACCCATTCAACTGTTCCGAGTTAGGCACATTTAGATAAAGCACATTTCCTCTCGGCTTGCAAAGCTATGACCCAAAAAGGCAAGGTGCATACATACCACTTTAACATCCGACCACGCCCACTCAAGGTTAAGGTTTAGCCAGCCCCAACATAGACTTCCAGCGAAGGGCTTGGATGCTGCCCTGTGTGGACAATAAATTAGTTCCGTTCCTGCGCTTAAAGACCGTCGGCGACAGAAGCTTTAGCTCTGCAGGTCCTAGACTGTGGAACTCGCTTCCACGATTCTTACGAAACGACAATTATCGACGACTACTCTTCTGCTGCCGACTATGGCTCATCCTTTTCAGTGGTCCCGAGCTGCTATTTCCATGCTACTCACTACCTCAACTGCTCTCCTGACTCTGCTATGCTTCCCACTTTCTCTTTGTTGCGTGAGACGAAGTCTGTTGGCCATCGAATGCATACCGAAAGCCGCTTAGGCTGCGAGTGCGCTATACAAAACTATCCTGCGTAATACCCACATGGTCTTTATGACCTTGTGGAGTTACAGAGGGAGATACATGCATTATGCTCAGCTAGCTGCAATGGCCTCGGGCTCTACTGTTTTCGAAATACTGGCCATCTTTCCTTGCAGTAGATGCCCCCAGACGCACTGTAGATGCAACCGTGCCCAAGATTTTGGCCATGCCGCCCCTTTGATTTGACATGCAATAACGAAAGCCAGCACGAGGTCGGCACTGACCCAAGCCTCGTTCCCCGAGCGGGTGCATAGAGCGTGCAGGCACACAGACCGCCCGGTGGGGTAGGGAAGGGAGCAACTCAAATGTGGCTATGAGAAATCCTTACTGCAGTATCCAAGTAGCCGTCCTTCAACATGCCTAGGAGGCGTTTTACCCCTATTCTGCACGGCGGTTCTGCACGCTACTCTACTCGCGACCACATGGATAGCTATGGCGCTCCGGTTGCAATAGGATTTCTCGACATTCCCTATCGTCCTTCACAGGCAAAAGTGTGGGCATGCAGGGGAATCCTCTCCACATGCTAAAATAGCCACCCCCCCCACCACATGCAGACCTTGCAGACGGGAGTAGTGCTCAACATACCCTCCCCCAAGGGGCTACTTACCTCCAGCCACTTCTGCGTCTGCAAGGCGGCTGCATCGTTGGCGGCACCGCGCACTTTCAGGTCGTCCTGGTACTGCTTGCAGTCCATGCCTTCGTGGATCGCCTTGCAGGTGAGACAGTTCGAGTGGCGACAGACGGGGCAGGGGAAGAAGTTGACGTTGTCGTCATATACACACCAGCCTGCACAGTTGGGCGTCTGGCAGTGGAAGCTGTTGCGCTCCTGCGCTTCGGCCACGGCCAGACTTCTTTGGAGGTACTTCTCATAGAGCCGCTCCGGTGTCAGCTGCTCGAAAGGAACGTGAGGCTTTGCTATTGCTGCAACGACTCCGGCTAGCAGCCCTGCTGCAAGCAGAGCCCTCCGGTATCGCCACGACGATAGCAACAGCAATGTGCCACGTTTCAGAGGCAAGGTGAGAAGCTGCAACGATTGCCTTCGGGTGGCAAGTGCTTTCCCCACCCCGAAATGAAGACGACCAAGACGGTCGTCAGACGTGACAATTGCCAACCAGGAGCCCTGAAAGGACCGTTCGTTTTTGCTCAGCCATCAAGAGGTAGCATCGCACTAGGTGCATTGTACATAGTCCTACATCGAGGAGACAGCAAGGATCAGCGACTTGTCCAACGACGGTTGACCATGAGATTGCTATCTGCTCACGATCTTAAGCATAATCCAAAAACATCATCTCTAAACGATGCACCGGCAAGCCGACAGCGAATGCCCTGCTTCCAGGCTGTCTTGCATCAGGGGAGTTTGACAACCCGAGCATTGTCTGCGTCCGGGAACCAGTACGATAGCCCCAGAGGGTCGCGGCAAGAGGGTTGGCAAAGCAGCTGTGGAAACTTGACCCTAGATCTTAGCTCAGGGTAAGGCGCTGGCACGTGACGACCCAGATAGCAGGTTCGAGTCCTGCAGCAGGCAATCCAATATTGCATGCTTCAGGAGGCTGAGATGGTCGTTGAGGCTCTTCTGCCGATACAATAATGAGGCTGCTATATCAGCTAACTTGAAAAAATATTAGCTATATTAACAGCTGCATTTGTGTAGCAGCAGACGAGCCTTAACGGCTATCATAACCGCTTTCAGTTGGCAATACAGCTCACGACCTCGGTCGTGAGGAGCAAGCACCTTACCTCCTGGGCCATCACGGCCCTTACACGTCAAGATCCTTGCTCACAACAAATGGCTCTAGAAAATTAACATCGCCATGCCAGCACGAGTCGCTCTGAGGTGATAGAGCAATTTAATGTAATAATATCTCTTTCTGTGACTCCACAAAGCCACAAGGACTTAGTGGGCAGTATGCGAGTTTCCTACAGAGCTCAAAGCCTGTGAAGCTTTTGGTGCGAATACGGTTGCAAAAAGACTCCATCTCTAGCCACAAAGAGAAAGTCAGAAGCATAGCCGACTCAGGAGAGGAATCGAGAGCACTTACCGCTTTCACCTCCCGATCAGGAATCGGAGCTGAACAGGAGTATGTATCGTCCATGTAAGGGCAAATTATTTCAGGCTCTGTGGAGTACGACATGTGTTCTTCGAGGCAAGACCTTAAAAATGACAAATATGGCTGCTTTAAAACTGCAATGAACGCAAAGACACCGAGGTTAAAAAGGCTGTATGGCTAGCTTATACAATGCATGAAGAGTGAAAAGAAATCCTTAAAGAGCATCAGTAGGGTACTGACAGCCCAACACGACCGAATAGGGATGGCTAGGTTTGTGGTATTCACAGATGTCCAAAAATTTGCTCGAATGCAAACTCTATCATGACAACATCTACCGGCAGTAATTTCAAAATATAGAGCAACCGGAGGCCGTCTGCAGTGGAACTGAATGCTGAAAAAATGATTTTACTTTGAGAGAGTAACGATCCAGCAACCTCTGTGTTACTGGTCGAATGCTCTAACCGATTGAGCAGCTATCGAGACTACTTTCATTTGATGCTCACCATCAGGACTTGAAAGGCAACGCTTTTAAGTTTCCGCTCGGGAGCTCGAGTCGATTCTGGGCACATTTACATCGTATAATTAATAATTTTTACATTTAATAATTAATCAACATTTATAATTGCAAATTGGATGCCATGATGCCACCATTACAGCTACTATGGCGGGCGACCGCAGAGCTCATCAAAGCGTATCCAGTGCACGACTACGACGGGTAGGCTTGGGCAAGTAATAATACTACTCAGTGGAAAGATTTTTACCGTGCTAGTTAAACGCTTGGCAATTAAATAAGCAATTAAACGTTTCGAATGGCGATTAACTGAGCAAGAAAGAATGCTTTGAGAAAACTAGGTGAAAAGAAATGAACTTGGAACAGATTCCTGGGGTATCCAACACTTGAACAGCCCACCTGATGGCGGTGACATCGACACTCTGAAATCTCCCACTGAGATGGGACTCCCAACCATTACAGTTTGGTGCCAGCAGTGAACAGTCGAGACGGTGGGCAAATGTAGCATGCAGACGCGCACATCCTAGAGTTTTCTTTCAGCAATGCAAAAAAATGCCACCAACGACCAGCTACTCACCGGCAGAACTCGTGCAGACACTGGCGCAGGACCACGCCCTCGCCAGCTTCGATGTCCGACAAGCAGATCGGGCATTGGAATGGCGCACTATTGCTCACCAGACCCTCACTCTGCTCGACGCTAGCCATTTGCCGATAGCGATCGATCAGCTGCTCGGCATGCGAATCGCTCAGATGCCCAGCAGCTAATAATCGGTCGAGTTCCTGCAACTGTCAACGGCGACTATATGCAGCCGTCCAGCTTCCGAGACGCATGCTCCGCTAGCCGTAACCCGGCTTTCATTGCATCATTAGAGAGTGGGAGCGCTCGAATCTTTCTCGCACAACGACATCTTCCTTTGCAGCAAATGTAAAGTGCCTAGAAGGAGATTGAGTTCTCTGAGGGAGCTATGTTAAATGTATTATTATTATCATTATTATTATTATTGTTACTCTCCTGCTGCCGACTATGGCCCATCCCCTTTCCAGCCATCCTGAGCTGCCTACTTCCATGCTACAACGATCTTTCTCAACTGCTCTCCTGACTTAGCTATGCTTCTCACTTTCTGTTTGTTGCATGAGATGAAGTCTGTTGGCTACCGAGTGGTACGTGTACCGAAAGCCACTTAGGCTTTGAGTGCTCTTTAAAAAAATTCTCCTTTGTAAAACCCGCATAGTCTTTGTGGACTTACAGACGGAAATACGTTACATTACATTAACCCAGCCTCCACCGTGAGGGAGAGAGAGAGCTGTATGACCGATGGCTACGATTCGCCCTCACGCCTGCCTCAAGTAAAACGGCCTGATGCCGCCAGTTGCTTGAGCTCGGCACTTGACGGCAGGCGAGCCGTTGCGCTGCAGTCGCACATGCAGGCACACTGCCGGTCGAAGCACGGTGGGCACCGCAGGAGGCTGCAGACACACGCTGGTGCTGCTGAGCTTCGAGCAGGATTTGCAGTGGAGGCGTGCTACAGACACTGGCGGCAGGCAGGAGCTCGCGCAAGGCTCGTGTCATTGGCGGCGGCGCCTCGTCGCATGCACACACACCTGCGGCTCCGACTCGCCGGGCTCCTGCTCGCTCTGCCTCGAAGGCACATAGATCTGCGGGTCGACATAGAGCTCATCTGGCCGTGCTGTGCCGCACATCTCGCATCCCGGACGCTCTATCCTGTTGTCATACGTACACTCCGGGCAGCTCCAGACACTCAGCTGCAACAGGATAAGCACTGATCACGACGGTGCACTTCACGGTCACGACAGTACTCTCAACCCAGGCACGACCCTGCTCGACTGATTGGCTCCAGCGAATCACGCATATTTCTCACGGTTTGAGCCACTGTGCAACACGTCCCCATCTAGGAGAGCCAGCAGCAGCAATCTGTCAATCCAGGCAGGGCCGACCACTGCACATCATCGGCATGCATAACTAAAGTGCGGCTTGTGGATCGTTGCTCTGTGCACAGTTTTGCTCCTCGGGGGGATGAGGCAACAGACGAGGAAGGACAGGAGCAACCTCATGAGCTAAAAGTAAATAGTTACGGTTTGCCGATTTAACAACTTCCTGTATACAGTAAGCAGAGCAGCCTCATCGGCTATTACTCTCACTCGCAGTGGGCAATACAGAATTGCCTGCTGCAGGACTCGAACCCACAACTGGGTCGCGAAGTGCAAGCAGCTTACTCTATGCTAAGACAAGGGAAGGGGCACCAATGCGCTGCCTGCAACTGTGTAGGAAGCAGTACTAGTCAACTGATCATGAGCCTGCACAGTCGAAGTTTGGAAGTATGCTCCAGCCACGGTCAGCAGCGCAGCACATTTTATGACGTGCTAAATAGACGTTGGCAAATACAAACCAACGTTTCAATCTCTTCTGGAGTGCAGACGTTATTCGGTCGCTCGAATCTTGCACACCAACAGGAACGCTGCCATCCACATCGCCAGCATCTCGGCCTGCGTCAATCAATGGGAACACAGCACTCCGGTTTCGCTTGCGTCGCAGCAGTCTGCCTAGTACTGGCATGCAGCGCAGTTAGGTGGCTGCACTGCCATAGGCCGGGGTTCATAACTACTCATAAAACGATCTCTACACACGGGATATTAAACTGATTGGCTCCTACTGTCGGCTTGTATGTTCTTGTGGCAGTGCTAGTTAACTGATCATAAGCCGATCGATGTTCAGTGAATCACATGATCTTAAACCGATTTGATCCTGCTGTCGAGTTGAAGGCCCTGCCGCTGCTGCCACTTGGGCAGTAGGAGCTGCTATGGGAAAGGCTTCTGAAACCCAACGGTCCTAGGACCCGGGTCAATTGCAGCATTTACATGTCGTACCTGTTATTATGACACAGATGAGTGGCCTGGCACCGAGGCCAACTGTTACATACAAGGCGTCAGATTTCCTTCGTTTTAATAATGATAATAATCATAATGCACTTGATAAAGCGCCCTCAGAGAACTCAATCTCTTTCTTGGCTCTTTACATTTGCTGCAAAGGTTTTGGAAAACACAAGTACTGCTGTGGTGATATTCGACCAAGTGCTTGGACCAGTGCAGTCGCAGAGCAAGGACGAATCACAGGGACCCTCTAAATGCTGTCCTAAATAGGTGTGTTTAGAAGTTCTTTTTAAATGTGGTCAAGGCAGGGGATGTTGTGACACAAGTCGGGATTTAGTTCGAGGCTTTGGGAGCATACAAACTAAATGCACGTTCTCTAAAGGATTTGAGGTTTGTACGGGGTATTTGTAGACTGTTGGATTCGAAAAGCGGGTGGTACGATGTTTGGCCCGGTGGGGGAGTAGATCTGAGAGATAGGCTGGAGCCAAAGAATGAAGTGACCTAAAAGTGAGCGACAAAACCTTGAAGTCGATTGGTTGCTTGACTGGTAGCCAGTGCAGGTCGGCGAGAAGTGGAGTAATGTGGCAACTGCAACGCTCACGACAGACAAGCCTAGCTGCAGAGTTTTACACTAGCTGTAAGCGCCTGATTGCACATGCCGGTAGGCCAGCAAGCAGAACCAGCAAGCAAGTATGGGCAGATGCAGGGCATGCAACACACATCCAACCATTACATTAGTGAGGGAAATGGAGGAGGGCTAAGAAGTGGATTGCTGCCAGAAGCAGCAGCAGCAGCTTATCTATTCTCTTCCTCCCTTCCTCTCTCTCTCTCTCTCTCTCTCTCTCTCTCTCTCTCTCTCTCTCTTCCCTCTCTCTCTCTTCCCTCTCTCCCTCTCTCTCTTTACAAGCTGGCTGACAAGCACCATGCACCGTGCACAGACGCTCCTATCACTTCAGGGCTCTCGAGCGCAGGTGACGTGCGAGGCTATGCCAGCACGCCCCGTGCAGCGGTGACACTCCAGCTCCTGAGAGTGGAGGACAGGCCGAGCTCACCTGAACCTGTGGCTCGATAGCCAGGCTCTCTTGCTCGCCGTGCGACTGCTGCAGCTCTGGCTCGGCAACGGCTGCCTCGGTGTCTGCATACCACGCTTCCGCTCGGTAAGTGGGCTGGCTGTCCGTGGTGTAGATGACAGGCAAGGCAGTGATCGTACGACCGCTACTCTGCCCGATAGACTGAAAACCAAAATAGCCACACACGAAGCAAATAAAAGCCACGGTCAGGCCTCCGAAAGTGCAAGCACAACATGCACAAGCTCTGCAGTGGCACCTAGCATGTATGCCCAGAGCAACAGCTGCTTGGCTAGCAGCAGTTCTGTCTAAGAACGGTTGCCCAGAAATGTAATTAGCAGCTTAAAGTTCTCAACAGCTGGAGACACCGATGCAGTAAAGTAGCCACTGTTCTGGTTATTCGAAGGTGAGATCTATCACATCCAGGAGGTGGCCGGGCGACTGCACTTCTGTAGCCACCTATAGCATGCCATTTGTCTTACATCAAGTGAGGCATAGAAAATTCAGTCGCCTCGAGATATGGTAGTCGCTGCTTCACCAGAAAAAGATCCGCACTCCAATTCAGCCACCACAAGATTCCAACCCACTACGTCCGGGTACTGAATCTGTCACACTACCTAGCAGGTCACTGGGTTGGTCCAGTGGTGCAGTACTAACACACCTGTGAAATGTACCCACTCCTCACATTTGAAACAAAAAAGGCGAGCTGGTTTGGTCTAGCGGTTAAGGTGCTCGCCCCGTCCAAGGTCTGACTGAGGTCGTGGGCTCGAGCCCCGAGGCTTACGTGAAGCACCTGAATAGAGATTAAGTTCTCTTGGGGCGCTATACAAATGAATTATATATATATATATATATATATATATATATATATATATATATATATATATATATATATATATATATATATATATATATATATATATATATATATATATATATATATATATATATATATATATATATATATATATATATATATATATATATATATAACTGACATGGTGATGATCAAACAGTTGCTACAAGCTAAAGCTCTCCGTTAACCTTCAATGAAGAGCTGCTGTACCAAAGTGAATCTCCTTAAGCCCTCAAATCTCCACGACAAAAAACCTTTCTTCCGCTAAAAAAATATTCATTTGCATAGCACCCTAAGAGGACTAGATCTCTATTGAGACACATCATATAAGCCAAGAGGCTCGAGCACAGGCCCCCGACCAGACCTTGGTCCCCGGGGGGCAAGCACCTTCTGCAGACGCTGCTGCTGCAGCAGCAGCACACGACAGACTACGCCAGACACTTGACGTCGTTTTTGTATTACATCTCTGTAACTCCACTTAGACTTAAGCCGGTGTTGTACAGGAAAGTTTTTCATAGCGCTCTCAAAGCCTAGGCGGCTTTTGGTATGCATGCGTGCGGTAGCCAACAGAGTTCATCTCACGAAACAAAGAGAAAGCAGGAAGGTAGCTGGATCAGGAAGGCAGTCGAGGACGTTAGTAGCATGGAAGCAGGCAGCTTCGGGCAGCCGGAAAGGAAGTGCCACAGTCGGGTCGGCTCGGATGATAATCGGCTCGAGATTTCGCCCGAATCTCTAAGGACGAAGTCCCCTTACAGGAAGCAGACAAGGCATGCACTAGCCCACCGGCGTGAAGTCGTGGGCCACTTGCAGGCGCCCATTGCTCGGAGCCAGAAACGTTGCATCCTCACGAAAAGAAAGGACGTGCCACAGTTGGCAGCAGGAGAGTAAATGTCATTGCAAAAGAACTTTGCAAGTGAGTTCCACAGTCTAGGACCTGCAGAGCAGGTGCCTCTGTCGCCCATGGTCTTAAAGCCTACAAGCGGAACAGCTAATTTAATAGACGGGTCTCGTGGGTCAGCGTAAGAACTTAACTCAGTTGATCAACCGGGAGCCATCACAGCTGCGTCAGCAAAGGAGATGCAAGGCTGAACCTCTGGAATTTGTTGGCTAGCCTCGCAGCCATGTTCATCACCAGCGAGCAGTAAGTAGCCTTGTGGCATTTTCCGGTAGCCCGGCCGAAATGGGAAATTGCTCTGCACACGGTAGCCACCGTGTGCACATTGAAAAGCACACGAAGGCCTTCGAGTGCACCCGAAAGAAAACTATCACTAGCTTCACTGGCACATCATAACCTGGTACATCAGTCCGTGACTCCACAAAGCAGACTCTGCTGCAAGTTATTCTGGAGAATCGAATGTACACCATCGTACTCGAAGCGTGCTGAAACGTTGGAGTGCCACACCGATTGATTACAACTCCAACTTGCAATTTGAGGCTCCTGAATTATAAAGCCGAGGAACCGGTTATGCAATAATCTACGGTTATGCAGCATACAGGCTGAAGCCCAGTAGCAGTCGGTCTGTTCGTGCCCTAGGTTTGGTGCCAGTCGGATGAGTCATGCTCACGACGGCCCACTAGAGCGATTATAGGCTTTGGCTGGGTGCTGGACACTAACAGCCCTCCGTAGCTTTCGAATAGACAAGGCCCTGTGTTACAGACAAGGACTGGTCGTATTAAGATATGGACACTCTCCATTGTAGCCGAATTCTGTTAACGTCGGCATGCCCACATGTACTGATTGGCACTGCACTTACAGGTCGCTAACCGGGATTAAAGGCTCAGGTGTCACTAATACTTGTAATACATCGGGCCGGGCTAGCATCGTTATGAGAGCACTGTCTTTGCATTATAAGGACGTTCTTACATAAGCCAGTACAGTGTGCTTGTAACAGTGCGTGACAACCGGTTTATAGTAGGTAACCAATATCTACCATGTCAAGGAATTGAGAAAAGTGAGACATCTTGTTGAACTGGGAAAACGGCTTCGAAAGCTTAACGGCGGTAACGGTTAATGACGGTTAGACTGCAAGCGCCATATTTGACAACAGGACAGACGAAAATTGGAAAGGTGCCTAACATATCTGGAAATGAGTCATGTGGTTTTGGAGCTGAATACCAACAGCACCTTCCAACAACATCCTTTCATAATAAATGAGACCACTACTACATTGTTCTGACTTCAAATAGGACTACAGGCACGAGAGGCTAACACTACTGGACCAGTTGAACTAAGCAAAATGCTAAGTCGGGGCAAGTATTTGAGGACAGAGCTGAAGACCTGTATCTGCACATGCACCGGAAGCCACCAGGACTACATGGAACCACCAGGGCTCCGGTGGTGGGGGGGGGGGTTGAGCACCCCTATACAAGAATAAGCATGCGGCACAATTACTTAAGATAAAGACTAACCTAAGTCTCAGTTCGAACCTGCCAAGCTTAGAGTTCTTAGTTAATGGAGCAAAATCTGTAAAGGAGGACGAATGTAAGAATTCTTTATAAAAAGAAAAGTGAAGAATCCCGAGCAGATTATATTTAAGTCTGTCTGTCACTTACCAAAGACAGGTGCAGCAAGGCATGCTCTATTTCAACTAAGAGAGTGCATGTTGCAGCTACATAAGCAAATTGGCGAAGTAACTTCCCTACTCATCACTGCAGTACCGCCCTAGTAGTACTGTAAATACATTACAAAGGACATGGGGTAAATACAATGTCAGTGACATTGCAGGACTAACTAATCTAACAAAACTATTATACTATAGTATAATATACTATACTATAAACAATATATATATATACAATATATACTATATACAATACTATAGTTTATTAGACAGGTTGAAGCACACATAAAGTGCCCAGAAAGAGAAGTTCCCAGAGGGTGCTGTAGAATGTATTATTTTAGTAGTAGTATTACGGATGATTTAGATTGATGCCGAGCTCTGCTACCACTGGCTTGCCTGCATGTGTTGGTTCTGCATCTACAACCACCTAGCAGCGATTTGAGGCTCTAGTTTTACCAGTATCTATTACGTTTCTGCAAGGACTAGCACGTGTTATGTGCGCTGCATTGGTGGCAAAGGATTCGAGTTCAGGAGCTGCTACAGTGCGTTCGTAGCAGTATCATGCCACAAAATCCTACCACAATCAGACTGTTTGCAAATGAGCAAATAGTGCATGGTAAATTAAACCAAGATGCTTAGAAAAATTCTGTTATTCTCCAAGTGCTGTGCTGACCCGTAGCCATGCGATCAACCTTTGGTAAGTTGCCGTCGTGCCGCATTGCCATGTCGATCAATCAAGCAACTTTAACATTGCTGAAAATACTACGGCTGGCAGAAGCTAGGCCTTGGACCATTATAATCAATGTAGGCTAGGCCCTGGAGCGCTACAAACCAAAGCAGGGGCACCAATGCTACCGTGTGGGCATGGGGTAGTCCTAGCGACACTTGTGGAACACAGCAGACGCCTGCCTTCATGCATAAAATCTAGCCACAACTCCTAATTCCTAGACGATAGAGACCAACAAAAGACTAGACATGCTGGTTATGCAGCAGCATATCTCTCAGCTCAAAGCAAGAACTTTGTAAATAAAGTGTGAGCGCTGCTATGTCACTAATGGAAATCGAACCCACATCCCTTTGGATTAGTAACTTCTTTATGGGCTGTGCTGAGCACTTCCTTAACTAAACGTTAACCAGCAGCTCGATCCGATGCCAGCAAACACAATAAAGGCATGCAAAACTACCAAGAGAAAAAAAAGCAGAGAAGCAGCATCCTTCAAATGTGCAGGTGGGCGCAACATTGTTTAAGGAAGTCTCACCCTTTGATCAGCGGCATCATTGTAGTCAATGTCGTTGTTTAACTGAGTCGTCACTTGTATGGCAGAGACATTAGATAGAAGCTCTCCTTGGAAATCGCCCTCGATGGCTGACGAGGCAGAACTGTAGCCACTGCTTTCGGATGTCACACCGGTGTGCAAACCGGGCAAAGAGCTGATACTGGGACTCATGCTAATCTCATCCAGGGTATATCCTACCGGGAATCGCAAGAATAGACAAGACAGTTGAGCACAACCACTTGGTCCCGCGTATAAGGTGCTCTCGCCCCGACCAAGGTCTGGCTGAGGTCGTGGGCTCGAGCCCCGAGGCATATGTGAAGCGCCTGAATCGAGATTAAGTTCTCTTGGGGCGCTATACAAATGAATTTTTTTTTCATTTTAACTGCGAAGCAAGAGCAAGCGCCGGCATCAACCACTAAGCATGTGCACGTGGTAAGTAGAGTTTACCGTATTTTCCCACACAACGACTCCATTAAGGTAAAACAAGAGGCAAATTCATATGACCCTACTCACGGGCCCATGCACACATGCACACACATTGCACGTACTGTGACATGATGGCAGCATTTTAGAGCACCAGCTAAGGTTGCCAACCATCCCCTAGTGCCAGGTGAGCAGTACCCAGAAACCCAGTAGTGCCTGGTGTCCATCGACAGACGAACGAATCATGTTGCCAACATTTGCCCCATTTCAAATCGGGTCATGGGGATAAACAATTTGTGAGGCCAACAACTAGGCCACACAAACTCAGTTAAATATTAGGAGATTCATGAATACATCACTGCTTAAAGGCACGTACGAATGACAGAGGCACGTATGAATGTTTGCTATCGAGCATCTTCGGAGATCTTGAAGCTCACGGGGAGCCAAGCGCATGTGACAGGCAATCGCCCGACAAGCCTGGCATGGCTTGACGATAAACATTTGCAGGGTTTCTACAAGGAGCCTAAGCTTGGCATTGGAAAGACACCGATTGAGGGCAGGCAAGTGGAGAAAAGACGATCTTAAGACCACCAAACTGAAGGCACCGACACCTGACCTTTCGGTGGCTGCGCTCACCGTTCCAGGGTCCGTGTACCACACTGATTTCGGCACTCTTCGTGCTAAACCACGGGTCTCCTTTGACAATACGAGATGACAAATGTGGTGGCAGGTTGAGCAAGGCAAAGCCACCACCGTAAATTCATTTGTTCCACAACGTACTATGCAGTGCTATGCAGTGCTCAAATGCAGAGGGAGGCAACTTTCCAGCATTTGCAAAGTGCCTAGAAAAAGACTTAGCCTTCTTCAAAAGCATTTCACTGTATTAGTAAAAAATAAAAAATAAAATGCTTGCTGATTTAACAGCCTCTTTTGTATAGCAACAGAAGAGCCTTTACGGCTATCACCACAGCTTTCAGGGGCAACAAAGGATTGCCCAACGCAGGATTCTCCGGATTCCACCACGACCTCAGGGCTGAGGTCGTGTTAAGCAGCCGCCTTACCTAGTGTGCCATCTCGGCTCTATTATCTTGGTCAGGTGGTGCATACGAGCAGTTTGTCGAAGGCACAATCTGAATATAGAAGACTCGTCGTCACCATTGTCGGTCGACGCTACGTTTGCCTCGTTTGAAGAGTTCAAGGTACGATTACGAGAGGTTACAGAAGCGAGCTAATTTTGAGACGCGCTCGGCATTCGGGGAGCGAAAGTTATCCTATTCACGTGTGGAGGCAGAGGTTTCGTGTAAGGCAGTGACCGTTGCAAGGCGTTCATTTCGCGACAGTTGCAAGCCCGGAGGCAGCCAGACAGGTGGTCACAGTACCGCCGAGAGAGGAAAGTAGTCCATAACTCTAAGTGCTGGATGGCTCGATAACTGATGATTTAACACAGCGCACCAATAGGGAGCTGCAGCTACTGTAGCTAGTCACAGTTTCATTGGGCGAAGGCTTATTTCGAGTCGAGATAGTTTTATGAACTGTAGTAAAGGTACTAGGTAGCTATCACAGCTTTAACGAATGTTCACCTGAATTGTTCTCACCTTGAAAGTGGCAAACTGGTCTATTACAGTTTGACAGTCAATATTTCCAGTGTTTCTTTCTCTACGCTTAACAAGGCCAAATCGGAGAGCCGATCTTACCCCATTAAGGGGTAATGTCAAGAAAATACTGATATCCGACTTCTATCCCAACTTGTCGAACCTTGATAGCTCGCAATACATGCTTGAAGCTTGTGGAGGTGAATTCTTGTAACTTTGATACAGCTTCATTTCCAGGGTCGGTTGGTGCCTAGTAAAATCCATTACTCGGCTAATACTTCACGTATCTGAGTGAAATGTGAGTTCAGCTCTGCTTGTTTTACACGAGTCTGGAAAGATTTCTAATTTTGGCTGGATACATTTTGCTCTATATGTCCACGATTACAGAGAAGAAAACTACAGAACGTTTGATGACGTATACAGCAAAATGTGTCCAACCGAAATAAGAAATTTGAAACTTGAAACCCTTGGCTGATGAAATTATTGAACTTGACTGTCAGCCTAGCATTCATATTAAATGCAGCATATTAGTAGGCCTACTGGCCACTTCCTGTTGTCTGTTAGTGTGGGCGTTAATAGCTCTACGGCTATTCTAGCACCTGTGTTTGTCTTGCTGTCTGATTAACTCCATCGCACACTTGCTTTTAACAAGTAAGTCCCAGCAGATCTTCCTGGCTAGATTCGCACCCTGTGTTGCTACATGCGCCCTAGTTGAAACTAACTGAGGCCAAATCCTAGCGATCACAGCTATCAGTGAGAGCTGCTCCTTTGCTGACTGGGGGATCGAAATCCTAGCGATCACAGCTATCAGTGAGAGCTGCTCCTTTGCTGACTGGGGGATCGAACGCCCCCTGCCTCGGCTCCACCACCGGCAGCAAGCCTTTTAAGGATAGGGCCGACAAAATAATGGAGTGACTGAGCTCATAATAACCATCACCGAATGATGAATGGAGGAGGGACTGCAAATCAACCTGAAGCCAGCATAGAAGTGAGGCAATATCTACGGAAATTAACCCCTCCAAGCATTAGCTAGATGAAGATTAGCCAAAGCAGAAAGCAACATAGCATTGTTTTTTCATATTTACAGCAGCTGCTGACCTGGGCACTGTAGCCAGCTATTCTTTGCTGCTACCCCTTAACTACTGCCCAACGTGCTAGCATTCCCTACCAATCGGCTATTTCACTCCTCTTTGCTGCATTACGAGTGTGTGCTGTCGGCAAAACTGAGAGCACACAAAAGTGTGAAGCTGAGGCTACGACGAAGCTACACAACACTGTCTATTGTACATTACAACTACATTCGAACAAAACGAGGCAAGTCAATCCCTTACTCGACGTTCACTAAGCCACTCATTTCTATGCAGAATAGCTTCGGTACTAAGGTCAAGTCAGAGAGTAGGCGATCAACACTGCTCAAACCTAAATTGACAAGATTAACACGGAAACTGGCCCAACAACCAACACTGCTGGAGGATATGGGAGATATGCTCTAACAGAAACCCAGCCACACTTGCCGGCCATGCCAGCACCACAAAAGCTAAAACGCAGATGTTCCTCACACCATTTTCTGGAAGCGAGTGCATTGTCCTTTATTTGCTTATGCTTACTGATACCATGCATCCCTCACCAATTTAAATGCTTCCTTTACGAACATGTCAAGAGATTTATTTCTCTTGGAGAGCTACATAACTATATATTATTATAATTAGTATTATCCCACTAAGCCTGCTGAAAGTATTCTAGCCCACCTGGCCAGCTATATGCATTTAAATGAACTGTTAGTATCCCATTTCATTATACACTAGCTAGGTCGACAGGTATACCACAGCCAATACAAGTATGTATCTACGCAACACTCGACAACTTCCCTAGCTGGATATTCTGTTACATAAAGGGAGCAAATCAAATGGACACACAGAAGAAGAAGCGGCAATCTATTGCAAGTTAAAACGGGTGCTGAAGACGAAGCAAGACACAATAGCAGTTGCAAGCATACCGAGATTAGCCGGGGCAAGTGAGGTGCCGGCTGCCTGTCGATGTGCATCAGTTGTAGCTGGAACGACAAGTGCTCGCTGGTGAAACACAATTCTCCACAGTTCATTATCATCATCTACAGGCTGACTTATTCTTCCGTCCTTCAGGTACACGCAAACCTCGGGCTCAGACAATGAGTGGTGGCAGTCCGCACCATATACTGGATCCGTGTCCCCGAGTGGTTTCCCGTTGACAATCCATATTTGTTTGTCCAGAGCAAAATTGTATGTTACTAGCATCATCATCTTCAAGTCAGACACAGTGTACGACTTACTGATTATATGTGTTTTGGCTGGGCCGATGTTGCACTTGTCAGCCACACGCACTTGAATTCTGCCAGAAAAGAAAACAGATATGACACTGATAGACTGTCGTGCGCAGTAATTGTATAACAGCACTGTGCTATACTCAGAGCAGTACTGGAAGCACTAGCACTTCATGCACTGATGTCTTTGGATCGCCAAATGGGGTGAGAAGAAGCTGGCAGCAAGGATTGTGCAGTGCATGCTCACAGTTAGAGCAAAGCACGATGAGGGAACCAACCACAAAATAATAAAAATTAGGATCTCCTGTTGGTATAACAGCATGCACAAGAATGGCCACTAAGTTGTATCCAACATTTACACCCAACTACAAAAAACTAAGCTCTACAACAGAGCATCAATTTCACAGCATTCTACAGAGGAGCTTTACAGGCTTCCAGTGGTCTTGTGCTTGAGGTAGGTGCTATGGCTGTCTTCGAAAGGTTCGTGACCACTGCGAGGTACAGACCCAAATGTGATCACTAAAACCACACTGGCCCTCTGAATCCAATAGCAAATCAGTGCAAAAGCACACATCACACAAACAAACATATTAGTACGTACACACACACACACACACCAACCACTTTCGCGTACATGCACACACACAAATTCGCACACATAAGCACGCAAGTATATACATACCATACCACACCATGCATGAGATTGACCTCATAGTGGCAGCCAGTCATCGAAAGGCTGAAGGTGAAAGTTTGAAGAGGTTTGGTATACCCTCTATCTCTCTCTCTCTCTCTCTCTCTCTCTCTCTCTCTCTCTCTCTCTCTCTCTCTCTCTCTCTCTTCTCTCTCTCTCTCTCTCTCTCTCTCTCTCTCTCTCTCTCTCTCTCTCTCTCTCTCTCTCTCTCTCTCTCTCTCTCTCTCTCTCTCTCTAGTTATCAGTTTTCACCTGCCAGTACCGGCAAACATCAGCAGCTTCAAGCTGGCCCTGCCTGCCACCTACTGGCCCGAATGCTAGATGCAACAGCGTAGCCAATGCACACTTGCTCACACAAAAATCGCGCTATGGAGCCTCCCAAAGGATAACCAGAATAAAATATCTACCACTTAAAAGAAACAAAAAATCAATCAAGCGTGAACAGGCAGATGTGGTCGCACAGCGTATAAGGTTCTAATGGAATATTTTCGGTGCTACACTGGCCAAGCCAGATCACCAATGCAGCTGACATTCCATCCCGAAGGCAAATCTCTGGACGGGTCACATTTTTGTAAGCAAGGTGCTGCTGCTAATCCAGCAGCCAGATGAGTCAATCGCATCGCTGGAAGTGCCTAGAAGCAACTGCTCTAGAAGCTTCTGTGAGCTCTAGTCAGCTGGTCATCCACCGCATGACGACTGCCATGGCATGGCCATCAGCAGTACAAGAGGGAGGCATAGCAGCCGGTGCTCGTAATGAGCGGTGGCCCTCTAGTATGCCAAAGTCACTCAACGTTAGCGCCGGGCAGCATGCCCCACTTTCAGCCAACGGTGGTCCTGGCTCCACCAGACCGCACAAGGCCCACTTTTCAGCTTGCCCAGTGAACTGCGGTTCCAGTTCTTTGCTGCCCAGATGCGCCCACGCACTTCCTTACTTACCCCTGCCGCCGCCACCATAAAACCTTCTCTCCCATGCAACTCTGTCGGCTTCGAGGGGGAGGGAGAGGCAGAGGGAGCGTCAGGTAGCAGAAGATTGCGCACAGCCATCTGAGATGCTTGCTTCCACGAATAGCCCCAAGTCGACCCACGATTTGTTCAGTAGGTTAGGTATTAGTGATATGTAAGCTTCCCTTCTTCGTTGGACGGTCAGGATTATACTTCTAAGCTCGGCACAGCACACTCTCTTCTCTTTTCTCCCCATCACTCACTGATCTCTGGCAGAGGTGGCATGCATGTCCGACCCAGAGCACAGTCAGATCCACAACTTCATAACTTGTTACAGTCCCTCTGCGACTTCACTTCCCATTACGAGTCGTCAGGCTTGCACTAGGAGTACACATAGCAGGCTAGACCCATGATGCTCACCGCCACTGGCAGCGCTTATAGCAGCCTGAAAGTTGGCGCTACGGTCGGCCCCCCTCTCCGAGGCGGGAGGGAAGATAAAGGTGCTCCCATGGACAACGGGTGGGTACGAGCAACAGCACTCGCCATGGCCTGCAGTGTGGGTTCCTCGGGTGGGCAAGCAGCTGAGGAGGGGGAAGTAATCGTCAAAATGAGAGCACCAGCGCCGGTGGCCAGCAGCAGCGGTGATCGTACGACAGTGGGAGAGGAGCTAGTCGGCGATGTACGATGACCAAGCAGCAGTTCAACGAGTACCTGACATTCTCTTCGGCGCTCTGCCGAGTCGGATGCTGAGCTCTCTTTGCAAGCTCAACGGCGTAGCACTGAGACCTGTATAAGTCTCCTTCTTGAATTGTGTGCTCGAGAGTGTCGAATGAGCAGAACATCACATACACCCTGGCATACTACTCAGTCTAACATCCCAGCCGGGTCTGACGTCGTACGATCGAGACACTTCAACAGAGCAAATGACAACGGAGCAAATGACAACACTGGCAGAGAAGCACAAGCATGACTGCCGAACGAGCAGTGCCAATTAGCACTATTAGCAAAGGAAGTAATTCTGGGAGGTGCAAGTCATCTAGCAAGGCAGTACTAGAACGGTTGCTACCACGAGTGATGGTTAACTAAGGATGGCCGGCGATCATCGGCAGGATGGTAGGTGCATCGAGCAAGATGGACAGGTGTGGCGTAGGACAGGCATCTGCTGCACCTACTTCTGAGCACATCCATTGCGGTAGGTACATAATCTGGCATGGTACCCTGTCAGAGGAATGGAAACCCACATAGTAAAAAATAAACGGTCCCTTGCCAGGAATGCCTGTACGTATGAAAACCGAATGCAACTTACAGCTCAACCACAGTGCACTGTGCAAGCAAATGCACGACTTGAGGCCAGCACCAATACGGCCAGCATGTGGTATCAACAGTTCCACCAGACTTTAATCATGGCATCATCAGATAAGTGAGTAGATGCAGCTGGTCATTTCTTTTGTAAGTGCACATGGCACGATAAGATGGTTCTAGGATGATTCATCCAGATGCCGTTTCATCCAGATGCCGTTTCATCCACGCACAATTTATCCACTGACTGTTCAAGCTGACAAGAAACCCTAAACCCTAATTAAAGATATTTATTTCAACATTTTTCCAGTGCAGTCCTTCAGTAATTCATATTAACAAGTTAAATATTATTTTGAATGAATCGTTCGTGGATTACTTATAGGATTTCAGGGGTTTGCAGCCACTATAGGGATGAACTCCCTGATCTTATCTATCTTCGTGACAAAGAATCAAGAGAAGCAATCGGCTAGATCATCACAATGATCATCAGGTAAGGAGTTAACCTGGGAGGGGTTAAGGAGATGGTTGATCGTCGGCATCAGCATTTTTGGATTCTGTATCTGCGATACAACAATGTTTTTATAGAAGCTAGACTTGGCCTTTGTTAAGATCGATTGGTACGATCTACAGTAGTTCTCATATGCCTGTGGATGGACAGTCAGTCCTGATCTTGTGTGTACTTTTTCAAACTTGTGCTTAGTAGACCTAGCTAGTTTAATGCCTGCAGTAAACTATTGGCCTTCTGAGAGAGGGCGCACACGGCGTGCTTAGTCGATGCCAACTCGTCGAGCATGTTAGCAAGTATCGTGTTGCAGCAATGTATCAATGATGACAGGCTGGAAAGGGAATTGAACAACAGAGGCGAAACAGATATTCTCACGCCGACAGCATCATTAGCAAGGGTCTTGAGGCTTCGCAATTCACATGTGACTTTGGATGCAGAGGAGAGCACACATTGTAGATGGAATGAGATCTGCATGTGGTCAGATGAGCAGAATTTGGTAATAACAGTTAGTTGAAGGAGAAAATTTGGTCGAGAGTGTGACCCTTGATGTAAGTAGGGCAATGCACATGAGCCACAAAGGACAACGAGTCCACCAGTGCACGAAATTCGGTGCCGAAGGTCCATGCACGTGTGCTATCTTGTCTTAACTCCTGCAAGCCACTATTCGCAGGTCTTCTGGCCTGTGCAATCAGCTTGCACCGGCAGCGAGTTCCAGGCTTTGGGATTATACGAATTAAAGGCAAGGTCTCCACAGTATTTCATGTTCAAATAAGGTATTGCTAAACGATTCGAGTCAGAAGAGCAGGTGGCACGATGCTTAGCCAGGTGGGGGTAGATCTGATAGGTAGGCTTGAGCCACAAAATGAATGGACCTAAGAGTGACACAACCTAGAAGTCGATAAGCTACTTGATTGAGAGCCAATGCAGGTCGACGAGAAGTGGTGTGATTGTGGTAACTGCGCCGCTCACGACAAACAAGCCTAGCTGCAGATTTGTGCACCAACTGGAAATATCTTATTGCACAGGCTGGTAGACCAGCCAGCAGTGAGTTACAGAAGTCGAGACAGGATGTCACAGATGCACGGACAAATTTAGATGTAGCATCTCTGTCTAAGCAAGCCTGAATTTAAGCATGGTTATGTAGCTGAAAGTATGCAGACTTTACTGTGGAGCTGATGCGCATAACATTATAATACCTATTGGCCACCTCACAAGCATTAAAAGGCACCCTTGCTTTGAGAATGAAAAAGCCAAAAGACTTATGCTGTCACACGCACCAGAAAAAAGGCCCAACAAACTGCCGAAACGCATTAGCTCACCACTGAAGTGCTACTATGCTTCCAAGAGAGCTTGTCATGCGATCGGTGCTTGTGACTCGGTTAGCTACACACCCCCAAGACCAGCTGCTGCAAGGCAGTCCCAGGAGATAGCCGACCCCTCAGTCTTAGCTAAGGTGCAAGGTGCTCACACTTCACGATGAGGGTCGTGGGTTCGGAGTTCGGAAGCAGGCGATCCTTTGTTGCACACTGCAAGCAAGCAGGGTGATAGCCGCTAAGGCGCTTCTGCCGCCTATATAAATAAGGCCGCTAGATCAACTAACTAACTAGCTAACGTTTACTTAATACTTGCCAACCAGCCCTTGCTGTCATTTACTTGCTTAAATCAACCGCTCAACACTGCCTCATGAGCTTGCAAGGATGCATTGCAGTCGCCATCCAGACGGTCAGATCCCACCTAGTGCTGAACCCGCAGCAGCAACACACAGACTGTGATCAACACAGCGAGCAGGACCAACGGCCAGGCACCAGCACCAGCGGCACAGCCAGTCGGCTGCATGCTGCTTGCAGCGCTACCTAAAACCACGGCATGCGTCACAGAGGCTGGGATGTGCGAGTGCCCCAATAAGTGAAGTGACAAGTGTATCCGCTGGGTAATATATCGAGCCATATCAAGCAGTGCCGCACATCGCGGCCTCTCGCCAGTCTGACGCTGGCAACTCGAGCGCTAATCGGCTAAGAAACCTCTCGCCAGCTAAGGGCACAGCGGCCAGCCCGCTGTCATGGCCGGCCTGCAATTCGCAGGACGATAAGCATGATCCCATGCCCTGCCCCCAATGCCCTGTTGCAGCAACTTCAGCTCGAGGGCGAAGAATCGGTCTGACAGCATACCGAAACAATGACGTTCGGATAATAATAGTAATAGTAACAATAATAATAATAATAATAACTGGTCGTTTGTTAGCAAACAGAGAGAACTAAATGTCTATCTGGGCGATTTACAGCTCGTTGTCAGATAAATGGCTAAAAAATGCTAGCTGATTCAACAGCCTCTATTTGTATAGCAACAGAAGAGCCTTTGTGGCTATCACCACCGCTTGCAGTGGCGATATAGGATAGCCTACCACAGGATTCGAACCTCCGACCTCGGGGCCGAGGTCGGCACCGGCCGTCTTTGCCACTGGACGAGTCACCAGGAGTCACGGTGCTTAATTCGTCGCCTGTGCCCATGCCGAGCGAACACTAGCACAGTACCAGTACTCGGTGCACCGTAGCACCGAGTACTGCTTCGAAGCTCAAGTCGCAGCAAGCTGCAAGATGACAACGGTCTGGCCGTGCTAGGTTGCCACACTAACACCGACCGAAAACAAACAAAATGCTACGTGTGACTTTCAGGCGATATACAGTCATTGAAGGTATGTTGGCGCTCTTGCACTCCCGAAAAAGCAGCTGCAAGTACGAAGGAAGGGACTCGTGAAATCACTCACAAGAACCGTGGCACCTTGTTGACATTGATGAACTCGTTATCAATGCAAAGGTAAGAAACGACTAGCACTCTCGCTGATGCGCAGTACACCGAGCAGATGAGCAGTAGCACAGCGACTCAGCCGAATTCTCTTCTTTTTTCATTAGAAAGCTGAATTCCTTCCAGTCGGACCCTAAACAGGTTTATAAGACAGTAAACCATTTACTGGCCAATGCTGAGAGGTCTGACTCCCCACATATTAAGGACTCAGCCGAAAAGTTTTCAGCCTTATTTACTGAAAAAATTCTGCACATTCGTGCCTCTATTAAGCCCCCACCGACTAAAGCAATCGCGGTTCCACAACCTGTGACCTTCCTTACAAGGTTCTCTGGGGTTTCTGCATGCAATGGGGCTACTTTAAAAAGGTCAAGCAAAAAGAGCTCGTCTCCTGAAGACCCTATACCTTCATCTCTGCGGTCTTCAGTAGCAGACCAACTTAGCCCGGCCATAACCAAGATTTTTAATGTTTCTTTGGTAAAAGGGGTCGCCCCCCAAGTCCTTCAAATCGGCAATCGTTAGACCCATTCTTTAAAAGCCTGGATTAGACACAGAGGTCCTAGCAAACTATCGCCCAGTTTCTCTTCTTCCTTTCCTATCAAAGATTCTTGGAAAAATTATTGCTAAGCAGCTGGTTGAACATATTGAAAATAATGGAATGTCAGAAACATTTCAATCAGGATTCAAGAGGCAGCACTCTACTGAAACTGCTCTCCTCCGTGTTAACAATGACATTCTACGTGGCAACGACGGCAGGAATGTCACTGCCCTAGCTCTGCTAGATCTGTCTGCTGCCTTCGACACCATTGATCACAAAGTTATGCTTGAACGATTGAGAACAACGATCGGTCTGGCAGACGAAGCACTGGCGGGGTTTAAATCGTACTTGTCTGATCGTGTTCAATCCGTGTCGTGTGTGGGTCAGGTCTCACATACGAGAAGGGTCACCTGTGGAGTCCCTCAAGGGTCTGTACTCGGCCCTTGCTGTTCTCCATTTATGCACAACCTCTGGGAAAAGTGATTAAGGCCCATGGAATAGGATATCACTTCTATGCTGACGATATTCAGTTGTATTTGTCATTCAAACCGTCGGAATCAGCTGCGGCAACTGAGAAACTGAATGCTTGCCTTGCAGGTATTCGATCCTGGATGTCGGAAAACTTCCTGTAATTAAATGATGATAAAACCGAACTGCTGCTCATAGGACACCCCAAGTGTATGGCTGGATTAAAAGGCTTTGCTCTTCTAATAGGTGATGCAGAAGACTGCTTCTACAGCTAGCCATCACATCCGATCCTTATCCAAGATTAGCTCTCCCACAGTGGCTTGTAAAAAATTTAACTAGCTCTTTAGTTCTGTCTCGGCTTGATTATTGTAATTCCCTTTTGGCAGGGCTGCCAAAGAAAGCTATTAGACCACTGCAATGGACTATGAACATGGCTAAAGGCTAGTCTTCAAGTCCCAGCGGTTTGAGCACGTGTCTCCTTTGCTGAAAGAGCTAGGATGGTTGCTGGTTGAGCAAAGGATACAGAGCAAAGTTCTTACGCTGACCCACAAGGCCCGCCACGGCTTGGCTCCTTCGTACCTAGCTGAACTGCTGCATCAATTTCAGCCTGTTCGCGCCCTCAGGTCCTGTGTGGACAATAAATTAGCTGTCCCATTCCTCCACTTAAAGACCGTTGGCGATAGAAGCTTTAGCTCTGCAGGTCCTAGACTGTGGAACTTGCTTCCATAATTCTAACGCAATGACAACTACTCTCCCACTGCCGACTATGGCACATCCTTTTCAGCGGTCCTGAGCTGCTACTTCCATGCTACTCACTACCTCAACTGCTCTCCTGACTCTGCTATGCTTCCCACTTTTTCTTTGTTGCTTGAGGCGAAGTCTGTTGGCTACCGAATGCGTACTGAAAGCCACTTAGGCTGTGAGTGCGCTTATACAAAACTTACCTGCGTAACACCCACATGGTCTTTATGACTTTGCGGAGTTACAGACGGAGATACATTACATTACAAGGAAACCAGGAGTACAAGAAATTCAATAAGCACAAGCACAAGACGCCGCGGAACGCCGAAGGTCATCAGGACCCCAAGAAGTCCAACGCCACAGAAAAGGTCCTAAGCAGCACAAAAGAAACCTACCGATACAGGCAGGGGAATCAACGAATGCGTCGAAGCATAGAAAACCCTTACATGGGAAATTCCCAAGTTGTGCTTCATAAAAAACATTTATTTTGAAAGTAAAATAAATAAATGATTATTTAAATTAATATAACTTAATAAATATAAAAATACAATCTAAAAGATAAAATGTTGTTGCGCTAAAGGCGCAGTTTGCAGGTCCGGTCAGAATCAGGCGCCAACACCGGGATCGTGGCGGTGCTAGTCGTAGCCCACGGGCGCCGAATACTGGTTACGTCTTAATCGTGTAGCACGGCTAACGATGAAGATTGCTCATACCTTAACGTAAAAGGCCTCTGCCATAGATTATCGCCTAATCGCGAAAAATTATTTATCACCCACAATCTGGTGGTTTAACTGGCGCCGCCATTTCACGAGTAGCCTATCTGCGATAAACTCGCAAGCACTGATCACACCGCTAACCATTGATTGGTGGAACTGGCTGCCTCCTCCGTCAAGCGATGCCGGTAGTGCAGTGGTGCTTTGACTTCCAAGTTAATTCGCTCCGGTACGGAGCTCGTAACTCAAATTACTCGTAAGTCATATCGGTTGTAGGACATTTCCACCCTGGACGTTTCCCACGGACATTCCCCCCGCCCCGGTGGACCCTAGGACATTGCCCCCGGGGTAGGACATTTCCCCCGCCCCTATGTTGATGAATGTATAACTAAGAATACAGATATATACAGATATACATGATTAAGTGAAGTTCATGCTCTAATGAAATCAAATCAACTCAGTATAATTTGAGGAATGGATGGATTTGAAGTATGGTTTCTAATGGAGCAAGCGGCGGCAGCGGCGAGCTATACAGTTTGGTCCGGCGGATGTTAGGTTCCGCTCGACGCTGCCAGGCGCGTGTTCGTACCCGTCAAAGCGGGCCCCGCTACGGCGTGCCGCACATTCCTGCAAATGAGTGCGAAGCCTCAGATGTCTACTGAATAAAACTATCTTCAGAGCTCTCGCTACGCTTTAATACGCATTAATTAAACCGTGTAAAACGAGGAAGGGTGGATTAAGCGGCGGAGGCGCAGCCCCCCTAAACTCTAAACCCTAAATGCTAAAGCCTAAACCCTAAAAACCCTTAATTATAAACCCTAAACGCTAAACCCTAAAACTTGAAAACCCTAAAACACTAAACCCAAATACCGGTGGGAATGTCCGGGGAAGAAATGTCCACAGCTGGAAATCGGGGGAGAGGGAAACGTCCAGAGGGGGAAATGTCCGTGCCCCGTCAAATCAGAGCGACTACCGCCAGGAGGCGTGGCAGGAGCACGCCTTACAAATAACCTGCAGTTTTTCTTTCAGGATCTTATGTGACTTACAGGCTCTGGAGTTTTCAGAATGATAAACGAGCAACGACGTTATCTTCCAGTCACCACTTGCATTGGTGCCAGTGCGAGGGTTAGCCTATCCTTCGTGGGTTTGTGGCCTGACATCCTCCTCTCTCTCTCTCTCTCCCTCTCTCTCTCTCTCTCTCTCTCTCTCTCTCTCTCTCTCTCTCTCTCTCTCTCTCTCTCTCTCTCTCTCTCTCTCTCTCTCTCTCTCTCTCTCTGCCATTACATAAGCCCTCCTTGGCATCTTTTTCCATAAGAGTCTTGTCTGGTCACGGTTAAAAAAATACTAGGCTGATTTAACAGCCTCTTTTGCATAGCGACAGAAGAGCCTTTACGGCCACCACCACTTGCAACTGCGATAAAAGAACGCCCACCGCAGGATTCAAACCCTTGACCTCGGACTGAGGTCGTGACAAGCAATTGCCTTACCTAGTGTGCGGTTGAAGACATACTGTTGAATGTATCTTTCTGCTGCTTTAATTCCGTTGAGGTAATCCTCGGCTGCCTTCGTATCCGAGCTCGCTGCACCACCATGTCTAGTGTTGTGTTCGCCTTCAGTATCCGCTTTTATGAGTAGCGAAGCGTCAGTCCACTGATGCATGCCCTATCCGGTGGTTGAGCAGTTGACTCGGCGAAGCGTCCTGCCTTTGATATGGGATGTTGTCGCCGCAATTGCACTCCCCATCTGCGGTGAGTCAGCCAGCTCGCATATATGTACGAGAGATTGCTGAATATGAAGTTCCTGGACTTTCGAGGTCATTCATAGCGGAACATGTCTATCCGAAATCTAAAATGAACTGCAGTAGTGTTGACCTCTCCTTGGGCCACGCCACACCAACATAAGGCTACCCGTTTATCTGATTCCATTTGGAGTTGTGTGGTACCTTCTCGCCTTCATGGACCATTTTTGCACAGTGGCATGGGGCCATCACCGTGGCCGACATGTCTGTGCTGAGAGCTGTGCACAAGTTTTTCTTGTTGTCTGGAGCGTCGCACTGACACAGCCAAAGAAGCAATTGTGAAGCTCACACTATAGCGAGGGCGCTTTCCCTTGTACTAACAACGCGACTGCCTACAATTAACGTTCTCGAGGCGGTCGTCTTAAGAAGGCGCTCCTTGATACTCTCGGCTGCCCTCGATAAATTCTGAGGTACTGGGTGCCTCCTCTGGATATTCTTATCCGGTTAAAGAGCCTATAATTAAGTTCAATCGAGCAGTCACTCTTTGCCGCTCGGCGTGCCGCATGACTTGCTCTGTGCAGGACATCCCAATAGGACTGCACTGCCTTGTATCCGAGATCATTCCGGGATATGATAACATGATAACGCTGCTTGACATGGGCACACTTCGGCAGTTGGGAGGAGTGGTCAAAGGCACTGACGGCGATACAGAGTCCTTCAATGGTCAAGGATTGAAATCGGGGCACTGTCGAGCAACGTATATGTGAGCGTAGTGTCCTCCTGCACACGTAAACGAAGTTCGACACCCAAACACCAAGAGAGGCTTCAACAATTAGTATTCGGCTAGAGCTTGCAACGCTTGAGCGAAATCGGCTTGCAAATCGTCGCTTAAATTTCTGCTACTCATCTGACCTAGCAATTAAGTTCCACTCAGAGTTTAGGAGCTAATCATTCTATAGAGTGAGCTTACGGTGTATAACGACCTTCTTAGGAAAGCAGACTTTAGGTAAAGTCTCTCTGCTTGCTCCGTCTTTCGGCAGCATTTTCTACTATTAATCGAGAAGTCCATCTCGCAGCGCCCCACGTCTCGCCTTGGCATCACTGGCGCTTCATTTCAACAGATGCCATCTCAGAGAGAGAGAGAGAGAGAGAGAGAGAGAGAGAGAGAGAGAGAGAGAGAGAGAGAGAGAGAGAGAGAAAGGACAAAGGTAATCCGAAGAACCACTTAAGTACGGGTACTCTGTGGTGGGCCCGCTTCTTTTTTAAAGTTTCTACTCTCCCTCTTGCCGATATGATCGCCAAGCACAATCTAGGCTTTCACTTCTCTGAAGATGGCACTCAGTTGTATCATTGCTTTGATTCCTTCAGAACGTAAAATGTTCTCAACTCCTTTGCTGCATGTATTGATGACATCCTGATCCAAAATTAACTTCCATTAGACGATTACATCAGCTCCACAGCCAAGTCTGCCTACTTTCAGCTAAGTAACATAGCTAGTATTCAGGCTTACTTAGACAGGGATACTACATCTAAATTGGTCCATGCATTAGTGACATCCTGTCTCGACTTCTGCAAGGCACTGCTGCCTGGTCTGCCGGCCTGTGCAATCAGGCATTTACAGTTGGGGCAAAATGCTGCAGCCAGGCTTGTCTGTCGCGAGCGTCAAAGTTGCCACATCACACAACTTCTTTCCGACTCGAACTTGTCAAGCTCCAAGTCAAGCAGTACATCAAATTTAAGGTTCTGTAACGCACCTTTAGGTCCATACATTCTTTGGCTCCAGCCTGCTTATACAATCTACTCCCCACCAGGCTAAGCATCGTACCACCAGCTTTTCTGAATCTAATCATTTACATACACTTCCAACGAACGTCAAAATTCTTTGGAGTTCATGCCTGACTTAATGGCATTTAAAAAGATGCTAAAACACTTTATTTATTACAGCATTTAATGGGTCCATGTGATTCGTCCTTTGTGTGCTTATGAGTGGTGACAGTGTGCAGGCTGCCACTAGCCATACTTGCATGCTGACCCTGTGCATGCTCCCTCTAACCATGTTATGCTTGTCCTTCCTTGAGCATGACCATTAACAGTTCGATCATGACTTCTCTGCAGCAATTGTAGTGCCTAGAAAAAATTCAGTTCTCTGACAGCGAAATACAAATGTATTATTATTGTTATTAACAAAGCACAAGTACAGGTGTATGACATCTTTATAAAAATGAAAGCTTAGGTTGCTGTTGGCAATGTTCTTGGCTCTGTGCTTTTTTCTGCTTATAAGTTATCGTCTCTCAGAATTATGACTGAGAGCAGTTAGACTGCAGCTCAACCCCTTTGGCTGAAGCAGCAGGTTTTATAAGAAGCCATTTGGCCCTATCGGCTGTTCCAGAGGAGTAAGGGGCAGCCACCTAATAATAGGTCGTCTGACCTAGAGAGTGAAACCGCTTCCATCTATGCCGGTTTGATAATACTTTGCTTGTAGACCTGGGGATGCTAAATCGCTTCTGCGGTCGAATTGACTGTTTTTCATCGAAGGGGTTAATTTCTTGTTACAAAGGCCTATTACTTACTTCCTGCCATTTCCATCTGCAAAGTGGCAAGCATTCTTACCTTTGGCTTCAAAAAATTTGCCAGACTTGATACATTTCGGTATTGAGGCATGACTTTATGGACTAAAAGCAAATCAAGCCGTCAATTCAGCAACATCTACATATTTTAATAACAGTGGATTGAAGCTACCAGGCATTCAGCCAAATCCCTGTGACCGTCATAAACACGGCGTTTTACCATTGATGAGCATCAAACGGGATCGTTTGACGTCAATCGACACAAGCAGTAGTCCACAAGTTCCTTCCAATGAATGGTGACATCAAACTGTAATAACCACATTTCTGGCAGTTCCAACTCAATGCCAGCATTTCCAAGAGACTGTGGTTTCATATTAGTATGCTAAATGTTCTGTTCTTTATTATGGTCTACTCACAATGGAGCAGCACTGGTCAACACATCATTGTTTCCTTGCAGGGAGACATGCAGAGGCTGAGCTCCAGTGACTGCTGCTTCAGTCAGCCCAATAATAAATCATTGCTTAGTATCTGACAGATGCATAGCTAAAAGGTCTGTTTTGCTAGGCCTGCTCGTTGACCTCGTATTGCCAAGTTGGTGCCTGGTTAGCATTGAGCTTGGCACACCTCAGTTTTCGTCGGTCTCATAAGCTATTCAAAGAGTGGCAGCATTGTGGCTTGCACAATAACTCGGCGATTCTTGAGCCTGCATGAAATCTCTGACCGAGTAGCTCCATCGGCAAGTCTGCAATACAAGTATCAGACAGTAAGCTTGCGCATTATAGCCTTGAAAAGGAAATTCGATCCCTATTGTTTCGACTAAAACAGTAATGTAATGTAATGTATCTCCGTCCGTAACTCCACAAAGTCATAGAGACTATGTGGGTGTTACGCAGGAGAGTTTTGTATAGCGCACTCACAGCCTAAGCAGCTTTCGGTACACATTCGGTAGCCAACAGACTTCGTCTCACGTAATAAAAAGAAAGTGGGAAGCATAGCAGAGTCAGGAGAGCAGTTGAGGTAGTGAGTAGCATAGAAGTAGCAGTTCAGGACCGCTGAAAAAAATGTGCCATAGTCGGCAGTTGGAGAGTAGTTGTCGTTGCGTAGGTCTGGAACTTAATGAGCTAATTGACACAAACATTGCAGCATCACCACTTTTAGGTCATTTCTTTCTTTGGCTCCAGCCTATCTCTCAGATCTACTCCCCCAACAGGCCAAGCATAGTACCACCCGCTTTTCGGAATCCAACATCTACCAATACCTCGTACAAACCTCAAATCCTTTGGAGACCGTGCATTTAGTTCGTATGCTCCCAAAGGCTGGAACTCCCTCCCGACTTGCGTCAGAACATCCCCCGACTTGACCACATTTAAAAAGAACTTAAAAACACACCTATTTCGGACAGCATTTAGTGGGTCCCTGTGATTCGTCCTTCATGTGCTTATGCGTGCTGACGCTATGCATGCTGCCACTAGCCAAACTTGCATGCTGACCCTGTGCATGTCACCCCTAACCATGTTATTCACGATGTTAAGCGCCTAGAGAGATTAAGTTCTCTGAGGGCGCTTTATCAAGTGCATTATTATTATTATTATTATTAGTGTTTATCAAACATGAAATTGCTCACCATTCAATTGCATTTCCCTTTGCAGCAAATGTAAAGCGCCTAGAAAGAGATTAAGTTCTCTGAGGGCGCTTTATCAAGTGCATTATTATTATCACTGCTTTCAGCCGAATACATTTAGTCTCATCATTATGATCTCCGTCATGACAATACTTATAGATCATCCAAAACATCATATGGGCATGCAAACATAATACGTGTTAAAACTAAAAAGACATCTACACACAGAGATAGAGCTCGAGTATCTATATCTAGTTGTCAGTAATGGCATTTTCTGTAGATGGAAGACCCAAAGGTGAGAACGAGGTAGGAATAGTATACCTCAACTTCTGACTAGGAGGAGTCAGGCAACCTTTGCATCTAGACGAGTGTTCTATTAGTTGACTATACGTCTGCTAGTTTGAATGGTCTTTCCTAGGGCTTGAACATCCACTGGCTGTAATTGCCTTTTAAGCCTACTTTTTATAAAGCTGGATCGCGTGCTGAAATTGGGAAAGGCTTATCATACCTAATGCTATCCGGCTTGTTGCATGGAACTATGAACCCAGCACATCTAATAACACTGAGTGCAACAGATCTGGGTTTTCTGCACCTGTCGGACACATAACCAAACCATGCAGACCATATGAAGCAGCAGGCAAAATATGCTGCAATTACACAGATCCACTAATGCACAAATTCTCTCCGAGTGCTTGACTCAGCCAGAGACATCTAACTTGTAGCAAGAAGGCAAACGAAATTCAATCAAATGAATAATAGCTGAGCTTATTGTACACTTACAGAGGCTAGTACTAGGCCACTAATTAAGAAGTCAACACGACATCTATAGCACTTATTCAACTTTTAACTGTCATTCCTATCAAAGACGCTGGAACGAGTAGTGACAGACCAACTAAACTATTATATCAAAACCCAAAACCTAGCAAGCCCCAGAGTTTTTAGAGCTATTTACTTACTGTATTATTAACGAGTCAGCACTGCTTCGAGTCTATAACGACATTATAAAGAAAGCTGAATTAGGAAGAGCCTCACTGCTAGTTTTGTCGAATCTCTCAGCAGACCCTGACAGCTGACCCTGTGCATGTCACCCCTAACCCTGTTATTCATTTTGTTTGTTTATCAAGCGTGATTTTACTCACCATTCAATTGCATTTCCCTTTGCAGCAAATGTAAAGCGCCTAGATAGATTAAGTTTTCTGAGGGCACTTATCATTATCAAGTGCATTATTATTATTATTATTATTATTATAGCAGCTTTTGATACCATCGATCACAAAGTACTTCAAGAGTGCCTAACCTCACCTGGGCATTACTGTTGGTGCTGCACTGCCATGGTATAGGGAGATCTAAGAGCCTAAATGTCAAAGGGCATCTGAAGACGTTTTACAGAACGTATTGTTACATATATAATAATAATAATAATAATAATTCACTTGATAAAGCACCCTCAGAGAACTTAATCTCTCTCTAGGCGCTTTACATTCGCTGTAAAGTGAAATGCAATTAAATGTTAAGTAAAATCATGCTTGAAAAACAAACGAAATGAATAATATGGTTAGGGGTGACATGCACAGGGTCAGCATGCAAATGTGGTTAGTGGCAGCATGCACAGTGTCAGCACGCATAAGCACATCAAGGACGAATCACAGGGACCCACTAAATGCTGTCCTAAATAGGTGTGTTTTTAGGTTCCTTTTAAATGTGGTCAGGTCAGGGGATGTTCTGACGCAGGTCGGGAGGGAGTTCCAGGCTTTGGGAGCATACGAACTAAATGCACGGTCTCCAAAGGATTTGAGATTTGTACGAGGTATTTCTAGACTGTTGGATTCCGAAAAGTGGGTGGTACGATGCTTGGCCTGATGGGGTAGTATATCTGACAGATAGGCTGGAGCCATAGAATGAAGGGACCTAAAAGTGAGCGACAAAACCTTGAAGTCAATCCGTTGCTTAACTGGTAGCCAGTGCAGGTCGGCAAGAAGTGGAGTAATGTGGCAACTGCGACGCTCACGGCAGACAAGTCTAGCTGCAGAGTTTTGCACCAGCTGCAATCGCCTGATCGCACATGCTGGTAGGCCAGTAAGCAGTGAGTTGCAGAAGTCGAGACGTGATGTCACGAATGCATGGACCAACTTAGATATGGTATCTTTATATATGCAGTATATATGTATATAATAGTGAAAATATTAATAATACACTTGATAAGCACCCTCAGAAACTCTCTTTCTAGGCACTTAACATTTTCTGCAAAATATTCAGTCGTCCCTCGTTTATCGAGGTTAATCGGTTCCAGACTATGCCTCGATAGGTGAATTTCTGCAAAGTATGATTCATTCTTTAGAAATCGAATAATTTCGTAGCTAGAGTGTAGAAAACCTGTTCATGACCCTCTAATTCGGTTTTAACATTATTAAAGCCCTCTGGACGTGAAATAACACCCTTTTAGTCACCATTACAGCCGTATTACCCAATATATTAGACAAAGTAAGGGAGAATAAGCCGTACTAGACAGTACAAATATTCTATTATTCGTCTACATTTAATTACACTCATGCAGTTTTTACACACAGCCACTAACTTATGAAAATAGTGCAATTTCTTCGATGATGATGAGTAAGAGGTTCTCTGTACGGCAAAGAGCAATGTTACTGCTCTCAATGAGGCTGCACCTGACGTTGAAGGATTTGTGGGGGTGCTCGAATGCATAGACCAACTGTAATTGACTCGGACAACCGAGCGCAAGCTGTATTATTTTCACCATCTCGATCAACTTTTTAATATTTGAAAAACCGCACAGAGTGAACGCTGCGAAAGTCGAAGCGCAAAGTGGCGAAGGACGACTATATAGTCGTTTCTACAGCACCCCAAGAAAACTTAATCTATCCAGGCAACTTACATGGGCCGAGGGGCTCTAGCCCATGATCCTGGCCGTTCAAAGCAGGTAGCTTACCCCTCGGCCAAACCAGGGTGTCGTTTATGGAGTACCCCAAGAGATCTGTATTTCGTAATCTTTTTACGATTTATAGTGTCCCTCTTGTCTATGCGAACACTAGGCACGATCATGACTTGCATTTCATGCAGATCATGCACAGCTGTACCTCAGCTTTGATGTTTCGTTACAATTTAGCTAATCAAACACTCTTACCCCCTTACCAAGTGCTTAGCAGACCTTCGCCCCTGGATGGCAGCAAACTTTCTCAAATTGTATACCAATAAAATCAACTTTTTAGTTGTGAGCATCCCTTGTGTTACTTAAGAATTGGAAAGCTTAAACCTCAAATGGGCTCGGTCAGCATATCTCCTGGAACATCTGCATGCAATCCGGATGCCCTTTTCGAAGATGATCACTTGCCAGATGACCAAATCAACTCCACAATCAAGTCTCCCCCTTTCAGCTACATAGCACTGCATTAAAATTCGTGTCTGCTTAGACAAAGATACCACAGCCAATCTGGTCTATGCATTCGCAGTGCACTGTCTAGACTTCTACAATTCCCCACTCGAAGCTTTTCCTGTCCGTGCGATAGGATGCCGAAAGTTGGTGAAAAACTCTGCAGCTAGGCTTGTCGATCGTACACGTAGGAGCCACCACATTACCCCACTTACCACCGACCTGCAAGCAGGGCATCGACTTCATGGCTTTGTCATCTAGTGACTTGTAGGTCTTTTCATTCTCTTACTTTTGCCTATCCATCGAAAATACTTCCTTGCCTCGAAAATACTTCCTTGCCTCTCCTTTTCTTCTGACTCAAGTTGCTTAGCAGTGCATCAACATCAAATCTTTTGGAGAGTGAGCCTTTAGTTCGAATGTGCCAAAAGCCCGGAACTCACTCCTGAATGACCTAACGACACCCATCTTACTTGACGATGTTAACAAGAAGCTACGAATCCACCTTTTCCTCTCAGCATTTGCTTGTTCCAAGTGTATTCTCATTTGTGTGCCAACATTGTGCTGTTTACCCTTAACCAATTGATATGCCTTCTTTCCAGCATATGCCAAGTGCCTAGAAAGAGATGTAGTTCTCTTAGGGTAGTTTACAAACGTCTATTTAATATTACCATAAGGCTGAGAAAAAAGTTCGTGTGCCATGATAAAATGATTTTATTAATAATTTAACAAAATAATTTAAAAAATTTAATAATAATTTAATAGAAAACTGCATGAACTATTTCCCCAACCTTAAATTATTAGTTCTTATTATTGTTCTTATTGTCTTATTATGGAGGAAGGTGAAAGCAAGATACAATATGGAAAAGAGTAGTGAGCCACAAACAAGAATTATCCCCAAGTCATGGTCATCCTATCGGCTCTCATTCTTATGGACTCAGCAAGATGACACCTTGCAGCAGAGAGCATAGTAACATACTAAAGCAGACAAGGCCAGGACCACAAACAGTTCTCACCACAGAGGAAAGAACAGCTACTGCAGCCATACCACTAAGAGTAGTCCGAAAGAAAGATTTGGCTGCCGACTGTGCAAGTAATCACTGAACTCGTTGTCATGGATTGCTTGCCAACAAAACAGATGTGAGATAAGTTTCAGGGCTTACCGGCTCGTTTTTTTGCAGCTGGCAAGCTCCCTTTCAGCTCAAGTCAAAAGTAAGCGGTCGACCAGCAGCATCGGTACGCAATCGTCGGGGCACGGGCTCCCGCTCACCGAGCCTAGGAACACCACTTTGGCCTGCCCAGCCGTTTAGTCCTGAAGTAGCAGGACCATGTTGAGCTGCAGCACTGGTTGTAACTGCATCTATGCAGACATAAAGCACATGAGAACTGGGCATTTAAGGTAAAGGACAGCTAACTGCATGCACAGTGGATGCCAGTATGAGGTGGCTCACGGCGGTACTAAATAGTTGGGAGGGGACTCACTGGCTCAATGCAACCGTGAGGTATAGGTAAACCTCTCCGATTAGGCTAGCACTGATGTAGACTTGTTTAAAGGTCAGCTCAGCAAGCAGCAGCACATTAGTGAAGAACAAAAAGCCACACTACTACACTGGTCTGTCTACCCTAAACTAGGCATGCACACAATCAGAACAGAAACTCGGTCACCTGTGACATGAGACAACATCCACCTGCTGGCCCAAAGCAGTACCACTGGGTTAATGATAATATCACCTTGAGCTTCCTCCATCGAGGTGATTGTCCATGTTTGCAGATAGCAGAACTCATGGACGTTTGATGACATAGCAAAATAGATCCAACCAAAATCAGAAATGAACCCCAGCAGTGTTACACAAGCAGTGCTGAACTTAACATTTCAAATTTCCCATTGATCAGTCAAGTATTGGCTGGGTTATGGAATTTACAATGCACAAAGCTACACTGTTAATGATGCTGATTAAAAGTCCAAAGCATGTTCCTCGACAAGCCGCAAACCTGTACTTGGTTTGGCCACGGGAATAAGGTGGTCACCTTTAACGACTGACGTCAAGGTGAATGCATTCGATGACCTCGAGCCCTCTGGCACATGTGAAGCGCTTGGATGGAGATTAAGTTCTCATACTGAGCTATACAAATGAATTTTATTTATTTATGCAGCTCAATGTACTATGATTCAACAAGTTGGGATACAAGTCATATATGATGTAGAGATCGGTAATTTTATTTACATGTAGAAGTACCGCTTCTGCTTTAGAAATGATTTGCTTAACAGTCTTTTAATGATTGTCTTTTATGTGGAAATCGTAAAAACTTCGGATCCCATTTCCAACATGTTTATAGAGGTATTCCCCCTGCATAATCATTCGATCGCTGGACCAATTTTCCCATTATTTTCTCGACACTGCCCTGGTTTGGCTGACGGGTTAAGGTGCTTGCCTTTGACGACCGAGGTCGTGGGCTCGAGCCCTACAATTAATGTCGTGGGCTCGAGACTTAGGCATATGTGAAGCGCCTCGAAAGAGATTAAGTTCTCTTAACGTGCTACACAAATTAGAAATACACACACACACACACACACACACATATATACATATATATAAACGCAAAAGTATTTACCAGGGTGACTAGTTACCACCACCAAGCTGCTACCCGTCAGTTGATTGACTCGCTCCTCGTCTAACAGCACCGAAAACATACGCACGAGGGGTTTTAATATTTTCTATTGTCAGAATAAAGGTTAAACATGCACTAATGGGTACTCACATAAATAGAATGTCGGACCATCCCTGTTCTTTACGATTTCCCGCATTTGCCAGAGCATTGACTCAAGTCAGCTTTCGGCGAATATCTAGAGGAATGCAGTCACACAGCAGCTTAAGGCGAGCAAAAAGCATCTTGAGGGAGGTGGAAGACGAGATACTGTTCTCAGCTCTTAAATGAGCACTCCAACCTGTCCCACAGATAGTCAATAGGGTTGAGATAGGGAGATTGGCTTGGCCAACTAAGGACTCGGACACCCAAATCGGCAAAGAATTGCTTCATTGCACTTTCAGTATGCTTGATATCCCTATCTAATTTCAAAACATAGTCCTCCCCCACAACAGCTATGGCACAGGACATGTCAACATTTTTTTATTATGTCCATGAACACGTTCCTGCCCACAATCCCATTGATTCGGCAAAAATTTCCTATGCCGGAAGCCGAAAACAAGACCAAACAAGCACACTTCCACCTCTTTAATTAAGCTTAGACTGTAAGCAGTCTGGATGGTACTCTTCATTTTTTCTTCGACTGACGAAAGCCTTCCACTTTCCATCTCCGTGGAACATGAATTTACTTTCATCGGTCCATAGAATACGGCTTCAGTCGGCAGCTGTACAGTGAGCATAATCACGGGCTCACTGCAGATGGCATTTTCATTGTCATTTGTTAATTAACGGCTTGCGTTTACTAACTCTTCTGTAAATGCCGTGCCCCGAAAGTCTCCTACGAACCGTATCAACATGTACAGCCTCTCCGATGGCTTCTTCCAAGGTCTTAGAGAGAACTCGACGTAGTGCTTTCCTTCGAACCAGTACAGCCAGTTTTAGCAGTCATCCCATTTTGTCGTCGAACATGGGCAGGCGGAGAGTGGTAAGGCATCCATGCTACCACCCTGAAAATACTTCTTCGGGTTAGACCTGACAGATTCCTTGCTTATACCAAGCTACCGTGCCACCTTCACGTTGCTAAGACCCATTTTGTGATAGGAAACGATCTGGCCTTTCACTTCACTATTTAGCTCCTTCGTCTTTCCCGTTGCATACAAGCACCGTATAAGCAGCTCCACTCGAGTGGCGTGGACAGGAAGTGAAAAACCAACTCCTCTCCTGTGCACAAGTGCATGAGCAGAAAACCGTTATCCGCTTGGATTGCAAGTAGGATAATCGACCTGCCTGTCACAACTCTAGCTTTGCCATTTTTAAAGGTAAGATGCCGTTCCAGGCCACCTATGCGTTTTTTGTTTCTAACAGTTATAATAATAATAATAATAATAATTCACTTGATAAAGCGCCCTCAGAGAACTTAATCTCTCTCTAGGCGCTTTTGCTGTAAAGTGAAATGCCATTGAATGGTAAGTAAAATCATGCTTGAAAAAAATAAACGAAATGAATAATATGGTTAGGGGTGACATGCACAGGGTCAGCATGCAAATGTGGTTAGTGGCAGCATGCACAGTGTCAGCACGCATAAGCACATCAAGGACGAATCACAGGGACCCACTAAATGCTGTCCTAAATAGGTGTTTTTAAGTTCCTTTTAAATGTGGTCAGGTCAGGGGATGTTCTGACGCAGGTCAGGAGGGAGTTCCAGGCTTTGGGAGCATATGAACTAAATGCACGGTCTCCAAAGGATTTAAGGTTTGTATGAGGTATTTCTAGACTGTTGGATTCCGAAAAGCGGGTGGTACGATGCTTGGCCTGATGGGGTAGTATATCTGACAGATAGGCTGGAGCCATAGAATGAAGGGACCTAAAAGTGAGCGACAAAACCTTGAAGTCAATCCGTTGCTTGACTGGTAGCAAGTGCAGGTCGGCGAGAAGTGGAGTAATGTGGCAACTGCGACGCTCACGACAGACAAGTTATAATAATAATAATAATAATATTGCACTTGATAAAGTGCCCTCAGAGAACTTAATCTCTTTCTAGGCGCTTTACATTTGCTGCAAAGTGATACGCAATAGAATAGTAAGTAAAATCATGCTTGAAAAACAAACAAAATGAATAACATGGTTAGGGGTTACATGCACTGGGTCAGCATGCAAATGTGGTTAGTGGCAGCATGAACAGTGTCAGCACGCATAAGCACATCGAGGACGAATCACAAGGACCCACTAAATGCTGTCCTAAATAGGTATGTTTTTAAGTTTCTTTTAAATGTGGTCAGGTCAGGGGATGTTCTGATGCAGGTCGGGAGGGAGTTCCAGGCTGTGGGAGCATACGAGCTAAATGCACGGTCTCCAAAGGATTTAAGGTTTGTACGAGGTATTTCTAGACTGTTGGATTCCGAAAAGCGAGTGGTACGATGCTTTGCCTGATGGGGTAGTATATCTGAAAGGTAGGCTGGAGCCATAGAATGAAGAGACCTAAAAGTGAGCGACAAAACCTTGAAGTCAATCCGTTGCTTGACTGGTAGCCAGTGCAGGTCGGCGAGAAGTGGAGTAATGTGGCAACTGCGACGCTCACGACAGACAAGCCTAGCTGCAGAGTTTTGCACCAGCTGCAATCGCCTGATCGCACATGCTGGTAGGACTGTAAGCAGTGAGTTGCAGAAGTCGAGACGAGATGTCACGAATGCATTGACCAACTTGGACGTGGTATCCTTATCTAAACAAGCCCGAATTTTAGCAATGTTATGAAGCTGAAAATAGGCTGATTTGACTGTGGAGCTGATGTGGTCGTCTAACGAGAGGTCGCTTTGGAATATGACACCTAGATTTCGAGCTGATGCAACTGGAGATATGCTGGCAGAGCCAATTTTGAAAGTCAGCCTTTCCAATTTCTGAATAACACTAGGTTTGCCCATAACTAGTAAGTTAGTTTTATCATCGTTTAGTTTTAGAAAATTTGCTGCCATCCATGATCGGATGTCATAAATGCATGCAGCAAGTGAGTTGAGAGAATTTGAGGTGCTCGAAGGGTGGGAGGGATCAAAGCAAAGGTACAACTGAGTGTCATCCACATAGAAGTGAAAGCCTAGATTGTGCTTGGCAATCACATCATCGTAGACTCGGTCATCGTAGTGGGTCAATTTTTTATGTAAACAGTCGGCTTATGTAAAAGCCGGCCCACACCGGTGGGGGATACATATGAACGTTTGTACTAAGTACCTTCCATGAATTTGCATTTATATAGTTTTTGGGGGTAAGTTTGGCAGTAGTAGGAGTTATCCCTCAAAATGGCCGCTAATAGGGGAGTTGTCCCTCCAAAGCATGTTTAAACAAGCGAGTTTACACATTACATGCCAACAGCTCCTGAATGAAGTACTTACTGACGTCAGAGGCTGAAAATGAAGTGCTGGCAGCTGGATCCTGCATTACTAGCTGCCACAACTCGTACAGATCTCGTTGCTCAGTCTGAGTAGCAGCAGTGAGTGAAGATTTCAAGTACAGGCAGGCGTCAAACTGCGGCAAAGCAAAATCCAAAGCACTTATGACGTCGGCGTCATCCCGAACTTTCCCATTTATAACCCATATCTGTTGCCCCGGCGGTGGCAAGTTGTGCTCCAGACACATCAGCATCTTCAGGTCGAGCACGGAGTATGCCGGCCTCACTGTCAACCGTATGGAAGGACCGGTTCTGACCTGATCAGCGATTCGCACCCAGACCCTGCAAAAGTAAATGTAAGCTCAGTAGAAGCTGCCCCCGTAGTAACAGGCACGTGCACATCAAGAGTCAGGTGGTGCCCGTGCTCCACCAACATGACCGAACTTCTGCGGCTTGCAACGCTTTAGGGAAGGCAGGACCATACTTACATCGAAGTGGCACCCACTGGTGCTGCCGGCTGAAGGGCAGCTCGATTGGCAAGCTCGTAGGCCTGATACATAGCACTGCTGCTGTCACCTGCCTGCACAGCAGCTTCGAGGCTCTGTAGGGAGCACTGCTGCTGCTTCGGGGACTGATGCTGCTGCTTCTGCATTGTAGCAGCTGCAAGAGCTCATTGTGCAGACACGCCAGGCCCGATGGTTCCCTTACCTACAACACCCATCGCCATAACACCATAACGACAGCGAGAGAGAATGAGATAATAATAATAATGCACTTAATAAAGCGCGAGAACTCAATCTCTCTCTAGGCGCTTTACATTTGCTGCAAAGGGAAATGCAATTGAATGGTGAATAATATCATGCTTGATGAACAAACAAAATGAATAACATGGTTAGGGGTGACATGCACAGGGTCAGAGAGAGAGAGAGAGAGAGAGAGAGAGAGAGAGAGAGAGGGAGGGAGGGAGGGAGACAGACAGACAGACAGACAGACAGACAGAGAGACAGAGATTGAGTGAGACAGTACAGGGAGAGGCGATGACTGACTCGGACTAAACAGTGTAATAGAAAGCTAAGTTGAAAAACGAACCAGATATATAACTACTTGGGCTCTCTAGCTGCAATCACAACAAAAAAAGGATTAAATTGTTGCCTATCTCGGATGAGTGCAGCCACAGACACAAATAAACGAGTCGAAACTGCAGACGAGGCAGCAGTACCTATGTGGGCATACAGACAAATGTCAAAGAAACGATTGATAGCTATTGGTAGCTGGAACCCTATTTAACAACGACTGATTTATCAAAAACTCGGCTATGTCCAGACGACATTGCCAAGCACTTGCCCTAATATGCTAGCCTGCGGCCCAACAATGATTAGTCCGAGTGGCTGCATTCTCGCAGATGGTAGCTGGCATTCCATGCTCACTTTTTCACTTAGGTTGCTGATTCGGTGAAGCAAATGCAACATTCAGATTAACACACGTTGTGCACGTACATGTACATAGAGGTTATATGCAGGCAAAGGTGCGTGTGCGCTTAAACCTTTTCAACTACGGATGCCACATTACACGACTGTTTTTGCACATTCCCCTGGCACGGCTAACAGTTGGAAATGTACGACCTACTAGCTTTACTCCTGCTCTTAAAGCAGCCGCCCCCTCAGTGCGGCCCTACAATGGTGCCGGCTCCTCGAAGAGGCGCTCGAAACTGCTGATGCGCATCACGCACGCTCTATCAGACGGGAGGGTACTGCAGCGAAGCTGCTCCAGCGATCCTTGGCCTTGTGACTAAACGGAATATTTAATAGGCGCTTGTCTTTCAAACTTTACATTAAGGGGCTTGGTTATTTCTCATTCGCATGCACGCAAATTTCTAACTGGAGCCGCGCTTGGGCTCACGAGGTTTACAAGCAACAAGGCGGCCGCGAACACGGCAGCGTTTTGGGGACGGGACAGCGTTCGCGGCACCAGCGGCACAGAGTTGCTCGGCAGCTGCTCCTCGACAACTCGACAACCGGAAAAAAATGTGACAAAACCGCGGCGTCGATTTCAGACGGCGGTAGTTCTAAGACCAAAGCCATTCGTTCACTCACGCCTGGTCGCGGATACGACTCTTTCACCTCGGAGGGGGACAGCAAGGCTCGCAACAGGAAGAAAAGTCGGGGAGACCCGCAGAGTAAACTTAAAACTCCATCAATTAACGTATTTTCCTGGCATTTGCTTAAACAATGCCTAATTCAGCATTGATTTTGTAGTGATACATGAGCTAGGTGACCGCATACGAGTAAAATCAGATACATTACTTTTCATAACGCCCACCACGTACATCCGGAAACGCGCTCCAGGCACTCTGGGTGAGTCCAAGTGTACGTCCGTCTTCAACTCCACAAAGCCATAAAGCTTAAATGGGTGCTACGCAGGAGAGTTTTCTATAGCGCACCGAAAGCCTGCACTCGGGCAGCTCTCGGGCTAGCCGCGATACTAGCCCTTGCCTTAGTGGGTCTGACTAGGGCACCTAGAGCAAGCCCAAGCGGGCGGACTAGCCAAGAAGAATTAGGTAGGGGACACATTAGTTAAGCGGGAGCGGAGCGAGGCGTCAGTTTGACAGCGAGATCCGCTAAGGCTAGAATGGAGCTTGGTCAGACAAAGAGCAGTCAGGACGAGGACCGACTATTGTGCTCCATTAGACAAGGAGCAGTCAGGACGTGGACCGACCACTGTACTCCAAGGATGGCAAGCTGGCGGAGGAGCCATCCAATAAATTACAGGCGGAAGAGAATAGGCCGAGGACAGACACCGAGAGCTAGGGTCCGAAAAAAATAGCAGCTACACTCAAGGTCAAGAGGGCAGAGAGAGAAGAGAATAAACGAGAGGACTGACAGAGCTAGTGGCTGCAGCGTCGGTAGTCAATACGAGACTACGCCTCGAGAGCACGAGAGTCGAACCTACGGTGACGAATAGCTGAGTGCAACTTTGACTGCGCGGTTGTGTTCTGCCGGCTACTCAGTTAGCTGCTCATATCTTGATGTGCTGTAGCGGTCCGCCTTCGGGGTCGGACCATCGCTAGCGACGCAGGCGTGTGGTTGCTTATTGTAGTCGGGCTTCGGGAGTTCTCACGCAGTTAACTCCGCCGGTCCGGTGCGCGCCGCGTAAAGCGCTTGCGCCGGCGCGTAACCACTACTGACAGGCCCACAATAAACTGTTTCGTGACCCAGTTGTGGCCGCCTGTGTTTTAACCGCGCTGCAGCGCTGCACTACACCGTCCACCTGTAGAGAGTCGGGGACGAGCTTCTGCACGGTTACAAGCCTAAAGGGTCAGCAGGGCGGTCGAGGAAATGAGTAGCAGGAGAGTAGCAGCTCAGGACGGCTGGAAAAGACGGGTCACAGTCTGGAGCAGGGAGAATAAATGGGAGACATTGCCTACTGATAGTGGCACTGAGTTCCACAGTCCAGGACCTGCAGAAACAAAATCCTCCGGTAACAAACGGTCGTTAAGCTTGGGAATAGAAAGGCTAATTTATTGTCCACGGAGGACTTCACGGCACGAGGAGTTGGTGCAGCAGTTCAGCTAGGTATGAAATAGCCAAGCTGTGGCCGGCCTTGCGGGTCAGCGAAAGAAAATGTACTCGCTCGAGTCATTAATCGTTAATAGGGATCGAGCATGATAGCTAACTGTGAGGGCAGTCTACTCTGTGGTTTCGTGGTGGATTCAAGTAGATTTTGATAGTGGACATCGATTTGAAGCTCTGCTTGCACGACAACGCGTGAGCGAAATGCCATGTCATTTGGTGGGTGCATTCTAACGACCATATTCTACAAAATTCATTTGAAGCTCGGGCTTTGCGCCACCAATTTGCGCTCAATCTATTGCGACTAACCCTAGATTTTCGCTGAGCTAAAGTGGTTTTCGGTGGATCGAGCTGATTCACTGAGTACATTGATATTCACAGAGAAAATTTGAGAAAAGAACCATTCGGAGACCCTGTCGAAGACTCTCAATCAAGCAGTGAGAATTAGTCAGCCTTAGGAAGTAACCGACTCAATATCTAACTCTGGAGCGCTCAAATTTACAGCTGCTTGCCCCACGTCCAGAACATACTTAGCCGACTTCAGACAGCTGGCTGGATGTCGTCGTATGTGGCTGAGAAACAGGGTGGAACTTACGTGGGAGCTGTGATACCAAGGCAGCATCCAGGAAGGGCCCCATCGTTCGGCAAAACCTTCGAGCTTTGTGGGGCGATAAACCACTTCTTTGCTGTGTGTGCAATCGTGTTTTTGCTTCGCTCTGTAGCACCACATCGTTCCATAGCTGAGACCGTGAATGCCGCCGCTACTGCTATTGAGTGTGATTTGAATGCCTTCAAACTTTGCCTGGTGTGCAATAGACCAAGCGTCGATTTGAGATGCTATTCCTAGTGTCCTTTAGGAGTGACATGAAGTGCGGGTTGATAACGGAGCCACTTGCTAAGTGGGTTTTACCTTCACTCGATATGAGAAATTTTTCCGCCAGGTTCTAAGCCACTGCCTGCCGATGCTGCAAGCGATATAATAGCTCGACGCATCCAGGCTCTCGGTCGCCTAGTCGGAGTTCTTCCGGCCACCGCCCTCTCCTACCTGACAGCAGGTCGCGCCTTCCCGCTCGCTGAAGGTACGGCTTGACAGCCAGACCTGGTCGGCACCGACGCGGTCACTTCCAACGTAACGGCGCCGTTTGACTGCAGCTACGATGCCCTGGTGGTGAGGGGGCGGAAAATCGTTGATAAGCTCGAGGCTGGAAGCCCGGTTTTTCCTGCCCGCTGGCTACCTGTCGGCAGTGGTGAGGTTCTTCTTGGTCGGCGCCCTGGGTAGCTGGTATCCGGATAACGAAGCCTGCCTGGAAGACCTCGGTATTTCGCTTAAGGATGGACGGCATGTCGGTGGAAGTGTTTCTGGGATGCCATTTCCTGGTTGGAAGCCGGGTGGTCCCTGTTCCTGAACCGGGAGGCTCGGATAGCCCCACCCCGCCCATATGCTGCCCCGGCTGAGCAGGGAGCCTCTAACTAAGGTACATTAATTTGTGCAAATATTCGAAATATAAGTTCTTATATATATATATATATATATATATATATATATATATATATATATATATATATATATATATATATATATATATATATATATATATATATATATATATAAACATACCCTGACTGACTACCTCACCAAAATATTACGCGTTACTTCAACTGTTTATTTGTTGCTGCAGTAAGCAGATCTTCCTTGGTGACAAGCAACTTGTCTGCGACCGGGCATGATATGTCGAGTAAAAAAATTGAGCAGCCCTGTCACACTCGGTGATGTTGGGGTACTTCTACTGTTGTTCGATAATATGCTGGCCGGTACTGCTCCTCTGCTAAAACCGCTGGTGAACAGATGGTGGATTCACCATCAGGGTCGGCCTATTCACAGCTGTGGTCCTCCTCAGATGAATCGTCGGGGTCGGCCAGAGGACAGCCGTGCTAGAGGAGTGAAGATCGAGTGGGAAAAGGGGACGAAGGGAGGGCGTCCATCGGCTCCTTGCGTCGTATATTAAATTGTTGGTGTTGGTCATCGGCTGGCTCTCTGCTGTGCGAACCAAACAACAAGCTATTTCTGAGGATTGAGCCGATGACGCCCTTGGAGATATCTTGTGCAGCGTCCCAAAGCTTCGATGACGTCAGAGACTTTGCTGGCTGGCTGCTGAACTTTGATAGGGAGATCGAGAAAAGTAGCTATGAACCGAGTGAGTGGCACTTTTTTTGGCTCCTTGCGAGGCAAAGCGGGCTCTTCACATTTGCCTCGACTCTCCCGAAGGCAAGTGCAAGGTGACTACGCCAAGCTGTGTGAGGCCCTAGTGAGGGCATGGTGAGCCGTGGTGGCACACTAGGTAAGGCGGTTGCTTTCACGACCTCGGTCCCGAGATCGTGGGTTCGAATACTGAAGTGGGCGATTCTTTATCGCCACTGCAAGCGGTGGTGATAGCCGTAAAGGCTCTTCTGTCGCTATACAAAAAGAGGCTGGTTAATCAGCTAGGATTTATTTATTTATTTATTTTATTCACCTGGCCGGCCGGTAGCGCGAAATTGCTGCACACTGATTGGGTAAAGGCTGATCGGACTGAGAAGGCCGACATGAGCAACAGGAAGTGGCCCCAGCGATCACCGACGGTGTGCCGGGAGACTGGGGCTTGCCAGGCTGCCACACGGTGGCGGCAGGCAACGGCTCTCTAAGCGGTGACGGTTGGCCAGGCGGCGATGTTTTGACACGAGGCAACGGTGTTGTGCGAGGCAACGGTCAGCAGTGGGACTGAGGCGTCAGGCGGTTGGGCGGCTCGAGGAGAGGCGGCGGCGTCAGCTTGAGAGTCGGTGGGGTCTGCCCGAGAGTTGGGGGCGTCCGCGAGAGAGGCGGTGGCGTCCACGAGGGATGCAGTGGCGTCCGCGCGAGAGATGGCGGCGTTCGCGAGAGAGTCGGAGGCGTCCGCGCGAAAGTCGCCGGCGTCCGCGTGAGAAACGGTGGCGTTCGCGTGAGAGTCGGTGGCGTCCGCGAGAGGAGCAGCGGTCTGCGACGCAGCGAAAGCCATGAAGGCGACGTTGGCCTGCCAACAGCCGGTGGGCTGGGACGCGGCACAGGCCGGAAAGTGTGTGCAGACCGGAGAGTCTGCACAGGCCGGAGAGTCTGCACAGGCCGGAGAGTCCGAGCGGGCCGGAGAGTCTGTGCAGAACGGGGAGTCCGCTCTGAACGGAGAGACTGTGCAGGCCAGAGAGACTGTGCAGGCCGGAGAGACTGTGTATGCCGGTGAGACTGTGCAGGCCGCAGAGACTGTGTAGGCCGGTGAGACTGTGGAGGACAGAGATTCTTCGCAGGCCGGGGAAGCAGCGGTGCAGGTCGGAGACGCAGCGGCAGAGACGGCAGAAGCGGATGGAGCGATGGCGGCCGAGGTCTGCAAAACGGTAGCTGTTAAAGTAAGCTCGGTGACAATGGCCTGTGACCCACGCTGCCTGCTGGTCGCAAAAGGCCGTGCACTAGCGCGTCTCCTGCAGGCCGCTGCAAGGTAGCTAGCCCGTCTGTGGGGTCAGCTGTTGATGTTGGCTGCTATGCCGATACTCACTTGATGTGTAGTGTCGCATCTGTACACGCTAGGCTCGTTCAATGCTGTCCTGTACATTGCAGTTACACGTGTTTCTGCTTGGAACTTGTGACCTTGAGGTCAAAGGGGCCTGTAGTTCGATTATATGCTGGCCGGTACTGCTCCTCTGCTAAAACCGCTGGTGAACGATGGTGGATTCACCATCATGGTCGGCCTATGCACAGCTGTGGTCCTCTTCGAATGAATCATTGTGGTCGACCAGGGGACAGCCGTGCTAGAGGAGAGGTGAGTCGAGAGATAGATGGGGCGAAGGCAGCCGTGCCTACCTCGGCTCCGTGCGTCGTATAATAAACTGTTGGTGTTTGTCATCAGCTGGCTCTCTGCTGTGTGAACCAAACAATATCTTGATTAGCTAATAAAGCGACGATAGACGAACTTGAAAATACTTAATCCTGTTCCATATGACAGGTGATCAAGATAGTAAAGCCATACCTGACAGGCTACCTCAACGAGATGCTTCGCATGCAACTTTAAGCGTTTCACTGTTGTTGGACTAGGTGATCCGTTTACATCGCGACAGTAGCGACCGACTTTGTTGAAGGTGGCCTCGTCATCAAGGAAGAATGCACACTGACATTTTCTTAATGCATCTCCAATTTTGCAAGTCGCAATTGATATCCATCTTAAAAAAGAGGATTTGCAGCGCAAAGTGATACCTAGACAACATATTCTGTTGTGCCGCTAACGGATATCGCCTGTGGTGAAGCGAATCAGAGGTTGAAGTAAGCCTGCTCTAGTAATTTTCTCTTTTACAAGCTGCCTCCAGCTACACCCTAATCACAATATCTTAGCTTTACTCTGTATCTCGCGATTTTACGATTAGGAGAAGCACTTCAACATCTTCACCTGTAAATTTGCACAAAACACCAGGCATTTAATGCAGTCAAAACATAACAGCGACTGATTTGTAGTGGCTATGCCCCGAGGCTCAACAAAACTGAACATTTTTTAAAGAAATATGTGCAGGTTGCCAAGCAGGCTGCGGCAGCTGACAGGTTGCTATGACAGAAGGCCGAAGTTTACGGTGCCTCGGAGAGGGAATGCTGATGGAAGATATAGCTGCAACTCCTGCGGATTCAGGAACCACTGGCCGAGACTGCTTCTCGGGTGATGTATTCGGCCGCGCTCCTGCTCACTGAAACACTGTCAAAGCGCCTATTAATGACCTGTCAAACTTTATGTGTCCAGCGTTTCTCACTCGGCCTTGATGCAGTGGCAGCGAGGATGCTGCTAACTTGCACGGTGGCAGAGGTTTGCTTCCAGCATGCAGCCTTAGCTGCCGTCGGCTGGCGACCGGCTGCCGTTGCCATTCGACGGTTAATGGCTACTGCAGACGTTCCGTGGAAGCGAAGGACAGCCGGAAATAAATCGACTGCAGGCAGATGCTTCGGGAGACCGACAGCATCATCTTGAAGGAATTGTGTTGCGATGAAAATGCTGTATTCCAACCCAGACAAACCCATTAAGACCGCTGTAGCAATATTATACACTGGCTCGTCTTATATGATCGGCTCAGTTGATTTGCTTCAGTGCCCTTCCACGAGTGTACTCGCTATCGCTAAACTTGGTAAGGCGGTTCTGAGAAAATTTCTTCAAGTGAAATTACAAATTCAAAGCAGTCACCTCCACCCTTCAGCGGCAGGTGCTGATCGAGATGACACAACCGGCGTGGGTGGCAATAATGCGTCTGCTACAGCTAACTGCAATGAGACCGAGGATAACGACGGCAACAGCAACGTGCTTGGTCATACGTTAATGAGGAGCGACTTGTCTCCGACCGAGCTCGGAGATGGGTCACTTAAAAAGTGAGCACCCCTTTCACACTCGATGACTTTGGGGCCAACATCACGAGCAGCTAAAAAGCGATGTTGGACGAAGTTAGAAATATGAAATTATACTCCATAGGACAGCCGATCAAGATGTGCCAGGCAGCTGCTTCTGCATAGGCTGTACCGTTTGATCCGCGTTAAATATTGCAGTCATGCAAATACTTAAATGAATTCATTTAATCGAAGCTAAGGCGAAACGTCTGTCTCTGAAGTTTCGGGGTCAGACGATGGCTTACTGCATTCCCAGTGAACTTCATCGGTTAATCTCTGCCTCCATCGAGTGCCACTTGTGGTCTGGGGGAAAGGGTTCACCGCAGAGCACTGTAGACGGTGCATCTTCATGCAAAGGGCTGCCACCTTCCCTACCTGTATACGCTACTGACGTCGGAGGGCGCACCAGTCACGTCGAAATTGTCCGACTGTCCCTGTCGAACCTTACCCCTCAGTTGCTCGGTTTAGTTTTTCCCTTATTAGAATAGCACCAGCTTTGCTCATAATGTGCAAGTTGGTTTTGTCGTCATTCTGTATGCGAAAACTTTCCGCCATGTTCTAAGCCACTGCAGGGCCGATGCTACAAGCAGAAACGGCTCGCTACAACCCGGTTCTGGGTTGCCTAATCGGGGCCCTTTCGGCCACCGCCCTCTTAAGCCACTTGGCAGGCCACACATTCCCATTCGCCCGGGGTCCGGCTTGAGAGCCGGACCTGGTCATCGACAGCAGCGCCGATACGGTCATTTTCGTCGTCACGGTGCCGTTAGACGGCAGCAAAGATGCCCTGGTGATGGTGGCGTGGAAAATGGTTGATATGCACGAGGTAGGAAGCTGGGTGTTCTTGACAGCTGGCTACCGGTCGGCTGGGGTGAGGCTCTTCGTGGTCTGTGCCCTGGGCCGCTGGTATCCGGATAATAAAGCCTGCCTGGAAGACCTCGGTATTTCGCCCAACGAACAGGCGGCATAGCGTTGCTGTGGATCTCAAACGCAATTTCCGGGTCGGAAGCCTTGTGGTAATGGTTCCTGAACCCTGAGGCTTGGGAAGCCAAGTCTCCGCGGCCCCGGAAGGGCAGGGCACTTCCGGCTAAGGTACCATAATTTTTTCAAATATTCAAAATATAAGTTTAGATATATATAAAGACATACCTGACTCGCTACCTCACCGAGATATTACGCAAGCAACTGCAATTTTGTAACTGTTGTTGCAGCAAGCAGATACGTTTGCATAGCGACAGAAGTAACTGACTTCGTTGAAGGTAGCCTTGTCATTAAGGAATAACACAAACTGCTGACATTTTCTTAATGCATCTCAAATTGCCAAAGTCGCAATTGGTATAAATCTTATATATATATATATATATATATATATATATATATATATATGTATATATGTGATGATATGAAAAGTGCTGTGTGCGATGCAAACCACACTACAAGCTATTTCTAGGGGCAGCGGTGGCCCACAGCAATGTTGCTTGGGCAATTTCAAGTCGGTGATGACTTCGAAACTTGGCTGCATGACTCAGAGCGGAGGCTCAAGCTGTGTAGCGTCAATCCAACAGTCTGGCACAAGTATCTGCCTCTCTTCCTGGAAGGAAGCACCTTCAATGTGTACTATTAAATTGTCGGAGATAATCAAGGATAACTGCTACTCCTTTGTGGAATCTTTGGTAACAGCGCTGGCTCGCCCGGCCGGTAAAGCAGCGAGCCTTTATTACTAACCCAGCTGCTGAGCGCTGGGTTAGTAAAGGCTTGTCAGAGATAGGGCACCAACAGATATTCCAGAAGCAGCAGCAGCAATCGCCGACTGTGTGCCGGGTGATGAAGGTTTGCCAGAATGCCATCATGTGGCACGTAGCGACAGCAATCCAGGCTGCGATGGCTCGCCATGCACCGATGGTGCGCCACGAGGCAACTGCGTTCTGCGAGGCAACGGTCAGCTGTTGGGCTGGGGCGTACGGCAGAGAGGCAACGGCCTGCAAGCAGGGCAGGGCAGGGCCATGAAGACGACCTTGACCTGCGAAAAGCCGGTAAGATGAGACGGAGCCAAGTCGGAGACACGAGTGCGGCTCCCGGGAGCGTGGCTTCGGTAGCCGGGGACGCGGCGGCGCCCTCGGAGACGTGGCAGTGGCTTTCGAAGTGATGGTATTCGATGCACTAGTGGGCTTCCCTCGCCAGCGAGATGCCAGCGGTGGAAGAATGAATGTCTAATGACGACGCGTGGACGCCCATGTCATACCTAGCCGGCTTGTTTCAACCGGACGTGCAGTCGCCTGCCACCTGGGAGCAGCCGTTACTTAGTCTCGTAATTGAGGAAACGGACAAGCGCACAATGGGGACCATAAGCTTACTGTTTAAACTTCTTGTTGCCATAAGTCGTGAAAAAGAGCAGCTTCGTGCGGCTCCAACTACGTCACGGACTGATCTCTAGATCAGGTGGGCATGTGGTTTCGATTGTTTCATGGCACTTCACTAAATCGTTGTGTGAGTGCGGTGTGACATTCGATGTGGCATGCGGTTGAAATGTGCTATCAGTGATTGTTGTGACAAGGGAGTCGCGGGCTCTCCCGTTGGCGAGAGGGGCAAAGAGAGTCGTACTTCCCTCTGCTCCATGCGTAGCGAAATAAACTGGTGGTGCTCCCCATAAGCTGGCGTTCTGTTGCTGTGTGCGACCGCAACCAAACTACACAAGATGCACAAGCACTGAAAGATTTCGACGCCTTTTCAAAAATTTTTCCTCATTCTCAGTTCTATCGTTGCTTACCGTCGCGAAGTTACTTGCCACTTTTGGGTACATGTTTTCAATCAAGGCAGCAACGACGGTAAGTCGGATGCGCTGTTCAAGGGTTAGAAGGGTCCAAGCCAAGCTAAAACTGAGTGACGTTGAGACAATAACAATAATAATACATTTGATATAGCGCCCTCAAATAACTCAATTTATTTCTAGGCGCATTCTTTACATTTGATGCAAAGGAAACACGATCGAGCGGTTAGTGATAGCAAGCTCAATAAACAACGTGATTAGCGGTGGTATGCATGGGGTCAACATGCAAGTATGGTTAGTGACAGCACGAACTGTATCGGCGCGCATAAGGACATAAAGGAACGAATTACAGTGACCCACTAAAGGCTGTGATAAATCGACGCATTTTCAGTTTTTTTTTATAAATGTGGTCACGTCAGCGATGTCGTGACGCCAGTTGGTAGTGAGTTCCAGAGTTTCTGAGCATACGAACTAAATGCACGGTCTCAAAAGGATTTGAGGATTGGGCAAAGTATAGGTAAACAGTTAGATTCCGACTAGCGAGTGGTATGATGCTTAGCCTGGTGGGGAGTAGATCTGATGGGTAGGCTGGAGCCAAAGAATGAAGGGACCTAAAAGTGAGCGACAAAACCTTGAAGTCAGTGCGTTGCGTGACTGGGAGCCAGTGCAGGTTGGCGAGAAGAGATGCGATGTGGCAACTGCTACTCTAACGACAGACAAGCCTAGCTGCAGATTTCTGCACCAGTTATAAGCACCTGAGTGCACCTGCCGGTTAGGCACCGATATCGGCCCCTTTAAGCTGCTTACTGAAACAAACGTGTGGTAGTTTTAAATCAAGCTACGAGACTCTCTGTATGCCTGAGAACTACTTAAATCTAGCGCCACAATATCTAACTCTACGGCAGGATCTATTCAACAGCAGCACCATTCCACTGATGCCTAAGATTGCCGAGTGGTATTCCAAGGGCTTGGCTCTTTCATACCTAGCTGAACTGTTCCACCAGTTTCAGCCACCTCTTGCCCTTAGGTCTTGTATGGACAATAAATTAGCTCTTCCATTCCTCTGCTTAAAGACCGTTGGCTACAGAAGCTTTTGCTGTGCCGGTTCTAGACTGTGGAACTCACCTCCACAATTTTTACACAACGACAACTAGTCTCCTGCTGCCGACTATGGCACATCCTTTTCAACCGTCCTGAGCTGCTACTTCCATGCTGTTCACTACCTCAACTGCTCTCCTGACTCTGCTACGCTTCCCACAATCTCTTTGTTGCATGATATGAAGTCTGTTGGCTACCGAATGCGTACCAAGAGCTGCTTATGCTGTGAGTGCACTATGCAAAACTCTCCTGCGTAGCACCCACATAGTCTTTGTGAAGTTTGTGAGGGAACATGACTTTGCAGTCTTCGGAGACCCCATGAGGGCTCTCAGACTGCCTAAGCAGCCGCAAGCTCAAGACCGGTGGAAGGACAGACAATGACTCAGCAGATGACTCGGGAGTCCTGCCGAAATCCTTGCATTGGCGGCATCTGTGGGGTGGGGACACCCATCTACCACAAACTGCGAACAATGGCACGACAGTTCGAAAAACAATGCATGCATGGAATATAAGGGCTGCCGAAGGAGTACAACGGGAGGGGAGGGCTAGATTCCTCGACGCCGGCAGCTGCCTAGTGTGTGTAGACTGGGCTTGGCCGGCGTAGCTTGAAATAAAGGTTTTGGTGTTGGAGCCAGCAGACTTGTTGCTCGGTCACGCTACCCAGCCCGACGACAGGTCGCGCGGAGGGCTGTCACAAGTTACAGACGAAAATACATTACCTTACATTACATTACAGTACAAGATGATATGGTCGTCTAACGAATCAAACGCTGCTAATAGTGTTGTCTGATGATAGGCCAGCGCTTGGCGGATGCAAGCTGGTCTGCATTCGACCAGGCTTGGACACAGGCCGGTATTGTTCCTTCGCTAACATGCTTTTGAATAGCTGTTGAATGCAACGTCGGGACGGGCCGGTGTGCAGCTGCGGTCCAGCACCTGGGACTCCAGTGGGCGAGAGGGGCGAAGGCAGTCGTGCGTCACTGCTCCGTGAGTAGTGAAATAGGCTGGTGCAGGTTCACGGCTAGCATTCCGTGCGGTACGAAACGGCAGCCAAACTGCTGATAGATTTTGAAGGGCTGACTATTTTTTTGATCGATATTGAAATAAGCTCTATCTCGGTCAGCATTGTTAGTGTAATTGTTGGCCGCTGGCAATGCAAATTGTGGTGAATGGCTTGCTCCGAATTCAGTTAAGGAAATTATAACACTGTTTTGCCTCTGAGGAGCCGCTCCTTTCAAGTTTCCGGGATAAGAGCAGAGAAAATGGAAGACTGAGAGCAAAAGTAACCCATTTTCTCATGCTATATGGTAAGCGATTTAATTGGCCGCTGCGTATGAGGTGTTTTTCTGAAAGTGAGTGACAAAACCTTGATGTCGATGCTGCTTGTTGATGGGGAGCCAGTGAGGGAGCGCAGGCGATAAGTGACGCAGCCCGAACAACAACACGACATGTGAACAGCTCGGGTCCGGATCGCATCTTGCACCGGATAGACATGCTGCATGCACGTACAGGGCTAGTGCCGAATTCGGTGTCAACAGGGAAATAGTTGCGTTGAGTAGGTGCCGATAAATGCACATTTAAAGGAGAAATTTATACTCAGGGCTTAGAGGACTAGGAAGTCATTCAGACTTGGACATTAATACATTTGTAGTTCATAACCGCTATGGTTTGGCCCAGGTGTATTACGTTCGCTTTACCCGATTACGTTCGCGGTCTCAAGCCCAGCGACTTATGTAAAGTGCCTGAATAGAGATGTAAACGCGGGACTGGTCATTACCCCAGTGTTCTACCGATGGACCGTGTAATGCAGCGCTGTAGTGCGGGTAAAACACAAGCAGCTTTTCCTAGCCCGATGTGGCAAATCCAGTTATAAGACTCCCGCCTGGGCCGGGCCAATGCGCCGACGCGGGCGGCTTCAGGAAGCCGGGAGCATTTGTGTATGTCTATGACGTACAGGGCCAAGTACCGGATGTAAATTAATGCGCGGTTAATTTCGGCCTCTCCTCTGACTGGCGCTGATTGACGGTACTCCGTTCTTTTCCCGGTAAACAAACTTGCTATTCTGAAATTTCTTCGTATTTCACCAGTTACTTCTCCGCAGGCTATATCTGTTGCGCTTTGACCTAAAGCCGGTGCACACAAACAGCTGATTTTGCCCTTCACACTGCTTTTTGCGCCGCATCGACCTGAGAGCCCTTGTCGGCGATGAAACTCTTGACGAATTCAGTGTTCGAAGCTCTAAGCGAGGAGTTGTCCTCGGTTTTCGGTGGATGCCGAATCGATGGAAGGTGAGTTCTTCACACATCTGTGCAGCAGTTATAGCGATCTGGCTTCGGCGTTGGCCGATACGCTAATGGGGGAGGCATGCCGTAGAACCCCTGCTTCGGTATATCGAGTGGATATCCTGTGCGAGGATGTTGAGAAGGAAGTTTAGTAATGTTTACGCAAAGCTCTGGAAATGCTAAAGCGTTTGAATCATCTTGGCGTAAATGCGTACATCTGGCAGTGAGAGCCATGGCTCCCTTTTTGTCTGGCTTCGGCTGCAGCACTGCTGTTCTACTTGCAAAGGCTTGCGATCTAGTCCGCTACTTCGAAAACCATACATTATCGATGTGAGGTGAGGAGTGGGAGAGAAAATGTACCGTAGCATTTCGCAGCCAAAAACCTACATGCTCGGAATTTTACTCCGTCTGTGTGAATTGAACCTTTGTGAGCGTGCGTGCAGAACCTGTGCATGCACTGACTAATCTATTGACATGCTTCCTTGCAGAGTAAGTTAGAGTGCCAAAAGAGAGATTTAGATCTCTTAAGGTTCTATATAAATAATATTGCAGAAATCCGGGTCTGCTTAGACAGGGATACCATATCCAAGTTGGTCCATGCCTTTGTGACATCCCATCTCGATTTCGCTTTCGCAATCGATTCTCGATTTCGTAACTCGCTACTTGTCGGTCTTCCGGCCCGTCCTATAAGGCGCTTACGCAGCTAGGCTTTTCTGTGTAAACGTCGCAATTGGCATACTTCACCAATTCTCACCTGCCTGTATAGGCTCTCTATCAGCAGCATTTCTGCTTCGTGGTTTTGTCACTCAATTTTAGGTATCTAATAATGCATTGTTGTACCTTCATTCTCTTGCTCCGGCCTATCTATTAGACCTACTTCTCAATCAAGCTATGCATGTTACTACGGGTCTTCTGAATCAAAGTCTTCTGAATCAAAGTCGCTTAAGAATGCTATGACCAACCCGAAATCCTTTGGTACCCGTGCCTTTAGCTCGTATACTCCCTAAGTCTGCACTTCCCTTCCGACTCACATCACGGCATCCCCTGACGGGAAGTCATTTAAAAAAAAGCTGAAATCCCAGCCGCTACAGCATTTGCTGGGTCCGTGTGCATTGTCCTTTGTGTGCTTATGATTGATGACACTCAGCACATTATCATTAATTAATTGACATGCTTACTTTGCATTATATTTTTAAGAGATTTAATTCCATTAAAGCTCTGCAAATTTCATATAATTATTAATTGTTATTATTGATAATGTTGTCTTGCTGTTGTTTCCATCATGCATTTTCCCATGTCAAGTGCAGAGCGCAAGCCAACACTTGCTTGCTTGCCCTGGTGGACATTCTATTCGGTGTTTTGTCTTGGATGCTTTATTCTTATTCTGAGCACACACTGCTGACCAACGTAGTTGCTGTAAGGGTATTCACACACGTCGGTACTTGGCTTGTAGACTCGAAAGCTATAGCTGCAAGATGTCAGGCTGCGATAAGAAACTGTACAAGAACCTAGTGCACAGCTGCGGCAGTGCAGGCGCAGCCAGCGGCTGCGAAAGCACCGATGTGTTAGTGCCGCTCTCACCATCACAGTCTGTGTTCTCATACAGCCCCACCAAGTAAGTGATCGGCGGCACTCGACACTGCGCAACTGCAGCAACCTGCGGCTGCGTGAATGATAGTGTCTATGCATGGGCCTGGTCTAAACTCGATATTTATGTAAGCACTGTGTGCTTGTCACTTTCCTTGGTTCTAGGTTCTAGGTGTGTGAAGTCACTTCTTATTTTTACTTAGGTTTAGCAGTACATGCAACTGTGTGTTTACGAGCCAATATTTGTCGGTCCCCTGAGCTCAGCTTACTAACAGGGTTGAGTGCATTTGTATAAAAAAACGGGTGCTGATTTTTGTGAGGATCCAGGAATAATTATAGAATTGTATAGATATATCATGATATCAAGAGTCGTTGAAGTGATCCTCGGCAGTTTTAGTTAGTCTTGTATGCCATTATGCCTACCTGACTGTCTGTTATAGCTGCTAATTTTTGTTGTTTTTAATGCTAACCCGTTGTACACCACTCCTAGCCTTATCAATTTTTGTCCTAGGCTGCTGGTATTATGGATGTGCAGTTGCTTTCCATCAAGCAGTGTATCGATCTCAAGGTTTTGTCACTTTTAGGTCCTTTCTCTAGCCCTAGCCTAGCTATCCAAACTAATCCCTTATCAGGCTAGGCATAGTAACATCTGCTCTTCCGACTCAAGTCGTTTAGGTGCGTCTTTAGCTCCTATGCTTCCAAAGCCTGGAAGTAGCTCCCGACTGACTTCATGCCATCCCCTGACGAGGACATTTAAACAAAAGCTTCGAGCAGACCTCCTCCCTGCATTTGCCGGGTCCTTGCGAATTGTCCTTTGTGTTCTCACGTTTGCTGACGTGCAAGTTATCGCTAACCAATTATCTTTCCTGCTGAGCATACGAGGAAATGGCGTATTAATGAATGATGGTGATAAGAATGGCTAACGGTGATGGTAGATGTTTACACTAATACTTCAAAATACTAGCCGCTAATAAGATCAATAACATGTTATAATAGTAGGTCGTTTAGCTCCACAAGAGAACTAAATCTCGATCCAGGTGCTTTACAACTTGCTGAAAGCGAAACAATAACCAAATTTAATGGCAAGTTAATGGCAAGCAGGGTACCATACTTGGATAAGCTTGTAAAGGTAAACAAGTATCTTGCTTAGGCCAGCCCACTAAACCCGAAGACACTCATGGCCACCGGTTAGTGGGACCTCAGACTGCGGACATGCACTGATTCATGCACAGGTGACTTCACAAAGCTTGAAGGCACGTATAAAAGGCAGTTTACTGTGGTGAAGAGAAAGCTGATCGGAGCAGATGCATCTTTAGCTGAAACTTAAAATAATGCAATATCATAATAACACAAATGATAATAATAGTATTTGTATTGCCCCCAAAGAGAACTAAATCTCTTTCTGGACACTCTTTGCAAATTGTGCAAAATAAGTTAATCAACTGGTCTATGATAGCATGCAGTGTCAGCACACTTGGGCACTCAATATCTTTTTAAATGTCAAGTGAGGGGGGTGTCGTGACGTCACTAATATGTTCCTGGCATTTTGAGTGCACGAACGAAAGACAAGGTCTAAAGATAGCTTGAGGTTGGTTAGAGACACAGCTAAGTGACTTGAGTTAGAAAAGCAGGTGATACAAGTCCTAGCCTGATTGAGAAGTCGTTCTAGTAGGTCGGCTGTGGCAAGAGATTGAACATAAAATGAGTGGCAAAACCTTGGTCAATATGCTCCTTGATGGGGAGAGTGCAGGCCGACGAGAAGTGGTATAATGTAGCAACTGCTATGCTCGACGTCAGACAAGATGTACAATTTTGCAATAACTAAACAGCTCATTGCACTGGCTGAAATGCTTGCCAATAGTGAGCTGCAGAAGTCGAGACGGGTTGGCAAAAATGCATGGACCAACTTAGACGTGGTATCCCAGAATAATCAAGCACACATTCTTGCAGTGTTGGTAGCAGTAGCTGGTAACATGCAGGCTTGGCTGTGGAGCTGATGTGGTTGTCTGGTGAAAGGTCACTCTTAGACAGGAAGCCCAGATTTCGTGCAGATGCTACAGGAGATTTGTTGGCCTAAACCATTTTGATAGATTGCAGGAAGTGACCATTGCTGGGAGGAGGGAGTGAGGGAGAGGGAGTTATGTCATGTCAGCTAGGCCGTTGCCGGCAGACCAGCCGAGCTGTCTAGTTTTGTCCCAGTCGCAGGCAATGAAAGGCAGTGGCTGTGCGATCCGAATAAAGAGAATTTCAGTTATTTAGGCATGATGTCATGGATGTATGAACTAGTATGGCTGTTGTAGTCTTATCTCAACAGTCCGTGATTTTTAATCAGTAACCAATTGACATTTTTCTTTGCCCACCAGCATACTGAAAGTACTTCTAAAGTGATTCAATTTTCTCAGGTTCTGTATAGGTGCAAGCACTATTAGTATTAACCTGTCTTCTGTCGGTTCTATATTTAGAACATAAACCTCATTATGCTTGTTGATGCTAACTGGTTATTCTAAGAATGGCTGGTTAGCAATCACTGGTTAACCACTCACAAGGTGATGTGATTAGCTCTGATGATGTGACTAGGAGGCCTCGGCAGCAATCGCTGAGCTAAGTTGAACTTATATACGCTCAAGTATGTATATAGCTCTTAAGTATGCTGTGTGAGCTTGTGCCTGCGAATGTGCCGGTGCATGTGCTGTTAGCGTGCTTACCCACTAAAGCATGCTCGCGGTCCTTCGAACTTGGTGGTGGAAATCCTGTCTCAAGTGTTCCGTGCTCAGTACAGCACCGTAGCAGCTGGTATAAGTTGAATGGTTGTGAAGGAGCTGCAAAGATTGAGAGGAAGAGAGACAAACATAAAATCCTTTGGAGACTATATCTTTAGTTCATATGCTCCCAAAGCCTGAAACTTGCTCCTGATTTAAGTCACGACATCCCGTGTCTTGACCATTTAAAAATAAGCTCTAGCACACCTGTGTTTCACAGCATTCAGTGGATCCTTGGTGATTCGTCCTCTGTGTGCATATGCGTGCTGACACTGTGCATGGTACCATTGCTCATATTTTACATATTGGCACTGTAATATTACCTCAAACCATATAGTGCTTGTTATCATTGTGCATGTTACCACTAACCATTCGATTATGCTTCCTTTACAGTATATGTAGAGTACCTAAAAGGTATTAATTTCTATTGAGGACACAAGTGTATTATTATTATTATTAGTGGTCGCTTCAGTTGATGTGATTGAGAGTACTCGAGAATACTTAGGCTGATGTGCTTGAGAGTACCGATGCTATAGTTGTGTTTCTTACTGGTTCTTGTTGTGGTCAGCTGCAATACTGTCTCCCTAGCCTAAAAGAGGGAAGATCAGCAGATTCAACAGCCTCATTTATATAGTGGCAGGAGAGCATTAGTGGCTATCAACACAGCTTGCAGTCGGCAATAAAGAATTGCCTGCTGCAGTACTCAAAGCCACCACTAGCTGGTAATAATGTAATGTATCCAGCTGTAATTCATAGCCACAAAGACAAAGTGTGTGTTATGCAACACGCTCCCTTTGCAGCAAATTTAAAGTGCATAGAAAGAGATTAAATTCTCTAAGGATGCTATTCAAACATATTCTTATTATTATTATTGTCATTATTATGCATGACAGTCTTCTTATGTGCACTCAAAGCTTATGCAGCTTTTGGTACGAATTTGGTTGCCAAGAGACTTCATCTCACGCAACAAAGAGAAAGTAAGAAGCATACCTGAGTCAGAAGGGCAGTCGAGAGAGTGAGTAGCATGGAAGTCGGAGACAGTGGAAAGGATATTCGACATAAGTCTCCTGCGATCAATAACGGCCTGTCGCTTACGAGTATTTTAGTGAGGGACTCTGAAACCTCTCCTTAAATAGCTTACACAGTCAGAAGCATAAATATTGCAGAATAAATAAACTAAGCAAACTGTATCAGTAATGTCCATCTAACATTGGTAGTTCCTGAGTCTTGTGTGTCTGTTCTTGTTCCCTTGCTGTTCTCCATTTGTAATCACTCTCTGGGAAAAGTGACTAAGGACCGTGGAATAGGATATCACTTTTATGTTGACGATACTCAGCTGTATGTGTCATTCAAACTGTCGGAATCTGCTTCAGCAGCTGATAAACTGAATGCTTGCCTTGCTGACTTTGATCCTTGATGTCGGAAAATTTCTTGAAAATAAATGGCGAAACTGAACTGCTGCTCATAGGACACCCTAAGTGTGTGGCTATATCGGAAGGCTCTGCTCTTCTAGTAGGTGATGCTGTTGTGCGACCATCACCACGTGCTCGAAATTTAGGTGTCGTTATCGACAACTGCCTATATTTTAAAAGCTTCGTTCAGTAGACTGCTTCTACAGCCAACCATCAGTCTGTTCTCTATCTAAGATTAACAGCTGTCTTCCACAGTGGCTTGCAAAAAATCTAATTAGCTCCTTAGTTCTGTCCTGGCTTGATTATTATAATTCTCTTTTGGCTGGGCTACCGAAAAAAGTAACTTAGCTACTGCAGATGGCTATGAATGTGGCTGTAAGGCTAGTTTGCAAATCCCAGAGGTTTGATCACGTTTCTCCTTTGCTAAAAGAACTAGGATGGCTGCCGGTTGATCAAAGGATACAGAGCAAAGTTCCTTTTATCTGACCCATAGGGCGCCCCACGGCTTGGCTCCTCCATACCTAGCTGAACTGCTTCACCAGTTTCAGCCTGCTTTCAGGTCCTGTATGGACAATGAATTAGCTGTTCCATATTCATCCGCTTAAAGACCGTTGGCTACAGAAGCTTTTGCTGTGCATCTTCTAGACTGTGGAACTCACTTCCATGATTCTTACACAGCTACTACTCTCCTGCTGCCGACTATGGCACATCCTTTTCAGCGGTCCTGAGCTGCTACTTCCATGCTACTCACTACCTCAACTGCCCTCCTGACTCAGTTAGGCTTCCCACTTTCTCTTTGTTGCATGAGATGAAGTCTGTTGGCTACCGAATGGATACCAAAAGCCGCAGATGCTGTGAGTGCGCTATACAAAACTCTCCTGCGTAACACCCACATAGTCTTTGTGGCTTTGTGGAGTTACAGATATAGATAAATTACATTACATGTTATATGGTGTAAGAATGATACATGACTCTTAAAGGTCTAGGTCGTTGGTCGAGTCTGGCCTTTAAGACTGTTCTACCACTGTTATATAAAGTTAGCTATTGAATCAGCTGACCTTTTATGTACTGAGAAGCAAGAATGATGTCTTGCCTTCTTTGGTTGTTGAGTCAGTAGCCTCTAACATAAGAGCCAACTTGGTCTATTCCACAGACCTAGTATATGCTAATTAATCGATGCCGCAGGCTAGACTGGAGTTATGCTTACTGTGCACTGTAGCTGTGAAGTGTTGTTATAAGTTTGATATTTCTGCTGGCTTCTTGTTGATTGATATCACACATAGCGTGTGACCCCAGAGCCAATGCACTTTAGTTTGCTCGGCTATGCGCTCATGCGAGTTTCATTTGCCAATGTGCATGCTTGTGTCCACGTGTGCGCATGCACATTTGTAACTGTATATCTGTGAGGGTGCACTTTTATGCCCTTGCGTGCCGTCTGTAGTATGTGCTAACTGGTGGTCTAGCTAGTGACTGCTGTTGTGGAGTAGTGGCCGAACTCTTGTATTATGTTGTTTGCGTCGGTACTGGGCTAATGTATGTTCTAGTAGATCCTAAATGCATCACTGTAGTATAGATCGCATGCACGTGTTGTTGAACGATTGGACATTTTTAGACCTGCCTCGTTGAGCCTTTTACCTTGCCGTGGTGAGGCAGCTTGTGTATCTCAGTGACCCCGAGAGCTATGCCGGCTGGAGTTGAGGCAACTCCTGGCAGGGTCACCCATGCCGGACAGGTCGAAGGGTAGAGATCAGACGAAAAGAAGGCTCGAAGTAAACATATATTTCATGTCATGGGCAGCCTCAGTAGATCCAGCAGCCGCTAGGCAGCTAGTGCCTCTAAACTGTCCTTTCAGCTTGTTCTGGGTCCTCTCCCAGTCAGCTGTGCCAACTTTATGGGTGCATTACCACTGTGGTTTCCAGTGGTCCTGCCACAGTGCCGGCTTACTGGCTGGCAATCCAGCAGAGCCTAGTCACTAGTGTATGGGTAGCACTGCCCACATCGTTCTCATCGTCCAATGGATTTGGATGATGGAGCTGCCCTTTTATACTAGAAAGCATTCAACAGGCTGTTTTTGCCTGGCCTGCACAGTAAAGTTAGCTGTGCTGTGCAGGAAACCAGCTCCCTAATGCAAGCAATCGGCTGAACCTGCTGCTGTGCTGCTGCTGCTGCTGCTGCTCTACTGCTGTTGGTGGTGCTCTTCAGCTGCTGGTCATCTGTGGCTTCTCTGCTGCCACTGCTGCTAATGAGGCCGCTCTGCTGCTGCTGCTGCTGCTGCTGCTGCTCTACTGCTGCGCTGCCGTTGCTGCTCTGAGGACCAGGTACCTCAATATCATGCCTTTTTATACTTCAATAGTGTGTTGAACCTGATACTTTAACTTTTGTTGCCTAGTAAAATTAGAGGCATACATTCGACGGAGCCGATTACTAGGTTAGTGAAGCTCTACTGCAGCGATTTGAAGGGTACAAGAAAGAAAGGAAATCGTGTCGATGTGTTCTGGCTTCAGGAATCAAACCAACTTCCCCTATCCAATGGCATATCGTATATATACTTCATAACATTCGTATAGCATCTTGAGATAACGGGATCTTTTTGCAGGCACTACACATGCCAATAAGGGAGCATGTCGACTCACTGTTGAAAGCATGCCGAATTTTGGCACGTATAGGCATGCACACAAAGGACATGTCTCACTGCAGAATAATTAATTGAAGAATATGCGGGTTTCTACCGTCTTTGTAATTGCCATGAAGTCTGGAGATGTCGTGATGTCAGTCGGTAGTGATGGTCAGTCAGTAAGCACCCTCAGAGAACCATGTCAGTCAGTGAGCACCCTCAGAGAACCAGATGTCATTCTAGGCACTTGCGTGTGATGGAAGAATATTTATCAGCTAGTTAGTGAGTTACCTGGAAATTGTGGCACAAGTGAATGCATAAAGAGCGGTTTGCATGACAGAAGCAAATGGTGTAAGGATCAAGAGTGTTTTTAGCCTCTGGCTTTAAATGTTGTCAAATCAGGGATGTCACGATGTAAGTCATTCAGAGTTCGAGGGTTTCAGGTGCACAGGAACTGAAGGCCAGGTCTCCAAAGGATTGGGGGTGTGGTTAGAGGCATTGCCAAACGATTTAGTCAAGAGTAGCAGGGGTTACAAGCCTGAGGCAAAAGTAGTACAATTCGAGCTAGGGAATGAAGCGCTGTAGCAGTGAGTGACAAGACCTTAACGTTGATGGAGTGCTTGAATGTGAGGCTGTGCCGAATGGTGAGACATGGTGTAACGGGACTGTTTCGAGGTTAACGACAGACACGCCTAGGTTCAGAGCTGTGTACTCACCGCTGCAGTTTTGCACCAACTCAAAAAGCTGGGAGTAGTGAATTTCTGGAATCGGGTCTGCATACTTTCATCTACTGACATCGCACGGCAGCTCCTAATTCGACGACATTCTAAAATAAGTTAAAACACCTGTTCATTGCAGCTTTTGGTCTGTCCGATTGAATCGTCCTTTTGTGTTAATGCATTACAAAATCGTGCATCTCACGACTAAGGAAACGACCGATATGCTGCTGTATAGAATCTAGTGAACTGGATCTCTTTTACTGTGGCTTCACTTAGTATTGAGTACAGGTTGCTCACTGTCCTATTGCTAACCGTCCGTCCTATTGTCTCGAGGCTGTGAGCATCTTGTGTGCTCTTGCATGTCTATCTAAGCGTGATACCTTGCTTTTCATTGACTATTGGTTGATGCTTCTCTGGAGGCAAGTTGTAAAGCACCTGAAAAAGAGATACAGTTTCTAATGGTGCTATCTAAAGACTTATTAATGTTTATCTTACGTGGCATAGTAAAAATACAGGCTTGGCTTGGTAAAAGATACCACTGCCAAGCTGGTCCGAGCATTCGTTACATCCCACATATAGACTTCGGTAACTTGCTAAGTGCAGGTCTTCTCCCCCTGTGAAACGAGGCACGTGCAGTTGCTTTAAAACTCGGCAGCTTGGCTTATATGTCTTGACCGTTGTGCATACCACATTACAATTCGGACGGCAGTCTATCGTTCAACTTTGCTCAGTCAGTGCTGTTTTTTGTTCTAGTGGCAGCCCTAGTTAAGTGATCATAAGCCGATTGATGTTCAGAGAATCACGTGATCTTAAACCGATTGGCTCCTGCTGTCGGGTTGCAGGCCTTGCTGCTGCTGCTACTTGGACAGCTAGAGCTGCTTGGAGAGGCTTCTGAAAGCCCCGAGATCCCATGACCATGGCCAGTTGCTGCACTTGCTTTCGTCACATTATGACACCCGAGTGCTGATTTTCTTCGGTTTAGTAAAATTATCATGCTATGGCGATATTCAGTCAAGCGCCTTAGCCGGTGTGGTTGAAAGCATGGGTGTGTTCAGACGTGTTGGCAGCTTACATCAACCATTGTTCAGGAGTGTGGAAGGGGCAGGTTAACAGGAAGTTGATAGACAGTGACGACAGAATGTATGTATGTGTACACTGCGGGCGTGTGTATATGCATGTGCACTCAGGGCCCTGCGTATTTATGAACTCTGGAGAGGTGTTTTTCCATGGTCTCTGCGGTTAGTAGTAGCTCAGGAAGTAAGCTACTAGTAGTAGAAGTTATCTCCACATTATTTGGTTACCACCAACAAGCTGGGTTGTAAGAGCACCGTGCTAGCTAGCAGCAATGCATCAAGTTCTACCAATTTAACCTACAGCAGTCGGCATTACAAGATTTCACACTTGCTAACGATAAAACTGTATAGAAACTAATCGTGGGCATTTTTTTATGAGCGAGAGAGTTTTGGGATTCCCACGACAGGCTTGCCCTCATCGATTCCACATCTAGCCTTGGGAGGGGGTAGCTAGTGCCTATGTAGAGGAGGGGGCACTGTATGTTTGATAAGGGCATGTTGCTAGTGCTAGCACTTCGCAAACAATGAACTGGCTTATCTTCTTGGGATGAGTGAAGGCTACATGGGATTTTAGCTATTATCGCTTTAGGATTAACTTCTGACTCCCTCGTGCTTGTCTCATCCCGATCACTGCCTCTCACCCTCCTGCCCATGAAAAATCGGGCTCAACAGTTGACTCAGATAAAGTGGGCGACTGTCGCCAGCTGGCAAATGCTGGCATGGCTGGCAAGACTGGCCTGATAGAATAAGCTCCTCTCGTCACATTGCATGTGTACTTGCCATTCCATGCCCTGTGCCATTCAAGTGCCACTCTAGCACTGCAGCGTGCATCAGTGCAACAAAGACAAGGCCGTCTGGGTAGGAATCTTGCTCATGCCTGGTTGCAGGGCACACAGAAGCATTTCTGCCTGCCTACCGTTATCGCTAGCTCAGCAGAGGCAATCGTACTCAATACATGCTGAACCTGGGGTAGGCTGCAATAAATATAAATACATATTCGCGCACACACACACACACACACACACACACACACACACACACACACACACACACACACACACACACACACACACATATGTATATATTATATATTGTTTGTGTAGCACTCCCAAGAGAAACTTATTTTTATCCAGGTGCTTCACATATGCCTCAGGGCTGTAGCCCACGACCCTGGTCATCAAAGGCGAGCACCTTAAACCCCTGGGCCAAACCATCGTAGCCGGCTGAGTATGCCACGAGGAGGTTCAAGTCACACCCGTACTGCCCAGGTCCCTAAACAAGATGTCGCAGCCTGAGGACCCTTTGCTTACAAAACCTGCGTTGTCCTGTAGAAAGCCTTGCTTGACGCCGCTCTCACTCGAACTGGAAGCCACTACGATGAGGGCAGTTGACCGAAAATGTAGTGAGTTGTCTCGACTTGCCTGTGGGAGGATTGTTTGGCAACCGGAGTAGAAATGCCATGCCCACTGTGTTTAAAGTCCGGTGCTGGTTCTGTTGAAATGACCGGAGCAAATTTTGGAATAGTAAATGCTGCCTCTACGGCAGCCGAAGAAAAGGCAAGGAAGACCCCAAAGTCTGCCTTCGGCATACTGTTAAGTATGGCAATGGTGGAATCCCTTTTTTCTCGTTGCTGTCATCTGTTTGCTGAATCTCATACCTGGCATGATGGACTAGAATTAGCACATCGATGTGATCCAGAATGTGGGAATTCCTTGTGCCAGAAGTCTTTTGGAATATACATAAATGTATCAGTAGGATAATGAGTGGCCCAGCACATGCAGCGAGCTGGGCTAGAATATGGCTGCATGACTCGTCTGTTACCATCCTGGATTGGCCCAGTGGTGTGATGAAAACATCCAGCAGAGCATATAAGGGATGTCTTAAAGCAGCCACCGAGTAGCACTATAGTGCGCTTAAGATCTTATCGGCTTTCGGTGCTCTCACAGTAGCCAAAAGATTCCCATCTCGCGAAACCACGAGTAAGATGCACAGAGGAATCAGGTAGGCATATATGAGTCAGACAGTCAGAAAGGCATTCCAGGAAGTGAGTGGCCTTGTACACCACATTCGAAGACTTTGTGGAAAGAAGCAAACGGGTCGAGGTAAGTTAGGTATCTGCTGGCTGATTTCAGATTCCTTCTGTTGACACGTCTGTTGCCTCATTGAATATCTGAGCCACACTTGTTTTCTCATTTATCTGCTGAGCCTGTAGAATATTGTATTTTGCTGCTGCACTAGTCAACATGCAAGGGCGAATGTGTGCATCGGGCTTGCCACTGTTTGTTCATGGTTGCATTCTCCTTTGTACTGCACAGGGTGGTACCTCACACGGTGTGCTTAGTTGGTCGTCCCTGCATGCCATTGTCAAAGGCCACAGACCAGGGCCGCTGCCTCTGGTACCGCCTCTCGGCCTCTAGCTGCCTCTAGCTGTATTTGAGCCTCTTCGTCCAGAGCATGTGCAGCATCCGTCGAAGATGGCACAGAGGAGATCTTGTGCAATGCTACCAGTTTGAAGACGCTGTCATATCTTATTTCTGCTCTGAATGCATCTTTCCCGGACTACGACTTCAGTGAAAGCCGAAGTAGTGAGTTCAGTGCAGAATCCGGCTACAAGGTGAGCTGTCAGTGCATATCTTGTGTGCCTGTGCGTGCAAGTGCGTGCGTGCGCTCCTCTGCACATGCTGAATGTGAGTCTCTTGAGTGTGCGCCTCTGCCAGTAGGTGCCAGTGGATCCACGTGTGTGCACCAATGTGGGTGCATGTGCTTGCGTGTGAGATAAAGAAAAAGAAAGGGAGTATGCTTTCGAGTCTGAGTGCTTACCTTTCGTGTCGTTAGTCCTGTCTGTGGTCGTCGTGGACCCGAATGGGTAGGTCTCCGTGTTGCGAAAATAACAAGTAAACACGAACGTTGGCTGATTCAAGAGCCTCATTTGTACAGTGGTAGACGAGCCTTGGCGGCTGCCATCTCGCCTTGCTCGTAGGCACTTGCTCGTAGGCACAATAGGATAGCCTGCTGCACGACTCGAATTTCCGACCTGGTCCGGGCCTAGGAAGTTCTAACGCCTTACCCCTAGGCGAGCTGAGTCAGCGGCTTCTCGTTTATAGCAACAGTAGAGACTTAAAGGCCTTGAAGTCAAGCACTGGAGTGAACGAAGTGCCGTGCGTGCGTCCGAGTCAACGAGCGACTTATTCTGAGCTCTGACGGTGGCACCTAGGGATATAACTGCCAGCTGCGTAGCTGCCTGAACACAGCACGTAGCTGCTCTTGGATGTGCTGCTGTGGTCAGGGTTAAGCCAAAGGGGCCAGACTCCTTCCCGGACCTCTCCTGAGGCTGCCGAGCGTATGAAGGCTGAAGGGCTCTGTCCGGCGCCAAGTGACGTTATATTTGCTCGCACCAAGCAAGTGCTTCGTGACGGGTCAGGGTGTGCTGCACTCCCTTATGCAAGCGGCTGGATGCTGCCTACTGGATGCTTCCGGGAATTGCGAACCGTGCATGCGCCTGCTGAGCCTCCAGTGCACTTCCTGTCTATAATTTCCGTCCATGGCTCCTGTTTGCTCAGCCGGCTTCCGAAGGACCGCTGGCATGCCAGCAGAGCTTCGGCAGAGCATCGTATGCTCGCTTCGTTGCAGTGGGTTGTCACCTGCATAGACAGCCAGCTTGGCTCCGTGGCCAAAGATTACGACACCGTGAAGCAACGGCTCTGGCAGGCCGTTGACGAAGAGATTGGTCTGCAAGAGTGCGAAACGTACAGGTGTGTAGCACTTGCATCTGTTTGCACGCTGGCCGGCCACGTATTGCAAGGCTTGGGGCGCCAGTCTAGCAGGCCGCTATGGCTGGTCGCGACTCCGCTTACGCAGCTGTTTCTTCAGTCGCGAAGAGTGGTGTCAGTGAACTCACGCTTGCAGCCACGTCGGCTCGTGGACCTTGGATTCTCGGTGTTGGAAAGCTTATTTGATTTAGCTGTGTGGCGATGAGACCCAATCTGCTCTCACTGGGATTCGCAAACCTGAGATGGAGAACCCGAAAGTGTGCTTCAGCCACTGTACTTAGGGCCTTACTTACTTACTGTACAAGCCACTTACAGAGTTGATTGGCTGCCAAGTGTTCCCGGAAGGCATTTTACTGCCATTTGTCACTTGCATGCACCGTTGGCTGGCTTCGAGCTGTCCATGATTGACCAGGCTTGTCTTGGTCTCAGCTGATTGTGTGTAAGAGACTCATGGTTAGCCGTACGTACATGTTAATGTGTTCCGGATGGTCTTGATGTCGAACAAATTTATCTGCGTGCCTCATCTGTGGAGAAGTAACAGTTCGAGAGCCTACCTCATTTTTTTCAAGACTGCCATGTGAATTGTAGCCTGTGTCTCACCTCTAGATAGCTTGCGGCTCGCCGAAGTTCCCAGATGCTCCGGGGCTTTGGTTTGGGCTCTTGCCAGCCCGAATACCGACAACTGTGGGGCACAAAGATTCTCTTGCACCCGAGTGTACTGTACATCCAATGCCGTCATCAGAAGTCTTTAAACTTTTAGGTCTCTAGCTAGAGCTTACTTAGTGTATATGAAATACATACCCTTCAGGGTCCTACCCTAACCTCTGACTCAGGCAGTTTAGCTGTCCCTCTAACCAACCTCAACTCCTGCTGGAGACCGTGCCATCAGTTCCTATCCACTAATGCCTCAATCTATCCAACAACTGGTGAGCCGTGATGGCACACTAGGTAAGGCGGTTGCTTTCACGGCCTCGGTCCCGAGGTCGTGGGTTCGATTCCTGCGGCGGGGCGATCCTTTATCGCCACTGCAAGCGGTGGTGATAGCCGTAAAGGCTCTTCTGTCGCTATACAAAAAAGAGTCTGTTAAATCAGCTAGGATTTATTTTATTATTTATCACGGCATTCACAGACTTAACATTATTTACAGCATAGCGTACAAACCACAAGTTACATACGGTTTGCTTCATTCATGTGAATAGGTTTGCATGCTTAAACTTTCCAGGGTATTATGGTGTTTTAAAAAGGTTATACAAAATACGTGTGGATTCAGCAGCCATTTTTGTATAGCAACAGTAGAGCCTCAACGGCTGTCACCACCACTTGCGGTGGCAATAAAGGATCGCCCACCAGTGGACTTGAACCCACACGCTCGGGACCTATGGATTTGAATCCACAAGCTCGGGACTGAGGCCCTTCTTCAGTCAATGCGCTAGGACAAAGGCCAGCGATAGGTCTATGTAAATGGGTTAGGGTTATAGCAGTTTTGCTGCTGCATGCTAATTCAGACGAGTCATTGCTTCCTTTGGAGAGTGGTCTGATGCCTGGCGAGTCAGAATAGTTAAAGTATCGTAGCATTTCAGTTCACAGCTACAGCAAGTGCCCACTAGTGTAATAGGTGTGGTTGTGTTGTCTCGTGGCAATAATTCCACTTATAAGCTGTCCCTGACACGACTGCTAGCTACCTACTCTTTCAGTGTCAAACTGAAGATGGTAAATAAACGGTCGGCAAACTCGATGCTTCACTTAATAATAATAATAATAATAATAATAATAATAATGCACTTGATAAAGTGCCCTCAGAGAACTCAATCTCTTTCTAGGTGCTTTACATTTGCTGCAAAGGGAACGCGGTCAAATGTTGAGTGGTATCATCCTTGATAAACAACATGAATAACACGGTAAGGGGTGACATGCGCAGGGTCAGCTGACATGCACAGGGTCAGCATGCAAGTGTGGTTAGTGGCAGCATGCACAGTGTCGGCAAGCTTAAGCACAAAAGGACGAATCACAGGGACCCACTAAATGCTCTCCTAAATAGGTGCGTTTTTGAGTTATTTTTAAATATTGTCAGGGGATGTTTTGACGCATGTCGGAAGTGAGTTCCAGGCTTTGGGAGCATTTGAACTAAAGGCACGGTCTCCAAAGGGTTTGAGGTTTGTACGAGGTATAGATAAACAATTGGATTCCGAAAAGCGAGTGGTACGATGCTTTGTGTGGTGGGGGAGTAGATCTGAGAGATAGGCTGGAGTCAAAGAATGAAGGGACCTGAAAGTGAGCGACGAAACCTTGAAGTCGATTGGTTGCTTGACTGGTAAGCAGTGCAGATCGGTGAGAAGTGGTATGATGCGGCAACTGTGATGCTCACGACAGACAAGCCTAGCTGCAGAGTTTTGCACCAGCTGTAAGCGCCTGATTGCACATGCCGGTAGGCCAGCAAGCAATGAGTTACAGAAGTCAAGACGATATGTCACAAATGCATGGACCAACTTAGTCGTGGTATCCTTATCTAAACAAGCCCGAATTTTAGCAGTGTTATGTAGTTGAAAGTAGGCAGACTCGATTGTGGAGCTGATGTGGTCGTCTAACGAAAGGTCACTCTGGAACATGACACCCAGATTTCGTGCAGATTCAAAAGGAGATATGCTGGTGGAGTCAATTTTGAGCAATAGCCTTTCCAATTTCCGAATCACACTGCTTGTGCTAAGTCAATGTTGTGTGTGTGTATGTGTGCGCGTGCGTGTGTGTGTGTGTGTGTGTGTGTGTGTGTGTGAAGACATTGCCGTGGTAGCATTTTCATCTCGCTAGGTTCTCTGGCACAATTTTCGGTAGACAGAAGCTTCCGGCAATTCTATCCCAGCAGCTATCTTATCTTACGGTCTGATTTTAGTTACAACCCTGATCTCACCAGCGACCCATTTGGTGAAGACGGTGCAATATGGAGTTTTAACTACTTTTTCTACAACAAGAGTAGGAAGAGAATCGTTTTCTTTGCCTGCCGCTGTACAAGGTGGGTTATTTGACTCCCGTATGCGCGGCTGGGATGGTCGGTGGCCTTTTGCTTGCGTAATCATCGTCTGTCATTGTGTTTTCCACCAGTGACTGGGACGGTGACAGCAGCACCGGCGACGTTGTCGGCATGGATCAAAGCTTCCTGCCAGAGGCAGCTTTTGACGTGAGCGTCGACAGCATAACCGGCGCTCGGGAGGCGGAATCAATCGCAGTCGATGAGGACTAGACGAGACGATAGCTGTTTCTCATCGCGAGCCCTTCTGTCGAGACTTGCGCTGTCTGTACCGGCTTGGTAATGGGCTCAGCAGGGGACGAGCATCAGCAGAGATGGTTGCATTGACTAACCGATGACAGGTGTTCGTGCACGTACTGGCTTGTGTTGAGTCGTTTAAGTTTCACATTTCTGCAAGAATCCCGCCGACACATCGATGGCGTCTTGCGCTACATTTTTGTTGCTCGTTTTGCCAGGCAGGGGTTGTCAGTTTTTTGACCCACTCTATCACCGCTTTTTCACCATTCATCGAAGCTGTTTACGGACCGCCCAGGCAGAGTTGGTGCTTTCCATTACTACTCGTACATCAAGTAACATCTTCACTTGTAGTCTCTTGGCATATTGCGATGAATGCAGCTTTAAGTATTGTTTTTCGATAAGGAGTGCACTTAGTCCATAGGGCACTCGGATCATCTGTACATTTGAAACTCGCGCTGTTCATTTTTGTCATTATTGGCCTTCTAAGCCGCTAGCAATAGCAACTGCGGTTTACGATGCCCATCTTTATTGAGTGCTCGTGCTGGATATTTTTAAATATAGTCTTATTTTAATCCATTTATATGCCTAGTTGCGTTATAATTTCGGTACCAAAAAAAATTCTCCTGAAGGTCTGCCTGCATTTTGAATAAGAAGCTGTATACTGTTGCAGCGCTCAGTGACTAGGCGTAATTGTTTTATTATTAGTTACACTATTAACCTCAACGCCACTTTCTTTCGTTGTGCTCTGACTCCCCATGCAGCAGCAACATGTCTACTTCAAAGCCCCGTGACTCAGTTTTACGCCTTCCATTTCCTCGATCCGGCATGCCGGATCGAACTACAAACTCCGGCGGCGCCTTGTACTGCCTGCCCCTCCGACTCAGGTCGTGTAACAGTGCCTCTAACCAACCTCAAATCCTTGGGAGACCATTCGTTCTGTTACAATGCACCCACAACCTGGAACTCGGCCTGCTGACAGCGATATCCCCTGACTTTCGCAACAGGAAAGTGCAACTAAAAACGCATCCATTCCTCAGAATGTATGTAGTCCTTATCATTCGTCCATTTACTAATTCATGCCACAATTGTCTATGCTATCATCACTAATTAGTTGATATTTTCTTTAAATATAAATATAATTCATTTGTATAGCGCCCCAAGAGAACTCATCTCTATTCAGGCACTTTACATATGCTTCGGGGGCTCGAGCCCGCGACCTCAGCCACACAGACCTTGGCCGGGGCGAGTGCCTTAACCGCTGGACCTATCCAGTTCTTTCAGCTCATTTGAAGTGTAGGAAGAGATTTTGCACGTACGGTGCAATGCAAGTTTTATTATTAGTTACACCAAATAGCGTCTTTGTCAAAGCACCTTGTAGCTACCGTTTGCATTTTTGTTGGGTCTGATCAGCATGCCATGAGGTCTTGTTCGTTGGTCAGTCCTTATCGATTCTTACCAGTCCACCAGGGCACTCTGTGGAGATGCAATGTTGGTGATCAATCAGCCCCACTTAGGTTTGCTGGACTTCTTAGTCACATACATTAAACAAGATTACACCCCCACCCCGTATATGTAAACAAATCCTTAGGCTGATTACATGCTGTTTGTAAAGACTGTTTTTAACTCCCAGCTGTAGTTAAACTTCAATCAGCCATACCTAGCAGTGTAGGTCCGGACTACAGAGTCGAGTGCTTAATCTCCATTCCTGGGTGGGCGGAGCTTTTCGCTCTAAAGCACCCGTGGGCTTTAAGGTAATGCCTAATAAAAAATGGAAAGAGAAACCTCTCGTTCAAAAGTCCACCAAAGTCCGTTCTTGCTGTTTTAAGTGAAGTAATCCGAGGATAAGGAGAAATTTCGTTGATATTTTCCTAATGGCGAGATTAAACAATTGGCTCCTGCATTGGTCTTGAAGGATCTAGACTCGTTGAAAACACAAATTCCGGCAATTGAAGACGTTGTATTTATTCTGCCTCGTGTCTATCACAGCTGTCTTCTTCCTGACGACCCAGTGTGATTGCAAAACGTTGCTGGTAAGGTGTGGAATGGCACCAAACGTAGCAAGCGAAATGAGCACCAGCTACTTGAAACTGACCTTTAACCTAGCAATAAATCCACAGAATATTGGCGACGGTGTGATGAGTAAAACTCCATGCTTAGTAACATTACGGCTACGACTATATTTGTCCAGGATTTGGGCAAACGTCTTTTCCGTTTTGTAACTTGGCTACTTTTTCTAAACTAAATTGTAACCAGTGAAACTGGATATCATTCCATTATCTTCTTTTAATGTGTCCTCTGATGATTGCCCTATGCTAAATTGATTCAGAACAGCTTCCCCAGTGGCCATCTTACTAGCCAGGGCTCTTACTACAAAGGCTAACGAAGGATCGTTCAAGCTTACTGGTTCACCCTAGGCCATAGTACTTTTAACTTTATTATAACTGCTCTTCCAAAAATGCTATCAGTTTTCTGCAATTAGTAATTAATATGATCGCCGATTGATCTTTGTGGCAGCAAATTCAGCCTGGTGTGTTCCCTTGCTAAAGGCTCTGTGAAGACCCTACTCTAAAAGCTGATTATCAAGAAAAATCTTTCAAAAAACTTTCAAAAAGAAAAAGACTTTCAAAGTCCTCTATGTCTCAGCGCCTTCGTAGTTGCCCAAATGCCCCGAGAAGTGCCTTCATTCTTGTATCTCCGTGCCATCGAAAAAGGATAGATCGAGCTTTACAGCCATTCACTCAGCGACTGCCAGATTTAAGACCACCGAGAAAAGCCTTTTGTGTTTTCAGCTTTTTTTTTAAACGTTGGAAGGTCATGGGGATATCGAGACGTCATTCGGAAGTGAGTTCCAAGCTTTGCGAGCATACTGGCTAAGGGCACGGTCTCCAGAGGTTTTGAAGTTCATGCGAGGTGTGGGTAAATGAATGTGATTTAGAAAAGTAGGTGGCATGATGCTTAGCCTTCTGAGGGAATAGTTCTGGTAGGTAGGCTGGAGCCAGAGAATGAAGGGACCTACAAGTGAGTGATAGGACCTTGAAGTCGATACGCTGCTTTATAGGGAGCTAGTGCAGGTCAGCAAGAATATGTGTGATGTAATAACGGCTACGCTCACGACAGACAATTTTAGCTACTGAGTTTCGCACCACCTGTAAGTGCCTGATGGCACACGCCGGTAGACCAACAAGCAGTGAGTTGCAGAAGTCAAGGCGGGATGTTACATTTTTTATGAATTGACCAATTTCAATGTAGTATGGCTGTTTACGCAAGCCCGAATGTTAGCAATATTATGTAGCTGAAAGTAGGCAGACTTGAGCCGAAAGATCATGCAAAACCAGCAGAGAGACACTTCCTCTAAGTCTGCATTGCCGAGAAGGTGGTTGAAAACCCTAAGCACTGCTGACTCTGTGGAGTGATTGGCTCTAAACTAGACTGAAACTAGCCTGCTAGGTTAGAAGGTTTAATGTTCAAAAAAGTTCAGGTGATCTGCCACAGCTTTTTTTAGCGTCTTTTATCGGAAGTTATTGCCTACGCTTACAGTTAGCAATGCTAGATTGCCCACTGCACGATTTGTACTCACAACTTCGGTCGTGAAGAGCGAGGACCTTATCTTCTGGGCTATCATGGCCCTGGAACTATCGACTGACATTAAGTCATCTCCTAAAGGAATTTGAAGAGAAGCTGAAAACCTACCTTGATCACATCGAAAGCTCTGTCCGAGCGAGTTATCCTTCTGTGCGGTTGCGTTCTGTTGCGGTTGTATGCAGTTGACCAAGCTTCGAGCGTCGTGACCAAGGGCAGCATAGGTATGATTTTTTTGAGCTACCCAGTAAATCTTCTTTTTTTTCGTGTGGGCTTTGCATGTCTGTGCATGATTCACGATTCTGTGAGCGCCTCACTCGAGTGCCTCACTTTAGCGCTCTCGTAAGCCCGACGGCCTTCCGTAGAGCTAGACCTTGAATGGTGCATCGAGCGCGCACCGTTCGGCAATTCTCGTTGACCCTTTTAAAAATTCGGGGTACCCCCAAAAAGTATGGCGGTCCCTTGCGAAGACCGACCGGGATCGGCGCGCTGTCCAGAAGTGCCTTCAGCCTTCAGTGCGAGAGCCGTTGTTGTTATACAGTCTCCCTCCTGGGAGAGCGGAAGCTACGCGCCGAAGCGCGATGCTCGGGAGCCGCTATAGACCCTATCTAAAAAAGGAATTGGTCGCCCAATTCAGAGAGCGCGGAGCATCACGTCGAAAAGGGCTATCCGGCAGGCTTATTCGACCCCGTTCAAAAACAATTCGGGCGGTTCCTCCCTGAGAAACGCCTTGAAGCTGGGCGGCAAAGGCAAGCCGCCCAGATGGGCGGCTGTAGCCCCTCAAAAAGCCCTGTTCTATTCACCTTATTTTTTGGAAAAGCTTTAAGCTCATACTTTCATCGTGCCTCCTGCGTAAGGCTCTTTTAAGCCTCACCCAAGTAGAAATCGGCACTGTAGGCAAATATTTTTTTAAGACAGCTCGCGAATCTGTGCGCAGTGCGACCGGCGTGAGGAAAAATAATTAATTCCGTAATCTTGAGTACACCTAAACTATGACCAGTCTCTTAAAAAAGCGATGGTCCGGGAGAAGTTTTCTATAGTTTGTGTAGCTTTCTATTTTGTGTAGCAGCGGAGGTATTGCGACAGCGGTCTCGGCATCTATTTTGTGCTGCTCTGCACTCGGAAAAAGCCGGCTAGCGCTAGCTCAGCTCAGCTCAGCTCAGCTCCGCTGTGCACACCGGCTGGTATTCAATCCCATTTGCGGGCTGGCGCACCCACCGCCCGGCGCTCAAAAATCCCCCCCCCAAGTAGGTTTAGGTGCGGCGATTGGAGTACCCTGCCGCGCAACGATCAGCGAGCCTATTAGCTAGCGGCGACCTGCGGCGAGTCAGTGTATCTATGCCTGCGACTCAGGTTCCGGGTAGACCCGCGCGCTGTTTATTACTCATGAGTACACGAGTAGAGGGTGCTGCGTCGTAAATACGCTGCGGCTCGGCCGACTGGTTACGGAAGCAGTGGCGACCGCGGCGTCGGCAGCTGCTCCGTCCAATACCCGGTGGTGCGTCGTCGGCCGACTGCGGAGGAAGAGGAGCGCAAGTTCGCGCTGGGTAGCTGCCGCCCGCTCGCTCATCCGTCGGCCGCTCAGCTGAGTCGCGTCTGCGGCTCAGATCGCTCCGGCGGCTGACGATCGCGCCGCCGAGCGTTCATCGTCAGCGGCGAAGAGCGCTAAACTCGGAAAGAGCGCGCAGCAAGGTATGCCGTGTCGCACTCGGAATGAGCCGGCTCCTGCGATCGGCAGGCGCCGTCCGTCAGCCGCTTCGAGCTTCGGAGCGGCTCGGAGCGGCTGCCGAACAGACGGCAGCCCGCCCAATCCTGCGGCGAGTGGCAATGTCTCCGCGGCGACGCTGCGGCAGCTTTCCGTATTGCGGCTTGAGCGTCGATCTAGGCCAGGGACTCAAGGCCCGCCTGCATGCCGCCCTTCGGCGTAGCCGACGGCTCAGCAGCTAGCGGTCGCCCTACTCCAGTCTCTGCCGCCGAAGGCGTGGCTCGCTGTGAGAGTGTGTGCCGGACGCAGACTATAGCATGAACGTAGCGGTCCGTTAGCTGGCAGCAGCCCTCCTTTCGCGTTCTGCTCGTATAGAGGGTTTTCGTCACACTGCTGCAGATACGCAAGTTGCCTGTTAATGGTAATAATAATAATAATAATAGTAATAATAATAATTAAAGAATGACATACCCCTGGCAGATGTGTAAGGTGGGGGTTGTTGCAGTCGAGCAGTTAGCTAAGATGAGTTGGTAAAAGTTACTCATTACAGCTCCGGCAGTATGCGCATAAGCCTACTTTACCCATCGTGGCAGATCAAAGGTCATCAATGATGACAAAGACTGCAAGCCTGTCACCAGATGCCTCACAGACAACTCTAACAGAGAATGGATTTTTTTGCTGCACGTTGAGAACTATATAGAGAAGCAACTTCGACTCGGAAGGGATGTGATAGGACATTGGATGGCAGAACTGCAGCAAGGTATTTCAGTGAAGCGCATTTTTCTGGATCCTGGGGCCCAGCCTGGCTTGCCTTGTCACAATGGTGACATAATTCGGACATGATTCATTTGTATAGCGCCCCAATATATCTCTATTCAGGCACTTCACCTATGCCTCAGGGCTTGAGCCCACGACCTCAAACAGACCTTGGTCAGGGCGAGCACCTTAACCGCTGGGCCAATCCAGCTCGGTGCTATGGCAATGCAGCTCTTGAGTCGCAAAGGAAGTTCGGGGCAGGAAAACTAGGTTGGAGCAGGTATCGGATAAACAGCAACCGTGGAGGCTGAACATAAATATAATTCATCTATATAACACCATAAGAGAATTTGATCGCTATTCAGGTGCTTCACATTTCCCACGGGGCTCGATTGGTTTGAAAAGCTATTTAGAAGACAGAGCGAATCGCCAAAGCTTCCAGTGCATTTAGATAGACCGTAATACATGGCATGATAGTGACTCAAACGAGAGTTGACTCTAACGTTAGTTTCGGTTTGCACCTGCTCCTTTGACTGGAAACCTACAGTTCCTGTGGACAGGGAGCTGCATGGCCCCGAAGATTCGTGTTAACCCCTTTAGTAAGCCAATGGGCATGTGTTAACAAGACACGAACAATACAGGAAGGCTTATTGTCAGCAGTTTTGTGCATGCAGTGCACCGGAAAGCTAATAATAATAATAATAATAATAATAATGCACTTGATAAAGCACCCTCAGAGAACTCAATCTCTCTCTAGGTGCTTTACATTTGCTGCGGAAGGAAATGCAATTGAATGGTGAGTAACATCATGCTTGATAAACAAATAAAATGAGTAACATGGTTAGGGGTGACATGCACAGGGTCAGCATGCAAATGTGGTTAGTGGCAGCATGCACAGTGTCAGCACGCATAAGCACATCAAGGACGAATCACAGGGACCCACTAAATGCTGTCCTAAATAGGTGTTTTTAAGTTCTTTTTAAACGTGGTCAGGTCAGGGGATGTTCTGATGCAGGTCGGGAGGGAGTTCCAGGCTTTAGGAGCATACGAACTAAATGCACGGTCTCCAAAGGATTTGAGGGTTGTACAAGGTATTTGTAGACTGTTGGATTCCGAAAAGCGGGTGGTACGATGCTTGGCCTGATGGGGGAGTATATCGGAGAGGTAGGCTGGAGCCAAAGAATGAAGTGACCTAAAAGTGAGCGACAAAACCTTGAAGTCAATCCGTTGCTTGACTGGTAGCCAGTGCAGGTCGGCGAGAAGTGGAGTAATGTGGCAACTGCGACACTCATGACAGACAAGCCTAGCTGCGGAGTTTTGCACCAGCTGCAATCGCCTGATCGCACATGCTGGTAGGCCAGTAAGTAGTGAGTTGCAGAAGCCGAGACGGGATGTCACGAATGCATGGAACAACTTAGACGTGGTATCCTTATCTAAACCAGCCCGAGTTTTAGCAACGTTATGAAGCTGAAAATAGAAAGATTTGACTGTGGAACTGATATGGTCGTCTAACGAGAGGTCGCTTTGGAATATGACACATAGATTTCGAGCTGATTCAACTGGAGATATGCTGGCAGAGCCAATTTTGAGCGTCAGCCTTTTCCAATTTGTGAATCACACTGGGTTTGCCCATAACTAGTAGGTTAGTTTTATCATCATTTAGTTTTAGAAAATTTGCTGCCATCCATGTGCGGATGTCATCAATACAAGCAGCAAGTGAGTTGAGTGAATTTGAGGTGCTCGAAGGCTAGGAGGGGTCAAAGCAAAAAATGCTAGCTGTCCTTGACCTCCGGAAGGGGTAGTCCTTACATATGCCCCAGAAGTGGCAGGAAACTTCTTTCTCCCATGTGATTGGTCAGTGTCTGGCAAGGGCCAAGTTCAGCTGCTTAAAATTTTCTAGCCCACTTTCGCAGCAGGTATTGCTGAGAGTATGTCACAGTCTCATGACCTGTGGGACTATGGCAACCATAGGATGATTGCCTGTGGGCCTGCTATCGACCTTTGCCCCCTCCAGTAGTAGCTGATGGGGGTCAGCTGACCAGATGCTCTCATACTGCATAGGCAATTTATAAGCTGATGGGCCGCTAAATAATGGCCAGTCGTACGTGACTCGTCGACACGTGCTTCCAGCCACCCTCGGCTGTTATAGCTTTTCCGGCTCGTAGTGTCTACTACTTGGTAAGATCAGGCATGCCTGTTATCGCTTTGATTTGTTGCTCACATGCCTTCCTAGATGAGGTGCCAGGGTTTTGTGAATTGGGTATTTCCCTATATATCTCCTGCAGGAAGTCAAGACAAACCAAGAGAGTGGGCAAGGGCTGGGTGCATCTCCAGACCCCAATCACTCGCCCCATGATTCTTGATGATGTCCTTTGATCTGTGAGGTGTGGCCGATACTTGGCAGAAATCGAATAACTTCGCGACGATTTTTGACGCCAGCCCGAAGGTATCTCTTTCTTCCATACCCCGAGGTCAATGAAAGTAGCGATAGATTAGCCATTGTCGCTTGCTTCTCACTCAAATTTAGGTCGTTTGTAGCCCTCTCACAGCTGTCCTTCGAATCCTTTACACTTACTGCAAGCTGCTGTGATTGCAAGAATCCATTGCTCGTTCCAGGCACCAAGACCTGATCTATTTAAAAATTTCATATCTCATTTAGATTATGTGATCTTGAAATTGTTCCTTTCTTGTACTTTGTGATTTTAACATTTATTTTGACAACTCAATGGACCTCTTATGTGCTGAATTTCATCGATTGGCATTCAATTGCCCTCGTGGCTCATGTGCATAACACCAGTCAGAACAAGGGTAAGCCTCTTAAAAAACAATATTCTCCTGTGATTGTATGCTGTGAACTCGTATTACTATCGAATTCTCTGCTTCATATGGATCTCATCCTCTCTACAGTATGTGCATTCATCAGTATCAAAAGCATTTGTCCATTTGCCAAATCTTAACATCATTGATATGGATGCTATTCACAAAAATATCTCCTGAGTTCTGTCTGCTTAATCGTAAATCCGACCTCTCATCTCTGGTAGGATCCTACCACAAGGCACTAGCCGACGTTCTAGACGAGCTTTCTCCTCTGACTAAGCACACTGTAGGCTCTCACCAATGTGGCCAATGGTTACTGCAGATTTTCAGCTAGCTAGGAACACTAGGCGTAATCTTGAAAAATCATGCAAAAGACCAGGGCTGACCGTCCATCGATTCGAATTCTGGGATATGTATAGGTCATATCGGATCCCCCTAGCTCCAGGTCTTGATAAGAACATATGTGCTACTCAGATGCATTAGAAAAAAATGCTTATGTTGACCTCAATCTCTTTTACTGCTTCCTGCTCAGCACCATACATACCAATTCTTGTAGAGATCTAGCCCATCTTTTTTACATCTTCTTTGTTCAGAAGAGTCTTTAAACTCCGGTCCCTTCTCTACCTCAATGACTGCCTTTAAGCCAGTCCCTGCTGCCTCGACTGCAAAGCTCATCTTCCACTTGTAAAAAGACCAATAACCGGTCTAGACCCCATGCCTGCTGTTCTCCTGCCTAGATTTCCTGTTTTGCTGCTTAGCTAACATTGTTAATCTATCGTCAGCCTCAGGTTCTGTCCCAGCATCTTTCGAAGAGGCTGTCGCCAGGCTACTTATTAAGAAGGCAGCACTAGACAGCAGTAGATCCTGAGCAATTTCCTTCCAGCCTCCATGTGGCCGCTCCTATCGAAGGCACTAAGCAAGCAGTAGCTCAAACGAGCAAGTTTACAAGAGTTTACTAAACAAGCAGTTTAGCTCTTACATTGAAACTTCAAAACTCTTATATACTGAAACTTCAAACTCTTATATTGAAACTTTAAACCTAGCTACTAAGTTCCAGTCAGGTTTTATAGCATGTAACTCAGTGAATGTCACATCACTGCCGTGGTTGCTTAACGATCTTCCCAGGAATGCTGGCTTGAAAAGTCTCTCAGCTAATTCTACTGGATTTCGGCTGCTTTTAATACCTGTGTGCACCAAATCCTTCGGCACTAGTCATCTCGCTCAGTCATCGGAGGCACTGTTTTATTTTGGGTTTAGTTCTTTTCTCAGTGGAAACATTCAGAGAGTAAATTCAAATGGCAAACGATCATCCAGTGAGCCTTTGAATTATAGGGTGCCTCAGAGATCCACTTTAGTCCACTTCTTTTCACACAATTTATGCTATGCTCTGCCTTTTCCCCCGATGTAATCCCCAACTAAAATCCAGGCTTTCGATTTTGTGCACAAGACATCCAGCTGTTCTTATGCTTAGATACTTCACGGCTTTCCAGCATCTCAAACTCTCTAAGCCTACTACAGCTTGTCATGTCTTGGTGACATCTGGACTTTGATGGCAGATAACTTTCTAAAATTAATATACGACAAAACTAACTCTCTAATTATTCGCAAACAAAGGGCTACTTATGAACTGGTAAGCCTTAATCTCCATATCGGCTCGACCAGCATGTCCCCAGTGGCCTCAGCTCTGAATCTGGGTGCCTCTTCCAAAATGACTTATCGCTTGACAAGCACATGGGCTCCACAGTCAAGTCCGCCTACTTTTATCTACTAGCACTGGGAAAATTCAGTAACGCTTAAATTAGGACATCAAGCTTCGTCCATCCATTCGTGACATCCCGACTAGCTTTCTGTAACTCGCTACTTGTAAGTCTTCTTGCCTGTGCAGCAAGAAGATGCTTATAGTTGGTGCACAACTGGGCAGCGAGGCCAATCACTAGGTAAATTTCACGACCGCCACATTACACTACTGTTCACCAGTATGCACTGGCTGCATACGAAGCAGGGATCTACCTTAAGATGCTGTCGCTCACCTTCAGGTCTCTCCATTCTCTTGCTCCTGCTGACCTATAAGAATTAGTTTCCCATCAGGCACTCTTTCTGTTGCACTACCAGCTCTTCTGACTCTCGTCGATTAGTTGTGCCCCTAAGAGTTCAAATCTCACAGAGATAATGCTTTCAGTTACTATGCTCCAAAGTTTGGAACTCACTACCGGCTCATGTCATCTCCCGATTTTACGACTCTTAACAAGAAGCAGGTAAGATCCTATCTGTTCCACGTAGTCGTTGCTTTGTCCGATGTGATTGTCCTTCTGTGTGTTGTTTGGTATCGAACTGCAAAAGTTGTGACCAAGAGCAAGAGCAACGTGATCTTGTCCAGTTTCCCAGTAAATTTGTCTTTTTTTCATGTTTGCTTTGCTTACCTGGATGTGATTGAGCAAATCTACTGGCTATCCCAGCAGCAGCCAGCAGCCGTAAGTGTCCTCTTGTGTGCTTTTGCATCCTTGTCTAAGCATGATACTTGGGTGCTTTTGCATTTTAGGCTAAACAGGATACCTTGCTTGCCGTTTAAGTATTGGTTGTTGCTTCTCCTGCAGGGAGTTATAAAGCACCCGAATAGAGATTAATCTATCATGGGGTGCTATAGAACATATCTATTGCCGTTATTATTATTATTCGTATTAATTTACCGTAAGTGGCACGGGTCTTTGACTATTTGGAAGCAAGTGCCTGGCTGATGGAGACTGTTCATAGACCCTGCAAGGAATTCAAGTGCTTTCAAAACAAGTTCACGTAGGAACCCAGAGATAGTATAATCTGCACCGATAATGTACAAGAAATTTCAAGTCTTAGCTTAAGACACATATGTTCTGCTCATGCTATCTTGCACCTCAGCAAACTTGTATTTTTTATTCCACAGTGTTTTGAGTGCTTATCTGCACACGAGAGTCTGTCCATATTGCCAGGCTCAACGAACCTGTGGAACCGAATGTGTTCTTCTTGTGTGCGTTAGTATGCTCACCTCCTCACGTTGCGTGTTGGCTTTTTTATGCTTGTCTAGGCATGATACCGTGCATGCCATTCACCCCTGGTAATTGCTTCTGTTTTACGTAGCTACCGATTTCTTGCATCTCTTCGAATCATACTATGAAAATATTTGATTTATAAATAAAGATGCTTACTTTGCGGGAATTCACTTATTGTGGTGGAGTCTGGAACTGATTAGCCAAGAGAAACGAGGGCCGACTGTACTGAAACAGGGCTTGCTATCAATCTTTACAGCGACCACCATGCCTGCTGCCATGGCGCAAGACGAGATCACGCCGTTGACTGGCGACCGTTTTACGACGTATGGCTCCATGGTTCGACCTCCTCCTGCTGACGATGCTGAGGTGTATGCAGACGATGCTGATGATATGCCTTTTTTTGCCAAGGTAATACAAATAATAGTTGTTTTGTGCTAAGGTTTGATGACCGAGGTCAAGGTTATTGTCTTTGACGACCGAGGTCATGGCTGGAGCTCTTCGGCAAATGTACCTGGATAGAGATTCAGTTCTCTTAGGGTGATATAAGAATGAAATATATATATGTATATATATATATATATATATATATATATATATATATATATATATATATGCACACTCACAATAATCAAATATATATTTATGTATAGTAAGCTGAATCTCTATTTAGGTGCTTTACAACTCACTGCAAAAGAAGCTAAAACCCAGGAGGTTAATGACATGCACGGTATCACTCGTGCTTCCTTTGCAGAAATTGTAAAGCATCTAGAAAGTGATTGAGTTCTCTGAGGGCGCTTTATCAAATGTGTTATTATTATTGTCATTCTTAGGCCAGCATGCTAAAGCACACGAGAAGCTAATCAGAACCGCTGGCGCAAAAATTGTGCACTGGCCTGGGCGAGTATTCATTCTCTTTCACACAGATACATGCTCCTGATTGCCAAAAGTAAAACTCCAGGACGTCTGATGACATTTGTAGGAAAACTTCTAGGACCTAAATAAAAAATAACCACTGCAGTAATGCTCAAGCAGAGGTGAACTCACATTTAAATTTTCACATTGATTCGTGAAGTATTGACACCGAGTTATGAAATTTACAGGGCGTAAAGCTAAACTGTGAATGAAGCTTTTCAAAAGTCAACAGCATGGACCTAGCTAAACAAGCTACTAACACTTACCTCGATGTACCAAGGTTCAGGAAGTTGGAACAAAAGCCGAGTATAATGCAGTGACCGATAAATTTGTCATTTGTACATATAGTGCTTCGAGTTTACCTCCGGGTTGGACATGGTTCGCACAACTATTTTTTCTCATATATGGAAATTGTCTGGACTTCTGATGGCACTTCTAACTTGCTTGTCTTTTGAAAGGTACCCTAAGCAAATATACAATTGTTGGAAGAATTTTATAAGTATTGTCATGACCTCCTTGGTGACTATTTGTGTTTGCAGGATCATCTAATGCTTATGTGTAAGTGTCTTGACAGGATCGTAACTGGTTCTTTGCCTGCACTTTCTGCTTATTGCTTTTCATCGATAACCTGACACTGATGCTCTTACATATACGAATTCTTACATTCATGTATTAACTCAGGGAAGGGATCTTGGCGGTGTCCATGTGAATCATAGATACTCAAGGAAAGAGCGGCAGACATTGGCAAGCTATGAAAGCGTGGACTATCTCCCGCCACACAGCGAAGTCTACAAGAAATGGGTTCGTGGCCAGTCGTACAGGTGAGATATTCCTTTGGAAGCACATGCTACGTCTGCTGCCATAGGTCATCAGCTGTTATATATATATATATAATATATATATATATATATGATGTATATTAAGCAGAGGGTGGTCTAAACACGGACTCTCACAGCCGAGGTCGTGCTCGTGGCTGCAGTGGCTGCGTGGGTTGCTGCAGTTCGACGTCGGCCGCCGGCTGGTGGCATGGCCAGATGTCAATTGTCTTGTGACAAAAATGCTTACAGCCAAATACTTACTGTATTTGTTGTTCGTGCAAGTGTATGCCATGCTCAATGGTGGACAACAGAACATGGTATGGATGACGGGATCGTATTTATGAGTGCACGTTGTTTCGATCGTCAAATACCACATACTTGGATGTTTTGTGATGTCGTGTTGCAGCTTTGGATGTGTAATAGAATTTGGGGACCTTTAGACAACAGCCTTTATTTGCAGAGCATCTTATCAACTGCCGTTTGCATGCTTTTCTAAGACTGTATGCTTTGCCTGACCCTGGTCTGGTGATTTGACTGACCTTAATTAAAAAGACAGTGCTGGCTTGGTTTTGAATATGTCTTGTGTGAGAACACTCACACTGACTCATGTCTAAGCCCAGACGGTCAATATGGTATTCCCACTTTTAGCCAAGTTGCAAGCACGCTTGTGAGCATATGGTGTGCACACACTCTCAAGCATGCACCAGCATTTACACCGGCACATTAGCACGCTTACAGGTTATCACACCTGCATATTAGCGGCTTGCTGAGATCTTTTAGGAGTGTAGCCGGCTCTCAGCATATACTGAGGGGAATCATTATTATTTAGCCTGCAGATGGTTTACGGTCATGCCAATGAATTGACATGCAGCGACCTAGTCTCCAAATGAAGAGACCTGACTAGCTGTTCCTTTGTTGTGCCATATAGGCTGTCTCATGTCTGGGTAACGATGTATTCAGTGACTGAAAACTCGTAGCCCTAGTTGGTGTGAACAACGTCAAAGCCCCGACTATTAGCTCCGCAATATAAGAGGATGCCAAAAGACAAATGACAAAGAAGAGCAATGTTTTGTTTTTGTTTTCGGCAGCGAGTCACGCTGTCGACAGCAGCTGCTGGCGTGAAGTGTGAACACGAGCTTTCTGATTGGCAAGGATATGAGTGCCAACTCGTGTCCTTGGCGTAAGGGAGGGAAGGGGTTACGCTGTGAGCTGTGTGAGCATATGAAAGTTCAGACCTAACCGTGGCCATCTCTATCGTGAGCCACCTGTTCATGCCTGGCAACTAACAGTGGTCTAACGAGCATCACATCACTTTTGGCAGATGGCTAATGTATTTTATGTTGTAATCTAGCTGAGGCCTAATGTATTGGGCATATGTGCATTTGAATGCTATCGCCCTTTGGTTTTGGGCACTTTGACCAAGTCATTCACTGTGGCTGTCTTATGCACATTCGCAGGTCACTAAATCCGGAGTAAGATCGTTTAGGCCGTGCTTGCTGGCTTTCAGCACCAGGTTGCTGCCTTGGTCCAAATTGGTTGTCTCCAACCACACGGAAAGCTTTATCTTGCGGTCTTGGCTCTGTAGGCAGCCGGTCATGCATATGTCTGTGTTGGTTGTAGCCATCAGTGTTAGAATCTCATTCCTTCAAGTGTTTGAATAGTGAACATCTGACGATTACTCTTTGTGTCACAAAGCTGGATGCATTACAACATGCAGCACAAGTATGGATCCTTGCCCTGTCCATGCTATTACATGTGTTTCTAATGCTGCTCTAAAAATATGCTGTTCTAAAAAGGCCAGAGCTAAGTTTTGTTAATGAGATAGCATGCTCGAGAGCGATACAAACAGACTGTGACAAGCGGATGCAGCTTAAGTTGAGAAATCATTTGCAAATTCAACAGAGCCCAGCTTGATCATCCTTCTGCCATCTTCTGTCGTGAGAGAGGGAGAGAGAGAGAGAGAGAGAGAGAGAGAGAGAGAGAGAGAGAGAGAGAGAGAGAGAGAGAGAGAGAGAGAGAGAGAGAGAGAGTAAAGCTCGTGTAAATTTGCCGTGCATGTTTTGCTTGTGCTGCGGGTATTCAGCTGATTCTTGTTAGGTAGCACACTTGTGGTAGGTAGCACGGGGTATGGACACCCCCCCCGACTTTCCTCTGGACATTTTGCCCCGGACATTTCCCCCTGGGGTAGGGCATTTCCCCCCTGGGGTAGGGCATTTTCTCCCCTCCCATACGGAAATGCCATGATATAAACTATCTTATTTTCGCATCCTGTAAAAATTTTGTATAATATAAAATATACAACATATACCTACATTATAGTCATTAGAAATGCGGTCGCTGCAGCCCCTTTTGGCAGACCACCGAGTGCAAGGTCAAAGTTCTACCCAGGGCCGCCTGCAGCAGACGTTGTCGGCAGCAGCCGCAAGCCTTTAGCAGTATTCTCGGCCGCCCCCGACGCGGCCCCTCCCGACATCGGCACCGCCGGCTACCACCTGTCTAAACCTCACCACCATCGCCTCAGTCGTTGCTGCACCGGGCGTCACGCGTCGAGCACGCCTCGCTGGTCGTACCGCCTCTGTCGGTTGTGCTATCGAGTCGTTGCTTATACTGAGTTGATTTGATTTCAATAGAGCTTGAACTTCATTTGATCATGTATACACACACACACACACACACACACACACACACACACATATACACATATATGTAAATAAATATATATAAATATAAATATATATTTATATTTATATATTCTTAGTTATACATTCATCAACATAGGAGGAAATGTCCAACGGGGGGGGGGGAGGGCAATGTCCGGGAAAATGTCCTAGGGCCCACCAGCGAGGGAAATGTTGGGGGGGGGGAATGTAGAGGGGGATAAATGTCCTACAACCGGTAGCACACTTACACTCTCATGATTTAGTGTACTGCTGTGGTTTAATTAGGTTTTCCCTTACATTGCAGGTTTGGCTTCGACCGGTGGTTGATGATGGCACTCATTGGTTTTTCTGTTGGTACGACTGGATATTTTCTCCACTCTATTATAAACGTCCTTGCAGACCTACGGATGTACTATCCACGCCTGTACCTTCAGGTGACAGAGATGCAACTGCTTGCATCTGTGCTTTCGTATGTGTGTGTGTGTGTGCTCGCACGTGTGTGTCTGAGGCCAGCAGCACTATACTACTATCGACAATAAGTGATTGCACTTGCATCGAGAATGGCCGTAATCTCGTGACCGTAATGTGACCCACAATGTGGCCGTGTGTGGTGGGCCTTGTGGGTCAGACTAGGAGTTTTTCTTCTACTTTGTTGATCAGCCGGAAACGATTGCTGCTCATCAAGGAGCAGAGAACCGAAGACTGCATTTATTGATTTCCAAGACCTGCTTGTGACTACTGAGGCTGCTTGGCAGTGAGGAGTGAGAGCAGATAACTAAATAATGAATAAAATATTAGCTAATTCAACCGCCTCATTTACATAACGGCAAAAGAGCCTTCACGGCTGCTACCAACGCTTTTAGCAGGCAATAGAAGATCGCCCACTTCAGGATTCGATCTCACGACCTGGGTCGCAAAGAGCGACCACCTTATCTTTGAGTTAAGATCCAGAGGTACCGGAGTGAGCGCCTCAAGAACCACCCTCTGCAGAGGGTAAATCAAGGACAGCAATTAACTTAGCATGGACCCTTGTGGAGCTGCACCGGTGGTGGGTTTGCTAATAAGACCCGACTGCCACATGTGCTGACTTGGTTCGATTAGACAGGTGTGACTAAAGCCACGTCATGATCTCATCACCCAGACCGATCTTCATTCTTGTCTCTGTCTTCTCTCGCCTTTGATGCTTCCTACATGTCGTGCACATTGCAGTTTGCGCGCGATTAGGTGGGACAGAGTTGTGCAGAGCTGGAGTTACCTGGACCTCAGTCATGCACCCGAGTTGTCGTCAGAGGTTTGCTTAATGAATGCCACTTTTTCTGAGTTGGTCCAAAAGCATGCACAGCTTCTGAATGTCCCTTCGGTGCAAATGATGTCAACATCTTAATGTCAACCAGTTATACAGATAGTGCAATGTCGACCTGTCCCGTGGAGTTTCTCTCATATAGCCTATTACTCTCTTCAGCCTTGCGGGAGTGGGTTACGGAAAGAGCGCGTCAAAGCTGAAGCGACAGTCTGTGCTTGTCTCGGCGCTCTGCTCACTGTTGTTGTTAGCCCCTTTCCCTTTTTTTTTTATATCAGCGCTGTATCAGCGTAGCTTGTGGTTGGACGTCAGTAAGTCGCCTCCACGTCTCCCGGCGTCCACTCGTGGCACCGGCCTTCATTGCTGCTGAGCATGCACTGACTTTTCTACGCCTACGTTACCGCTCTTGCTCGTCTTTATTTGCATATTTTAAGAAAGTGAATCAAGCAGGCATCAGCCGGTGCCTTGCAAAGGACTCGGAGCCTGCCGGAAAATTACCTCGCCCTGCAGAGTCGTTCACGATGTAGGGTCTAGTTTGCATGCTTTCCACAAGAGTTGCAACCCCCAATAGTGTCTGCTGTGTGCAACACTTTACGGCAGGCGCCTGTGAATGAAACTGGCTGAGTCAAAAGTTGGAGCCCTGGGCGACGAACCCGGAGCCGGATCGAGTCCTCAAGAGAAGACATTTGCATAGCTTATCACTGATACTTAATTGAAAGGGTTTCCAAAAAGTGTCTGCTTATTCGAGTCTGATCCAGATGGGCATCCTCGAACCAGCGTCAGCGTCTTGGTGCTTCGTACGCATAGGAAGTGGTCGGTTGCTGGTTTTCATCGGTCAGTCGACTCGAACATAGGATCGCGGGCTCGAGCCCCATGGCATATGTGAAGCACCTGAATAGCGATTAAGCTCTCTTGGGGCGCTATATAAATGAATTGTATATATTTTATCTCTGGTTCGGCCCAGGGGTAAGGTGCTCGCCTTCAATGACCAAGGTCACAGGCTCGAGCCTTAAGGCACATGTAAAGCTCCTAGCCAGAAACTTAAATCTCTTAGAGTGCTATGCAAATGCATTATATATACCTCGCACATCTTGCACCTCCAAACTAAGCCGTGGCGGCAGTATCTCGGCTGCCTTTTTTTGCTCATGTGCTGTGGGTGATCTTTGCTTTGTGATCAGTGGCTGACGCACCTCCACCGGACGGTGTACTCAGACGTAGGCTCACCCGAAGGCACCGCAGCAGCGGAATCAGCAACAGTGAAGAGCAGCTCGGAGCAGACTGTCCACTCTGTGCCCTCTGTGCGCTCTGCCTTCCTCGGACGGTCCAAGCTAGATGGGGTCAGGTGGCTGAGCCCTCTGCTATTCTGCAGATGCATAACGTGCCCCCATATTGAGAGCTAAGCACGAGTTTGCAAGACAGACAGCCGCTTGCCGCTCAACTCGACTTATTGGCTTACTAGCTGCTTATTGCGATCAATGCAGAATTCATGGTTGAACTGGAACTGTCCTACGTAGTAGAGTGACTCGAACAGTAGGTGATCTTTGTTCACTTTCAAGCTGCCCTAAACACGCCGTGTGCAGCAAGAAGATAAGAGCAGGCAGGCGAAATCTGGGTCAAAGCTATTCGGTGGTGTATGTAGATATGACAAATTCTGCAAATTTGAGGATCGGCCGGTTAGCTTAACTATCAGCTTTTCTGGATGGACTCACCAATCGGTTCAGGTTTGATTGCATGCGCCTTTGGGCCCTGCATTGAGCGAGCACGATTTTGACCTAGAGGCTGGCAGTGTTAGCTGTCATTGTCTTCTACTTCAAAACGATGCCATAACAAGCCCCCAGCTTATTTATTGGGCAGGTGCTCACCGGTAGTACGGTTCCTTCGAGTTAAGCAGATGTGCTGATAAGCAAGCAGCCAGCCAGACATGGTCTTGCTGGCTGCTCTGTTTCCACCACCACTGACCACGTCCATTACATTGCTGCAAAAGCTCAAAGTTTTCTTGCCAGTGATGAAAAGACTGTAATGCAAGACTCAAGAACAGGGCTGGGTTTTGTGAACTTTATCGGTGAATACCAGCAGTTTGAGAGAGATCTAGTCTGTGCAGGAGTGTCCAGGTAGGGTTAGTGCAGTGCAACCTAATGTGCTTTTTAGGAGCTGGTTCCATGAGGTGAACTGGGTAAATTCTTCTTTTGTCATAGCCGTCCCTAATGCTAGCTCTTGTACCCGTGAGAGCTGCTTACTCTGTTCTATACACACTAGTTGTGTACGTATGTGTGTGTTTTTTGTGTGTATGCTTGCATGTGTGACACGATCTGTTTATTTCAGATGAGCCCAGCAAACTACGGATTTGCCTGCCTGGTTGCGGTCGGGTTTACTCTGCTCTATCTGATTGTCAGCGCAAGTCTAGTCGTGGTAAGTCTGCTTGTTAAAGGCTTAGCCTAGCTTTGTATTCGTATTCCTTGGTGTCGTGATACTTTCTACACTCTAGTGACTAGCAGGCTAACCCACTTATTATTATTAGGTGTCAGCTATGCATCAGCTCTGCTAGAAACATCTCCATGGTAGGGGCATCGATTAAACGATCAAATTACGATTGAGTGCCATGTCTTCCAAAACAGAAGATTCTCCCACGTAATGGAAGCTAGCTTTTATAATGTGATGACATGATAACAATGTTAGAGCATTTGTATAGTGAACTAAATCTCTTTCTATTCACTTTCCATATGCTGGAAAGGAAGCATGCCAGCTGGTTCGAAATTTCAGCATGTATAAGCACACACACGATAATTCGCACAGATGAAGCAGATAGTGTAAAGAACACAGGTTTTTAACTACTTTTCAAATATGCCCAAGTCAGGGGTTGTCGTGACGTCAGTCGGGAATGAGTTCCAGGCTTTGGGAGCATACGAACTGGAGGCACGATCTCCAATGGTTTGAGGTTGGTTAGTGGTACTGCTATGTGACTTGAATCAGAAGAGTGGGTGGTATGATGCATAGCCTTATTAGGAAGTACTTCCGCTAAGTAGGACGGTACAATTATGATGGGGGAGCCTAAAAGTGAGTTGAAAGAACCTTGATGTCGATACACTGCTTTGTGAGAAGCCAGTTCTGGTCGATGAGGAGTGGTGAAATGTGGCAGTTTTAATGAATGCTCACGGCAGATGCAGAGTTTTGCACCTTGTAGCACATGCAGGGAGACCTGACAGTAACGACTCACAGAAGTCCAGCTAAGATCTCACAAATGCATGGACCAACCTGGTTGATTTATCGTGATCTTTGCAAATCGAATTTCATAATGTTTTACAATTGCTTAGCTGAAAGTAGGCATACCTGACTGCAGAGCTGATTTGATCGTCTGGTAAAAAGTCATTTAGAAATTAGACTTTCGGATTTTATGTAGTCTTTGTCTGACTCGAAATACCCTCGAGCTCTCTTGATGTCTCACTTCATATTGCTTTAAATCTGTTCTCTGGATGTAGCGAGCAAGCTTTGTACTACCAGGCCCTTGAGGCCACCGTCGTAGTTTGTGTTCTTCATTCTGTGTCCACGAGGACAACTACTGAGACGTTTACATGAGACGATTCGGTCAAAAAGTGATATGGCGATCTCTAAAAGTAAAATAAAGGTTAGCTTATTACACAGCCCCATTTGTATAGCAGCAGTAGAACCGAAGTGCTATCCTTACTGCCTGCAGTGAGCGATATGGTATTGCCTGCCTTGTGACTCGCACTTAACGACCAGGGTCATGAAGTGCAAGCACCTTGCCCCCAGGCTAAGACCTGGGGCAATGATTCAGACCTTTGGATTTCATCCTTCAATCGTTGGTCTGTGCAATCGGACAAGGCCCCCTTCGGTGATTAAAAAGGCTTAGGCCTGTCCAAAGGTAGACGGCATTGTACTCACCCGAATTCTTTTATCTGTTGCTACTCAGCTTGCCACCAGCAGCCCGCATGGTGCTAGTAGCTTCAGACTCTTGTTCACCGGCCTGTGCCAAGTACCACAATCAACGGACCCAGATTTCTGTAACCAAAAAAGGCTATTTTGCATACCATCGAGCCAATGAGCTGCCGGGAGCTTTATAATATTTTATAAATGCCCGAATGTTTAGCATCGAGTAGCAAGCCTGCTGGAGGCGCCTGGTCTGAGTGCAGGCGGTGAAGCATTGAATATGATAGCAGAACTTATGTTATACGGCATACTTTAGTGACCTGGACTAAACACAGAAATCGCTTGAATATCGTGTATGTCAAGACAGGCCCCTTAAAAGCACCAAAAGGAAAAAATCGGGGCCGGCTGTGGCTGCACAACATATATTACGAAAAAACCCCGGCATCGTCACCATGCTTTCGTTTGGCCTCAGCAAGGCTTTGCCATATGTCTCGCCAGTCTCGGGAGTTGAGCGTGTGCCTCAAATACCACAGGGAAGATGTAAGCATGAGTGCTGAATTCGAATGATCGTTGATCAGCCACACTTGAACCAGTCATCTGACAGATTTTCCTGGTAATGAAAAAAGTCGGCCTAACAATAAACGGAGTTATCCACTGCTGTACTTGCTCTGTCGGTGAAGTCTGCTAAGTAGCGTTGTAGCCACATCCCAAAAACTTTCTGTGGGCGACTTGTGCAGCAGCCAGTTCCGTGTATGGGCTGCACAGACCTTTGGACACCCATAGACACCCATCAAGACAGTCGTTTTGACGTCGTTTAATTTATGAGTGATCCGGTCGTGAATTAACCGCTCTATTCTATCTAGGCTTGTGTATCTGGTCGGTGAACAACTTCTAGTGTCATCCAGCACCCGAATAGGGGCCGAATAAAGGGCCGAAGGTTGAGCTCACACTCAAACGTGATGCCAAAGGCAGATCAAACTCAGCTAAGACCTGACTCCTAACTGCGAGGCTTTTCCTGTTACAGCACAGTCTATATTGTGGCATCTCATGTAACCCTCCTAGATGCCATTAATTCAGAGGGACACGTTCTTCTTGTTACAGATGTTTCCTAGGTTATTTATAGCAGACGTCATGCTTCAATTTCGTTGTACTGGCTTCTGAGTCCGGATATAAGTAGGCCGAAGGCACAATTGAACGATCTAGTCTCAGCCGACGGGCTGCAAATAACAGGGGAAGCCTTGATCCATTGAATCTCGGCTAGCCACCTGTAGGTGCAGCACCAATGTAAGCAGATATACCCATAGTAGCAGAACATGGATACAACGAATAGCACAAATACTTTAAGACAACAAGTCATTATCCTTATCGTGGAGAAGTCTTTTTGGCAGCAATGGAGGGCCACAGGCATCTAACAGCAGCCATGACGTGCAGCAGCCCTCGTAAGCTGCAAAGCCTGAAGCTCGAATCAGCTCAACTATTTGAGCACCGACTTCCTGCCTATTGCACGACTTTGGCTTTGATGCTGCTTTGGCCGTAGATTATCGCTCACACGTCCCTAGCCGTTGTAATTCGGGAATCGCGAATATCGAATATCTAATATCAGTCGTGATCTGGCTGATATAGCGTGTTTCAGTTACATGCTTTCGCTTAGTCATATATACGTAAATCAGTCGGCAAACCGTTTGTCTGTGGCTGTGCATTTGGCAGCAGACGGGAGGCCATATGTCATAGACTCGCTATGCTCTGCTTTTCTGCAGTTCGTTTCTCCGAACGCCGGGAGCTCTGGCATCCCCGAGGTGATGGCCTACTTGAACGGCACGCTGCTGCGACACATATTCAATGTACAGACGCTCGTCGTCAAGTTCGCGTCGTGTATCCTCGCTGTAGCGAGCGGAATGCCAGTCGGGCAAGAAGGACCCATGATTCACATTGGGTGAGGCTCACTGACACAGCCTGTTGCTCTTGTTAGGTTCTATTCTTATGGACAAAGAGTAGATCGGCATGCTTGTCGATTGCATTTAGGCCCGTATCTGGATTGCTAATCGGCAGGCGAGCATACTGTGCTCAATATCCTACTGCTAAGGCTGTGACGGATAACGCAAGCGTGATTTATAGTATTACTTATAGTGTCTAGCAGATTGGCTTCGGATTGTAGTCATTGATTTCAATGCTGGAGTACAGCCTCGGCTTAGCAAGAGCGATGGTGACTGGCACAACGTATCCAACCGAAATCAGAAGTTTTTCTTGCTCGAGATGGAGATTCCTAAGCATGGAGAGCTAACTTGTATTTCAAATTTCATTCCGGTACATGAAGTGTTAGCCGAGTTATGGAATTTACAAGGCACAAACCTCTGCTGGAATGGAAGCTGTTTAAAAGTCATAAGAATGCATCTCAACAAGCTTTATGCATGTATCTCGATCGACCATGGTTCAAGAAGTTGGGATAAAAGTCCCACATAATGCAGAGATTAGAGAAACGATTATTTGTGTATATATGTTGCCTCCGGTTTACATCCGGGTTAGACGTGGTTTGCATAGCATTTTTTCTTTCTTACGGAAGTCTCAGAACTTCCAATCCTAATTCAAACAATTTTATCTTTCGAAAAGTACCCGAAACAAATATTCGATTCTCGGAAATTGTTTTTAAGCATTTTCTTGAAATTCAGGCGGTACCGGAATAACCTGTAACTACTGCCTCTTACACAATTTACCCTTATAAAAAAGATGAAATATCTTGTCAGGGTAGCAGCAGCTTCGTTGAACTCTGCCAGGAGGGCAGATTGCAGCAAGGTTTCCAGCGTAACAGGCCACAGTATACCTCAGGTAGGAGTATACCCCGGTTAAACACCATATGCTAGATTAAACCCAGTTATATTATGGCCTGAACCAATTTATATGCTGTTTTATAGTATCGCATAAGTCAAATCATATCCCTCTAGCACAAATTATACCCTTATGATATCAACAGTGTTCAGCGATATACACATAAATCGCTAAATCTTTCTGCATTTTTATTTAAGACTGTTAACACATAGTCTGTGATTGCTTCAAAAATAAGAATATTTATAAGAAAATAATAAGCTTGCATGAAGAAATATTAGTACCATAATTCTCAGTAGTGTTTACATATTAAAATAAACGCACATATCTGACACTATAACGCTTAATATATCAAAATTTTTGAACTTCGACACTGATAACAGCATCAAAATGATCATGCTTGTTTTCCAGGTAAAATGCATGCTCTTTTGAATGTTGAATGTTGAACTGTTGAATGCAGATTGAAGCTAATGGGATAAGTCAACCGATCCACGAAATCACTGACTTTAATTTGGTCGGCTATGTCACAACTCAATTGATTCGTCTAGGCCGTAATCTTGGCATCTGTTTCCCAGGCTCCATCGCGAGAGATGCCAGAGGTGTTTACATATTCGTTCATATTTTGGTTTAAGTAGTCATGCAGTTATTTTGTCAAGGTAGTCTTTCATGCGGTGGATAACTCGATCTTTGAGAAAGGAGTGGCTGTTTTCTGATCCTGTCAAGATTTAGCTGATGTCCCGGAAGTATCAGTTCCCTTCACTTTTGGTTTTATATATACACCGTGGTTGTTCAAGGTCCATTGTTTTTCCAAAGTATACAGCTTACTGAAAGTAAGGCAAGAATGATGCTAAGATACTTTCTTCTTGAAATTGGGAGTTGATTGAAAGTCTTAGTCTGCTTGTGCTTCACTGAGATGTAGAGGTCATCATTGTCTGGTTTTGCATGTGATCTTTTGAGTGGCTTGTGCTTTTAGCATTCAGCGGCAGAGTCACTGGTATAATCCTCAATGAACTGGGGTTGCAGAGAAGCCTATGCATACTGATACATCTTAAGGTTGCTCTGATGGATAATTGCCACTGAACAATTAATTATAATGAGTAAGAAGTGCCTTGGCAATTGAACCTTGTACAATGCTGCCTCCGAAGCTGATATCCCGTAGGTTGGTCTTCAGTCTTGGACTGCCTGACTTGCGAGGTGCAATCTGTTCATGGGGATATGCCCGGTCTGAAGGTTCATCACACCACAGCTACTGCTTCGAATTGACATTTTGTCGCATTGTTGTTTTGCTGTTGCTTAATCTCATTGGTTAAATGCTCACACATTTTTTGAAGTGAGATTAGTGTATTGAGAAACTTTGACATATGGCAAATGTGCGGTGCTGCAGTGTGGTACTTAGCAAGCTCAAGCTATTTTAGTGCGACTGCTAGGTATTTTGCTTGCCCAATTTTTATATTGTTTTGCTTGCATATCGTATGACAGTTTTTCTCATTTAGCTGTACATTTACTGTTTAGTCTGTCAAAAGCCATTTTCCGAGACCCGATTAGCAACTCTGAGGGTGCATGTCTGATAATCAGTAGACCCACTTTCACACTGCACCCACCTGTCCATACGATTGCCCACAGCAGTTTGAAGCACTAGTATTTGTCTGGGAGTTACTTCCATTGGTACTGGAATATTTCATGGTTTACAGACGAGGTGGCATTTGCCAGTCGCCTGTTGTCGTTCCAATAAGGGCTGCTTTTCTGGTATCTGCTAGCCGGGTGCATGTCACTTCTAACCATGTTATGCCTGTTGTCATTGAGCATGCTACCACTAGCCATTCGATCATGCTTCCTTTGCAGCAAATGTAAAGGGCCTAGAAAGAGATTGGGTTTTCTGAGGGCGCTATAACAAATGTATTATTGTTATCATTATTATAACTACAAGATTTAATTAAAATTAAAAGTTGGTTCTCTGCATCATCTTTCAGATGGGGCATATTCTGGCCTGGAGGGATATGGTCTGGCCCAGTCTAGTAAAAGCCCCCAGGTATAGTTTAGCCTACGAACCCTATCCCCGAAGTATACTCTGGCCTGAGCCAAACTATACCTGGGTTTAATCTTGGCAGCAGTTTTTTTGCCTCCTAAACCGGCATGAAGCAAATCTTGATTATGTTTGAGCACTATTACTCATTTCACCGGTTTAGGCTAGGTCAGTGTTGTGTTCTCTCTGTGTCTCTCTTTATAATAATGATAATAATGCACATGATAAAGCACCCTCAGAGAACTAAATGTCTTTCTAGGAGCTTTACATGTGCTGCAAAGGGAAGCGAGATTGAATAGTGAATGATATCATGCTTGATAAACAACATGAATAACATGCTAGGGATGACATGCACAGGGTCAGCATGCAAGTGTGGTTAGTAGCAGCATGCACAGTGTCAGCACGCATAAGCACATCAAGGACGAATCAAAGGGACCCACTAAATGCTGTCCTAAATAGGTGTGTTTTTAAGTTCTTTTAAATGTGGTCTAAGCAGGGGATGTTGTGACACAAGTCGGAATTGAGTTCGAGTCTTTGGGAGCGTACGAACTAAATACACGGTCTCTAAAGGATTTGAGGTTTGTACGTGGTATTGTAGACTGTTGGATTCCGAAAAGCAGGTGGTACGATGAGTGGCCTGGTGAGGGAGTAGATCTGAGAGATAAGCTGGAGCCAAAGAATTAAGGGACCTAAAAGTGAGCGACGAAACCTTGAAGTTGATCCGTTGCTTGACTTGTAGCCAGTGCAGGTCGGCGAGAAGTGGTGTAATGTGGCAACTGCTACGCTCACGACAGACAAGCCTAGCTGCAGAGTTTTGCACCAGCTGCAATCACCTGATCGCACATGCTGGTAGGCCAGTAAGCAGTGAGTTGCAGAAGTCGAGACTGGATGTCACGAATGCGTGGACCAACTTGGACGTGGTATCCTTATCTAAACAAGCCCGAATTTTAGCAATGTTATAAAGCTGAAAGTTGGCAGATTTGACTGTGGAGCTGATATGGTCGTCTAACGAGAGGTCACTTTGGAATATGACACCTAGATTTTGAGCTGATTCAGCTGGAGATATACTGGCAAAGTCGATTATGAGCGGTAGCCTTCCCAATTTCTGAATCAAACTTGGTTTGCTCACAACTAGAAAGTTAGTTTTATCATTTAATTTAAGAAAATTTGCTGCCATCCATGTGCGGATGTCATCAATACAGACAGCAAGGTAGTTGAGAGAGTTCGAGGTGCTCGAAGGCTGGGAGGGATCAAAGCAAAGGTATAACTGAGTGTCATCCAGATAGAAGTGAAAGCCTAGACTGTGATTGGCAATCGCATCGGCAAGAGGGAGAGTATAAACTGTGAAAAGAACCGGACCTAGCACGGAGCCCTGAGGTTCTCCATATTTTAGAGGTACCTCGGACGATCTTTGTCCATTCACATCAATACTCTGGAGTCTCCTTCTGATATAGGACCTGAACCATTGCAGAGCAGTACCAGTGATGCCCAGGCAAGATGAGAGGTGCTGTAGAAGAACTTGGTGATCGATACTATGAAAAGCTGTCGAAAGATCGAGCAAAAAAAGCAGAGATACTCTACCCATGTCTGCATTCCTAAGTAGGTTGTTATACACCCTAAGCAATGCTGATTCTGTGGAGTGATTAGCTCTAAAGCCGGACTGGAACTTGCTAGCAAGGTCTGAAGTTTCAATATATGAGTTCAGCTGGTCCGCCACGACCCGTTCCAGTGTCTTTGATAGGAATGGTAAAAAGGAGACACGGGCGGTAGTTGCTCAAGTTCTCTTTGTCTAGTGTCGCTTATTTGAGAAGTGGCCTGACTACAGCTATTTTTCAAGGAGCTGGGACATGACCTGAGGCCAATGACATAGTAATGTTGTTAGTTATGTTTGCATGGCAGCAGCAGATCAATGAAATGTAGGAGCAGGACAGTGGGAATAGGGTCCAAAGGACTTGTATTTGTCTTTGTCTCTGTCTCTGTCTGTCTGTCTGCCTCTCTCTGTGCCTCTGTCTGTCTGTCTCCTCTCTCCTCTCTATCTCTGTCTCTCTCACCCATTTGCTTATGCATGCAAAGACACCCAGACCCCTTTGCAAACACTCACCATATACCCTGTCACACACACACGCATGTACCCACATTGTGCTCTTACACAGGCAGACACACACACACACACGCGCGCGCGCACATACACGCATGTATGCAAGCTCTTTTGAACACACATGCTCTTGCACATGCACAGACACAAGCCAGAAAGAGCTGTACTGTTTCTCTTGAATTAAATGCAAAATCGACAAAGCAGCTAATTAGTGCCTGCTGTCTCATCGAGGCCTTCGAGTAAGTGAGCCTGTTGGAAATGTGTATCCACCACCACTGCTTATATACTACTCAGCAACACATCATATTGCTCTCTCGAATGGCAAATGACATTCCAGAACTACATCGGAAGTAAAACACAAAAGCTATCCACCAGGTAGTGAGCTCCACAAAGGCCAACATTGCTGCTTTGCTCTGACAAAGGTAGGGGTCGATATGCTCTAACCGTGGCTCCGTACATCTATGTGCAGTAATGCATGTGCACCGATGCATCTGTCTGAAAGTCACTGCTTACAATCGAATAAAAATTAGAATTAATTTAAAATTAAATCAAAGGCAATACTAAGCACTGTATTCGACTTCTATCTTGATTGCCAGCGCGACTTTCGGTGTATTTTGCAGGCGACCAATGGTAAGCTAGAACACTTTCTATAGAGCATAAGAAGATTGATTAGCATCGCTATTTTCACGACCCGATCGCTGGACGATCCGCTGTTTGGATTCCTTTCGATGCTAAAGATGAACCTCATTCGTATCGTGTTTAAAAGTTTGCTAGTTGCCCCTGCTTCATTCCGACACAAACAGTGGAGCTTTGCCTCATTCTACTTAGCTGCAAGTCCAAGCAGGACTCGCAGTCTTCCAGCCTGTACCACTTGTCGGCTTGACAGGTAATGTTGCACCGTAACTATAAACATAACCATTAGCATGTATGTCTATCTGCACAGATAAATTAATGGTCTGGTTACTTAATCTGGCTGGCAAATAAATAGTACCGCATGTGCTGTATTCGAGGACACTGATGATTCTAGCACGAGTATATATCTGCAGCCTGTAGCCTGCACCCCTTGCTATACTGCTCTTAAATTGCAAATTGGCAGCTGGATTGACCGGGGGGGGGGGGGTGCAAGGCGTGTGACAGAAGTCGCTCTGCTAATGTCCTTCTTCCAGTTCCGGCTCTGGAGGGCACGGCCACGGCTCTCCCCCACCTGTGGCTAATGTCTGAACGGGCTGTTAGGACTGGACTGTCGTTGATTGTAAGAGCAGCCATCCTGATGTGTGGTCTTCTTTTTAGGAGTATGATAGGTGCCGGGCTGAGCCAGTTTAAGTCAGACACCATGAAGTTCCAGTTGCCGTTTTTTAAGAGGTTTCGGAATTCTCAGGACAGGTAAGCGATCACCCTCAGTGATTTGCCATCCATGTCTTTTTGCTTTCTGGGATGTATTTTTCTTCTAATTTTGGTGCAGGCGAAACTTCATATCGGCCGGCGCTGCAGCGGGGATTGCCACTGCTTTCCACGCTCCCGTGGGCGGTCTCCTCTTCTCGATGGAAGAAGTCTCTTCCTTCTGGAACGAGACACTTTCATGGCAAACCTTTTTTTGCTGCATGGTGGCAGTCATCACAACAGACCTGCTCAATACGGGCTTTGAAGACTTTAAGCTCGGAGATATCGGCACATTCAGAAGCAGCCAGTACATACTGTTTGAGGTTGGTACTGCTTCTTTTGTCAAGGGTAACCGTGACTCTGTTGAATCCACAATGAGTGCTGGGAGGCTGTAGTAAGAAAACTCTCTATGCACACCACTGCTTGCACTCTCTCTCTCTGTCTTTCTGTCTGTCTGTCTCTCACTGTCTCTCCCACTGACTCTTTTCTCTTGCTCTCTCTCTTTCACTGACCCTATCTGTCTGTCTGTCCCTCTGTCTCTCTGTATATCTCTGTCTCTCTCTCACTGTCTCTTTCAGCTCGAACTTGAACTTCATCCTAGCATGCAGCCGTGGCCAGCTGATCTGTATGCTCGGCTCAGTAGCTGCTACTAAATTTTCAACTGCCACTATTGTCTTGTACCTTCGTGTACAAGCAGCTCAGTCGGAGCTTAGCACCGGCAAGCAGCCGAGTCATTCTTCATCTGTTTGCTTGTGTTGTGCTCTCACGACAACCCTGCTTGCATATAAGGCACCTCACCCATCGCCCCCAACCGCGAGTCTCCCCCCAGCCACCAGTCCACCTGCCTCCGGCTCTAACGGCTTGGAGGTCCCAGTATCACTTCCAGCTCCTGCTGCTTTCCAGCTCCTCCACAGAGAACTCGGGACTCTGCAGGCATGCCGGCTGCACCCGGAGCGCCTGGACTGGCTTGCTGGCTCACCAAAAGCGCGCCTACTCTTTCCAACATACGACTTTGGCTAGTTCTTTGGCCAGCCGCTGGCGTGGCAATGGACTCTCTTTAGGTTTAGGTTTACCTAGACTGATTTAGGTTTACTATGCAGTGTGCATTGACGGGGTTGGTGATCTTGCTCTGCCAAGGTGAGAAGAGCCACGGCCGAGGCCGGCCCTGGGCAGATCCTCGGCAGCGCCTTGCTTGGTCTGCATTGCTTAGGCACAGAGAGGGGGTGCCTGCGGCGAAGCCTGCTTGCAGATGCCCAAATCCCTGAGCCAAGTTGGCAACTTTAGCCCACGAGCCTGTGAGCACCTAGCAGTTTGCCACGTGGGACGACACGCAGAGAGCCTTTTGGCAGGCCCCTGCTCAGAGGTAGGAGTGAGTGGCACTGGCTGCCCTGGCTAGCCATTCCACCCCAGCCAGCCAGGTAGTACCCGGCAGTGTGGGTTGGTAGCAACACTGCCCGGGCTTTAGATACACTAATCTCACTTCAACAAATGTTTGTGCCTTTAACCAGGGAGATTAAGCAACAACAAAACAACAATGCCACAAAATGTTAGTTCGAAGCAGTGATTATGGCGCTACGATGCCGCAGACCTGGCACATCGCCATGAACAGATTGCACATCGGGAGTAAGGCAGTCCAAAACGGAAGACCACTACTGAACTACACAACTGAAGATCTACTTCATAACTAGCATCATGAATATATCATTAGCCTCAAGACTTGTCCCAGCACCATTCAGAAAAGGCTGTTGTGAGGTCCTAGTTAAGAAAGCATTACTAGGCCAAAAGAGCTTATGCAGCTTCGGCCCAGTCTACATTCTACCGTTCCTATAAAAGGCACTGGAGTGGGTTGTGGCAGACCAGCTGCACTCATATATTGAAACTTCAAGCCTAGCTAGTAAGTTCCAGTCTGGATTTAGAGCTAATCACTCCATAGAGTCAGCATTGCATAGGGAGTATAATGACCATCACAGGAATGCAGACTTGGGTAAAGTCTCTCTGCTTGTTCTGTTTGATCTTTCGGCAGTGTTCGATACTATTGATCACAAAGTCCTTGAGCACCTCTTATCTGGCCTGGGCATCTCTGGCACTATATGGCACTTTTTCATGTCCTATCAGTGTCTCAAGAGTATTGATGTGAACAGGACAAAAATCATCCGGGGAACAACGTATGAGGTACCTCGGGTTTCTGTGCTTAGTCCCGTTCTTTTCACCGTTTATACTCACCCTCTACCAGATGTGATTACCAGGCACAATCAAGGCTTTCACTTCTATGCAGATGACAGTTATACCTTTGCTTTGATCGCTGGTTTGGCCCAGTTGTTAAGGTGCTTGCCCTAACTGACGTCTGGCCAAGGTCGTTGGCTGAAGCCCCGTGACATACGTGACGCGTCTGAATAGAGATTATGTTCTCTTAGAGCGATCCACGAATGAATTATATTATTATGTTATCCCTCCCAGTCCTCGAGCTAGCATGTCAAATTCTCTTCAGACCCTTGCTGCATGTATTTATGACATCAGCACATTAGATGGCAGTAGGCTTTCTTAAATTGAATGACTACAAACCAACTTACTAGATATGGCCTTACAAAATGTGATTCAGAAATTGGAAAACCAAACGCTCAAAATTGGTTCCACCAGCATATCTCCTGTTGAATGTACATGGAACCTAGGTGTCCTGTTCTAATAATAATAATAATAATACACTTGATAAAGTGTCCTCTGATAACTCAATATTTTTCTAGGCGCTTTACATTTGCTGCAAAAGACCTTTTATTGGACGATCATATCACCTCCACAGTCAAGTCTGCCTACTTTCAGCCACATAACATTACTAAAATTTGAGCTTGTTCAGATAAGGATACCACATCTAAGTTGGTCCATGCATGTGTGACATTCCGTCTCGAATTCTGTAACTCATTTCTTGCTGGTCTCCAGGCTTGTGCAATCAGATGCTTACAGTTGGTGGTAAGCTTTGCAGCTATGCTAGTCTGTCCTGAGCAGTGCAGTTGCCACATCACACCACTTGTTGCCGACCTGCGCTGGCTTCCAAACAAGCACCACATCAAATTCAAGGTTCTGTAACTTACTTTTAGGTCCCTTCATTCTCTTGCTCCAGCCTACCTATCAGAACTACCCCACCGGGCTGAGAATCACACAACCTGCTGTTCTGACTCGAATCGTTTAGCCAAACCTCACCTGAATCTCTAAATAGTTGAAGACCGTGCCTTTAGCTCGTAAGCTCCTAATGCCTGGAATTCACTCCCGATGCACATCACACCGTCCCCTGACATGACGACATTTAAAAAGAAGCTTAAAACGCACCTGTTTGTTATAGCATTCGGTGGGTCTTCGTGATTCGTTCTTCGTGTGCATGTACCTGCTCACACTATAGCTGCTGCTTGCGAACGTTACCATACATCATTTGGTAATACTTTCTATATAGCATCCGAAAAGTGCTTAGATTCAGTTCTCTGAGGGTGGTATACAAATGTGTAATCATTATTATTAAATACTCCCTCACCAGGCTAGACGTCGTACTCACCTGCTTTTCTGAATCAAATCATGTAGCTACACCTCGTATGAACCTCAAATACTTTTCAGACCACTCCTTCGGTTAGTATGCTTCCAAAGCCTGGAACTCACTCAATATGACGTCACGACATCCCCTTACTTGACGGCTTTTTAAAAGAAGCTAACAATGCATCTATTTATAAGAGCGTTTAGTGGGTACATGTGATTCGATCTTTGCATGCTTATGCGTGGTGACACTGTGCATACTGACCCTGTTTATGTCACCCCTAAACATGTTATGCTTGCTCACTAACCATTAAAGTATGCTTCCTTTACATAATATGTAAAGTGCCTAGAAAGAGATCAAGTTCTCCTAAGGCGATATACACACATACGTATTATTCTTTTTGTTATCGTGGTAGTTTGCGTAACACTGTTAGAAAACTAAAATTTGACTTCTCCAAGCCACTCTTTGACGATTTTTTTGTTTATATTTTTATGCTCATAAGGAATTAGTCATGTATCCTACCATGGTCAGCCGTAATCATGCGTCTGGCATGACAATTTATCACTTAATTATAATAGGCTCACATAATAAAATGTTGTTTGTTCAGCACCTAATAGAAGCTAAATGTCTATGCAGCTGCTTTGCAACTTGCTGCAGGAGAAACAATAACCGCAGGTTAATCACAGTTAAGGCATCATGCTTGGACAAGCATGCAAAACACACAAGATGCTTGGTAGAGCCAACGGTTAATAGGAATCCTGGTGTGGGAGTAGAATATAATAATAATGCTAATACATTTGTATAGCACCCTCAGAGAACTGATTCTATGCACTAAGAGATCTCAAATTCATGTAGTAAAATGTAATTCATTTGTATAGCACCCTTGGAGAAATTAATCCCTATTTACGCGCTTTACATGTGCCTCAGGATCGAGCCCACGACCATGGTCGTTACAGGCAAGCACCTAACCCCTGGGCCAAACTAGGGTGACACTGTGAATTACCAATGGTTGCCAACGAAACTGCCTAAGATAGGAAATAATTGAAATTGATTGTGTTCAATGCTGTATATATGGGATCGTGAATTTAAATTATGTAAAACACGTGCAATCACATAAGGATGATTCATTCTGATGAAGCAAATACCCGGAAGAGCAAGTGGGTTTAAGCTTCATTTATAATGTCGCCAAGTCAGATGTCTGTGATACCAGTAGGTGGTGAGTTCCAGACTTTAGGTGCATGTGAATTGAAGACATGATCTTCAGAGCTTTTGAGTTAGTCTGGTTAGGCACGGCTGAAACTTTCCAGAGTCAATGGCGGAGTGGATGGCTTGACAAGATGTCTGAGGAGTAAATATTTCATAGAGGTGAACCACTGCAGCAAGAGAATGGAGGAGTCTAAAAATGAACTGCCTGATCTTGAGTTCGACAATGTGCTAGATGCATAGTGAGTGTTGGTGGTAGGTCGGAGTGCAGTTCTCTGAAAAGCTTTACTTAAAGCTGAGCTTTGCTTCAATTGTTATAAGCATCTAATAATAATAATGATAATAATACATTTAATATAGTGCCCTCAGATAACTCAATCTCTTTCTAGGCACTTTACATTTGCTGCAAAGGAAGCATGATTGAATGGTTTGTGGTAACATGCTCAATGACAACAAGCATAACATGGTTAGGGGGTGACATGCACACGGTAAGCATGCAAATATGGTTAGCGGCAGCATGCACAGTGTCAGCACACATAAGCACGTAAAGAACGAATCACTTGGACCCACTAAATACTGTGATAACTAGATGCGTTTTTAGTTCCTTTTTAATGTGGCCAAGTCAGGCGATGTCGTGACCCAAGTCGGAAGTGAGTTCCAGGCTTTGGGAGCATATTGTAAGGAATGAGTTATCGAAATTGAGACAGGTGTAAACAATACATGGATCAACTTGGCCGTGATATTCTTAACATGAGTAGGCAACAAATCTTTTGTTATGGTACTCACAGAAAGTGGGCAGAATTAACCGTGGAGCTCACGCGGTCGTCTAGCGACAGATAATTTTGGAAGAGCATATTTGCCTGTCAAGCTCGCGAAGTCGGCTAATCCGGCTGTCAGGTCGGCTGGCTGCCGAAATTTGGGTCAGCTTGAGACGGACCCTGTTTGCTGAACTGGCTGCTGGGTAGAAGTTTTAGGATTGCAAGCTGCTAGCTAGACTCGTGGAAGCAACAGTCAGTACTTATGCTTGCTTACCCTGTGCATTTCGTTATTTTTTGCCGACGATCGCCTATTGATTGCCTGCTGCAGGTGAAGCATAACTTTGACTACAACCTCTTTGTATTTGTTCCCACGATTATTCTGGGTGTTATCGGTGGACTGCTTGGTTCCATCTTTGTGTTCCTCAACCTGAAGATCAACCGAGCCCGCAAAAAAGTCATGGCAAGCATAGAAAATCCGTCTTTACAGAAGTTTGTGAGGCTCGTCGAACCTCTTTTTGTGGGAGTAAGGTTAATCGAAATTCGGCTCTGATTGGTGTCGTTTCTTTCCGTACATGCTTTTGCTGTCACATGCCCGCTATGTAATTTTTGCACGAAAATATTTGCCACAGATCTGCTATGTAATTTCTGGGCAAAACGATTTCAAGTATCCGAGGAAGGTTAAGACGACTGAGGAGCTTGTGGTGGTTGAGCACGCTAGAGCAGCAAGGAGGTTGGATGTGTAGGCTGGTGCAACCTAGTGTTTCCTCAGATTGAAATATGCCAACTTTACCCTGGATGCAATGTGCACATCTAATGACAAGACGTTTTGGATAGCATGCCCTGATTATGGGCAGACATCATTGCAGTGATATTAGATGAACCTGTCTTGAGAGTTAAGTATTGCAACTTGATACTGACACAAGGCTTACCCTAACTTTTAGATAAGTCTGATAGTCGTTAAGTCTCATTGGGTTTGTTTGTGGTCACACAGGTTCGAATGTCATACTCGATGCTGCATAGGAGATAACTGAGTGAGAGGCAGTGCAAGGCAAAGAAGAATCAAAAGCCAGGTAGAGTTGTTTGTCATCGGCATAGAAACGAAAGCCAGCATCGTGTTTTGCGACTATTTTGCACAGAGATAGACTTTTGATGGTGAAAAGAAACCTCAAATTCGATATGGTGCTTGATGGAGAGCCAATGCAAAAGACTTATTTACTTCTTATACTAGTAGACTGGTTGAGTCACACTTGGCCAAATCTGTTGGAATACATTAAAACGTTCGTCGTCCATGCTAGCTTATTTATCACACATAGCTGCAGGTCAACATTAAAAAATTATCAGATCTATAGACTGTTGCATATACACACGCGCACACACGCGCACACACACGCACAAATACATACATACATACATGCATACACACACACACACACACACGCGCACACACACACACACACACGCACACACACACACACACACACACACACACCCCCACCCACACACACACACACACACACACACACACACACACACACACACACACACACACACACACACACACACACACACACACACACACACGCACACACACACACACACACACACACACACACACACACACACACACACACACACACACACACACACACACACACACACACACACACACACACACACACACACACACACACACACACACACACACACACACACATATATATATACACATATACTAGCTGATTTAACAGCCTCTTTTTGTATAATGACAGAAGAGCCTTTACTGCCATCACCACAGCTTGCAGTAGCGATAAAGGATCGCCCACCGCAGGATTCTAACCGATGACCTCGGGGCCGAGGTCGTGAAAAGCAACCGCCTTACCTAGTGAGCCATTACGGCTATATAAATTCGCACATTGCACAGGCTCTCTTCCCACTGGTCTGCGCTGGCAAGCAACACGTAGTAGCTACTTCTTTTAGGGTACATATTGCCTATATACGCATACGAAATATACGCATACACAAGCAAGACTTGTACGTTCAAATTATATGTGATTAAATTATATTAAATATATTATTTATTAATAATATTAATAGTTATATTATAAATTATATTAGGGTGATGACTCCATGAGCTGGTGGCTCATGAACTAAGTGCAGCGTTTAGATGATTGAGTGTGGATGCCCAACTATACGTCTGCATGCATATGGGAGAGTGCATACCGGTACAAACTACAACTGAGCTGAGAGCAGACCGACCTGAAAAAAGGAGTAAATTGGGATAATTTGTTTTTGAAATGCAAAAGACATTTGAGCTAAAGGTTGATTAAGATTTAGTAACGTTTTGTTTGTCTCAGTATGGATGCATGCATCCCACCATCTCTGCCAGGTGCTTCGAGAAGCCTGATAGAAGCAGAGGTCAGTGTCTTTGTGCTCAGTGCCTTTGCTTGATGTGCATGTAGCCCGGAGACTGGCTTATCAAATGTACTTCATTGCAGGTGGTTTATGTGACTGTCTGTCTTTTGCTACCAGCTGCATTTCCATGTGCTGGCAAGGAGTGTGCTCGCAAGGCACCGGACTATAATTCGTAAGTGGTCGGTCGTGCGGTGTGCAGGTCGTGCAGGCACACTGAGATGCTGCTAAGTGTCTTGTGCCTGGCAAGTTTGTGATACTCTGATCACAGCTGCTTCCTTGCTGTATGCTGCAGAATTATAGTGTACTCCATTCTATTTAGTTTAGTGTGCTGCAGTTGAAGTCTAACCGACGAGATTATTCTTCTGCTCATTTATTGACGGTTCTGTACTTGAGCTGAATGAGTAAGATTTGACTCGTATACAGCTACTTATGTGGTGGTGATATTTATGTAAAGCTTATGGTTTTATGTCAGGTTTGGTAGTACATAGTGGGTGCAAATATGCAATGTGTGCAGATATGTAGATACAGTCAAATATATTTTAGTGAATGGCGTAGGTGTTGCTCGTCATGTATGTGCTTGAGTGTGCGCAAAGATTCCACAGCCGGATATTAACCAATTTTAGACCTAGAGCTGCTAGCAGAAAGTAAGGCAATGTCGGGTATTTGCAATTCAAAGTGTACATCCTGTTAAAAATTGCAATATTTTGCTTGCTTCACTGTCCGGCCCAGTGACTTTCTTCTTGTGTGCTTTTGCACACTATTATAAGTGTTATGCGTTGTTTATCATTAACCCTTGTAATGTAATGTATCTCCGTCTGTAACTCCACAAAGTCATAAAGACCACGTGGGTGTTACGCAGGAGAGTTTTGTACAGCCCACTCACAGCCTAAGCGGCTTTCGGTAGCCAACAGACTTCGTCTCACGAACAAGGAGAAAGTGGGAAGCATAGCAGAGTCAGGAGAGCAGTTGAGGTAGTGAGTAGCATAGAAGTAGCAGCTCAGGACCGCTGAAAAGGATGTGCCATAGTCGGCAGTTGGAGAGTAGTTGTCGTTTCATAAGAATCGTGGAAGCGAGTTCCACAGTCTAGGACCTGCAGAGCTAAAGCTTCTATCGCCAACTGTCTTTAAGCGGAGGAATGGGGCAGCTAATTTATTGTCCACACAGGACCTGAGGGCGCAAACAGGCTGAAACTGATGCAGCAGTTCAGCTAGGCACGAAGGAGCCACGCCGTGGCGGGCCTTGTGGGTCAGCGTAAGAACTTTGCTCTTTATCCTTTGCTCAACCGGCAACCATCGTAGCTCTTTCAGCAAAGGAGACACGTGCTCAAACCGCTGGTTGATGCCTCTCTTGCCTCTCTCTTTCTCTCTCTTGCAGCGAGTTACAAACCGCCTGGCTAGAGACTTCGTATTCTCAGGGCACTAGACAAACGACTTATTATATTTGCTATCAATACTATGTTTTTCATATCGACATATGCCCAGGAGCATTTTGCCTTACATTATCGATGGCACACTGGGTAAGGCGGTTGCTTTCACGGCCTCGGTCCCGAGGTCGTGGGTTCGATTCCTGCGGCGGGGCGATCCTTTATCGCCACTGCAAGCGGTGGTGATAGCCGTAAAGGCTCTTCTGTCGCTATACAAAAGAGGCTGTTTAATCAGCTAGGATTTATTTATTTATTTATCGTTTGTGTGACCACTAAGTGCCTTTCATGCTGCACAGCAGCATACCAGAGCAGTCATTGCACGCCAAGCTTGAGTGCCGATCAGAATCGACAGTGGCAGTAAGTGGCCCATGTACTTGTTCGGTTTAGGGACTGGCAGTAATAGCTGAATGACAATTTAAGGTTCGATAAACTTCTGTCTCCTGGTCATGTCAGCCGGATTGTAAATGTGTGCCAATGTGTGCAAGAGGGTGCATGCTTATGCATGTGCATGACCGAGTGCATGCGCGTGTTGCTTGTTTCGCTTAACGGTTAGCTGATTTAGCATCTCCATTTATATATCGGTAAGCAAGCCGTATCGGCTATCGCTCCCTCATGCAGTGGGCAATACAGGATCGCCTGCCAGAAGTACTTCTGACTCCTGACCCCAGGGGTTATCACGTTCGAGCGCCTTAACCCTAGACAAAGACACAGGGGCTGCGGCTCTTATTTTGTGCAAGTAGATCATACGAGTTAATGCTACGGATAACTTGGCTAAAACACAAGAAGAGTAGGCAAACTGTAGTTAGCCTACGGCTTACGAAATTTTCTCGACCACACAATTAAGGAATTAAATAGCAGCTTTCTAAAGGTTAGCCAAGTGAAAAAATATGCAGAAAAAGCATGAGATTTTGGATGAAGCTGAAAATGGACAGTGTTGGTCCTGAATGCAGTGTCAGTTCATTTGCAAAATCCGGTTAATGTTATTCTGTAAAGATGTTTGGCGAATGATTTTGTGCACCAGAGAGCCAATGCTAATTAGTTTACCGTTCAGCTTCGTACATGAAAAGGGCGATGAGTAAGGCCGGGTCAATGTCGGTTTGCTAAGAAACAGATCAGCAATATTGTGGGTAGGTGTGTTAGAATGACGAATATTTTAGTTCCTCAGAATATGCTAGCTACCCAGAAGATTAGTCTATCGGTGTAGCACCGCACAATTTAGCAGGATTCAATGATGCAGCTGGCTATTGGACCCTTGCTTGGTTTTTGAGATTCTGCAACGATTTAGCTGGCATTGCATCATCTGGCTACATCCACTGAGCTTCGGGGACGAAGGCTACAACGTTAGAAGTAAACTCGGTGGTGGATGTGCTGCGATTTTTTCATAGTTGGTAAATATCCATTTGATGATTGTTCTCTGTATTTTAACTTATTCCTAATGGTAGCATGATTTGATTTAGGTACCTCTAGCTGCTGCAAATTGAGGATCGGATGCTCTCTAAATGTGCAAATGAACTGACGTTTATTTGTCCAGTTCAAGCTGTTGGAAGCTAACGGCTTTAGTGTCTTTAAAAGCATACTAAAGCAGTCTGTGAAGTTTCTACTTTGCTATGCCTCAGACGCTATCTTTTCAGGTCACAGGCGTGCATTGTCCCACACTCCGACGTATCCGATTCACCATTCCTCGTTGACGACGAAGTTGAATTGTACACCTGTGATCCAGGAGTGACCATTAATCACACAGGTGTCAAGTATGGCAATAACACATATAATATCACTTTCACAAATGCGACTTTTAATCCAGGTTTGTCATTGTACCCCAACACATTTTGTTCATTCTACTATTTATTCTTTAGAACTTTGCATCGTTTTGAGTACTCTATCTTTTGGCTATCCCAGCCCGTTATTAAATTTTGGGGTCGCTTGATAGTGATATTAATCGTATAATACCTATGTTGATAGTTTTGCTTTGTAATAACGTTGGTTAATGCTGTCAGATTAGACTCAGTGGAAAACTACCTGATTGTACGTGGCTGCTTTTGATTGGTACCGACCATGCTTGCAAGTGACTGCTGCTGATGCACATAACACACCTATTTAGGACAGCATTTAGTGGGTCCCTGTGATTCGTCCTTCATGTGCTTATGCGTGCTGACACTGTGCATGCTGCCACTAACCACATTTGCATGCTGACCCTATGCATGTCACCCCTAACCATGTTATTCATTTTGTTTGTTTATCAAGCATGATATTACTCGCCATTCAATTGCATTTCCATTTGCAGCAAATGTAAAGCGCCTAGAGAGAGATTGAGTTCTCTGAGGGCACTTTATCAAGTGCATTATTATATAATATATATATATATATATATATATATAAAGTATGCAGGCTGCTAAACAAGCGGTAGGACATCGAGCTTGCTTAGAGTAAGTGTGCTTCCATAACTTCCGAGCCTTGTGATCCAAAGGCACGAGGGCCATAGTAAATGTGGGCACCCCTTTTTCTAGTGGCATCACTTCTATTTGTGACCGGAGAAAAAGCCATCCGCCATCTCCTCTCTCGGGAAACTTACACCGAGTTCACCTGGTCAATGCTATTGGCCGTGTTTGTGCTGTACTTCTTCAGTGTATGCTATGCGTCTGGAACTTCCATCTCCAGCGGCGTCGTCGTGCCGCAGCTGTGAGTACCGCTTTTACTACTGCTACTGCGTACTGGCGCCTCGTCGTTTCTCAGCACTCTGTTCGTCGGCTGCCTCGTTTGTGGCTGCCTCATACGCACTGCGACCGTGCAGTCCGTCCATCGTTGCACGCAGGTTCATAGGCGCACTGTACGGCCGAGCACTGAGCCAGGTCTTGGCCTCACCCTCGGCCGACCACAACCAGGCCAGCAGTCCATTCGCAATTGACCCTGGTGCTATGGCTCTCATCGGAGCGGCCTCTTTTTTCGGCGGCGTCTCACGCCTCACCATGTCGCTCGTCGTCATCATGGTAGGTAGCCGCACGAGCAGTCATCTCCATGCAGGCCAGCTCTCTGGCTCTAGCCGGTTCTAGCAGCAGTAGCAGCCATATAAGCCAATAGCAGCAGCAGTAGCAGCAGCAGTAGCAGCAGCAGTAGGAGCAGCAGTAGCAGCAGCAGTAGCAGCAGCAGTAGCAGCAGCAGTAGCAGCAGCAGTAGCAGCAGCAGTAGTAACAGCAATATCAGTACCACCACCAGCACCCCCTGCGCTAGCTCTAGTGAGCAGCACCATCAAACAGGATCACATGCAGCACCAACAACCGGCAGCAGAACCAGCGATCAACAGAAGTGCTAGCGGCAATCAACAGTAGCAGCAGCTGCAACCAGCAGAAGCAATCACCTGTAGCCAGCAGCAGCTGCTCTCGAGCATCAGCAGCAAGTGGCAGCAGTTCTCGGCGGCAGCAGCAGCGAGTAGCAGCAAGCGGCAGCAGCAAGCATCGCCTGCTTCAGATGGAACTCACCAACGACATTCAATTTCTCCTCCCTGTCATGGTGACCGTCATGGTTGCAAAATGGGTCGGCGACCTGTTCACCCGCTCGCTGTATCACTCACAGATGGATCTCAAGTGCATTCCGCACCTGAGCTCCGAGCCGCATGTCTGCAGCGTGAAGGGCAAAGTGTAAGGCCGGCATGCAAGGCTGTCGCTTGCTTTGCTCTTCGGCTGCTGGCGACTGGCGCGTTCCTTCGCTGGATCCTCTTGCCTCTCTGGCTGCTGAGCACTGGGTGGCCACCACTGCTCAGTGGCCACCGCTGCTGAGCAGTGGCCAGCGTCCTTGCTTCCTTCCTGCTGCTGCTGGCCGGCGCTGCTGCTGCCGTTGCAGCCACCGTAGCCTGGCGTGTGCCCGTGCGTTGCAGTGTTAGCTTGGCACTGTTCAGTGCTGAGCAAGTCATGAGCTGTCCCGTGGTGACCCTTCGCGAGACGGAGAGCGTGCGGCGAGTGGCCGCCGTTTTGATCGACACGCAGCACGGCGGCTTTCCCGTGGTTCGCCAGACAGAGGACGGCACTCACGTGTTCGAGGGACTGATCACCAGGTGCTGGCCTGTCGTGCGCTCTGCAGTCACGTGCCGCCGATGCCCGCTGCGCCGGCACGTGAGCGTAATCCACAGCAGCGACCGTTCAGCCGGCTCCTCAGTCGGCATCTACAATCCGAGCAGCTTCGTACACCAATGCACTGCTGCCTCCCCTTCCCCCTGGAGAAGCTGGGTTGTGCTGCTGCCTCACGCCGAGCTGCTCACAGAGCTGCCCCTCGAGGGAGCAGCACAGTGGCCTCATCACACCAATTCTTTACGACCTGCACTGGCTCCTAGGAAAGCAACACATCGACTTCAAGGTTGTGTCACTCACTTTTAGGTCTCTTCATTCTTTGGCTCCAGTCTACCTATCCGATCCACTCCCTCACCAGGCTAAGCATAGTACCACTCACATTTTGGAAACTTACTCTTTGCTTATACCTTGTACAAACCTCAAATCCTTCGGAGACCGTGCATTTAGTTCGTATGCTCCCAAAGCCTGGAGCCCACTCGCCACTTGCATGACAACATTCCCTGGCTTGACCACATTTAAAAAGAAATCAAAAACGCAACTATTTAGGAAAGCATTTAGGGGGTCCCCGTGATTCGTCCTTAATATGCTTCCCTTTGCAGCAAATGTAAAGCGCCTAGAAAGAGATTAAGTTCTCTGAGGGCGCTTTATCAAGTACATAAGTATTATTATTATTATTATTTTGCATGCCAACACTGTGCATGCTGTCACTAACCCTATTTTCATGCTGACCCTGTTCATGTCACCGTAAACCAGATTATGCTTGTTGTCACTGAGCATGCTACCACTAACCATTCGACCGTGCTTCCTTTGCAGAAATTGTAAAGTGCGTAGAAAGAGATTGAGTTCTCTGAGGGCGATAAATCAAATATATTATTATTATTATTAACCATGCTGCTCTTGGCTCCATAGACTCGATGCGTGGCTGTCCCAAATGACCTGCTGGGGGTGTGGAATCCAACAGACCGCCACCCGGAACTCGTACCGTTTCCACTGGGTGGCGCTCTCCTCGCCTGGCCATTCAGATTGCCCGCGTGCACTTGCGCAATCTCAGTAGCTTGCAAGCCGGTGGCGGCGCTGCATCTAGGCTGATGCCTGCGCGCTTGCTCGCGGCACTACTTGGACCGAGGCAGCGAATTGTGGGCTCTGTCGGTGAATTTCTTCGAGAGCTCCTGAAGCAAAAGCGTGCATTCAAAGAGAAAATGAGTAAGGTAACCTGCCGCTTCCAGGGGTGCTGAGCTCGTGTATGCTCGGCAGCTGCTGGCAGCTACGTTCGCTTTCCACGAGTCTCGACAGTGGCGGAGGCCCATGGTCATAGCATGCCGACCGTTTAGCCAACGCTCGGAGCAGTGCTGAGGGGAGCAGAGCAGTGAGCGTGGGCGATGCGACTCCCATGTTTCGGCGGGCTTTTGGCTGGAAACGCTGGGCGTACTGCCGGGCTAAGCCTGACAGGCCGGCAGTTGAGCTGAGCCTTCTCTCGCTACTGATGTGTCAAGTCTGCCTACTTTCAGCTGTGTAACATTGCAAGACTTTGTCCTGCTTAGGCAACGTCACCGCATTCTAGCCTGGCCCATGCCTGTGTGGCATACCATCTTGACTTCTGTAACATGCTACTTGCAAGTAGCCCAGCCTGTGCAATAAGATGCTTAAAGTCAGTGCAATACTCTGAAGCTAGGCTTGTTTGCTGTGAACATTGCGACCATTGCCCCATTACACCACTGCTCACCGACCTGCACGGGCTCACCATAAACCAGCAGAATAAATAAACCGGCATTAAGGTTTTATCACTAGCTTTTAAAAGCTCCATCGGTCTCTTGCTCTGGCCTACCTCTATCCTAGCTACTTTTCAATCAGGCTAACCATCATGCCACCTGCTCTTTTGACTTTAGTCACTTAACTGTGCCTTTAACCAATCTCTAATCCTTTTGAGACCGTATCGTTTGTTCACATGCTCCCAATGCTCTGAACTCACTGCGATTTCGCTGAGAGTGTTTACAGTGTTTTATTATTAATGTTATTATTGTAATGGTAATTGCTATTGTTGGAATGGCAGCCGACCTCTGCATCGAGCTGTCAGACCACTGCGCTCCCAACTTCTGTCTTGCAGTGGAGGGCAGGGGAGAGTTTGTAGATTTGGAAGGTAAGAGGGTAGGAGAGTAGCAAGGAATAAAGGAAGGGAGCCAGCGGTGGTGATAGCCACTTAGGCTCTTCTGCCGCTATGTATACATAAATGAGGCTGCTGAATCAGCTAATCTTTATTTGCTTTACTATAAAAAACAAAGCGTTGGTTCATACCTCGGAGGAGCTGTTTGCCCTGGCATCTCGGTGGGTCAAGAAAGGTTAAAGGTTGACGTACAGCTGAAAATTAATAGCCTTCTTGCAAAGCTTATTGTCTGCTTCAAGGCTTGAGCAGACGACTGCGGCCTGGGTCATGGAGCTCCTAACCCCTAAGCTAAGACCGGATGGCAAAATAGAGAGCAGCTTATTTAACAGCCAAGCTTAGCGGTATGGTAGGCGAGCCCAACAGTAGCTTTTGCCTCACTTGTAGCATGCAATAAATAATTGCTTGCTTTAGGACTCTCACCCAAGTCCTTGGTCGTAAACTGCATGCATCTTACGTCTGGGCTAAGAGTTAGGCCCAACACGTTACACATTGCAATTAAGGAAGCAGCCTGCTAGATACCCGATCCCACGATCTCACCGTGAAGTGTGACCACCCGTGGGCTTAAAGTCAAGGGCAAAGGAGAGATCACCTGATTCTACAGCCTCATTTATGCAGCAACAGGGGAACCTTTGAGGCTTTTGCTCAATGACCAATTAACACTATAAACAATTGCCCACTTCGCGACTCGAACTAACTACATGGATCATGAAGTGCTAGTCTCCCCCTCGGAGACAGATGGGAGGGGTTCTCCACTGCTTCCCCTAACCTTTTTAGATGCTTACTTTTTGCTCCATTTACTGTTATCAAGCGATAATGGTTAGGCGGCAGGGTAGTGACCTGAAAATTTTGAAGAGATCTATACCTTTGAGAAGAAGGCTTAACCTGCACCTTGCCCTGGACCAACTTACGAATCATAGCAGAGACCAAAATAATGTGCTTGGCAGCACCCTTCCGGATCGTCTTACTATGAGGCTGCTGCCATGTAGTGTTTCCTTGCCCCAGCCCCTTATTGATATCGCCTGCTTTGATGTTTGCAGTAAATCTGTAAGGTCAGTTTTTTTAATTATTTAAGTGCAATACAGCATGTAGCCCTGCTGGGAGCCGAGGCAGGTTAGACGAGTGAGTGCCTCTTGTGCCGAAGGCCGAAGGCTTAACTCATTTGTCGTCCAGATTCATTCATCTAATTTCGCTGCATGCTATCGAAGCCCTCAAGTCTCTGAAAACCCATTACCCATGCTATTATGTATTGAGCAGCAGTTACAGCTGCTATGCTGTTTCCAGGTCGGTTTAAGCCTAGTTTCCTAATTATACCGCATCTGCATTACTATTCCAGAAGAGTCTCCTGTACTGCCGGCTCTCTTGGAGGAGAGAAGGCTGTACTGCATTGAATTCTGTTCAACACACTTGTCTTTTCTTTCCCAACAACGGTAAAAGCCGAGACCATGTGAGCCTGCTGAGACTGAAGCCACTCGCCGATGTCAGTTCCGATCGTTGATGCTCAATTTGGTATTTGTATGTTGTCACCCTCACTAACAATTGATCTCATTCATTGTTAAGAAAATAATTTTTCATGTTTCGTTTGGTCACCCTGATTTATTTATGCAGTAGACCCGACACCAGTTGCCTCATCGTCATGCTGCCATGATGTTATCACGCTTATCGAACATTGCACACCTAGGCATCTTTCATGTCTCTAAGCAGAATGAAGCAGTGTGAAGCAGAATGAAGCTACTGTGCACTGTACCGGCGTGCACGAATTGCACGTATCTGTTATTTAATAAAAATGAAAATGCTGTATCTGCTCATGTCTATTCTGTCTCGGGTGTCATGTTCTGACTGATAATGGAGCTCTCCTTGCAGATTGGAGCTCATGGTACTCGTCATGAAGCAGGCCTTCAACCCCGAATCAGCTACTGATCGACTGATGTCACATGTCACCGAAGTTGACTACGACCAGCTGAACATTGATCGACTGTCAAATCCATCTCACGTTGAGGACACACTTCGGAAATATTGTCGCGATGATTCCTTCGACCATATGGAGATGTGCCTTGTAAGTGCCCAGGTCTTTCGCTGCTTTGGCATCAAGTTGCATTTATGCATGTTATTGAATGTGTGTATGTTTGTGTGTGTTTATGTTAGTGTTGAAGGTCAGGTTCATTGTTAAGTTACTCACGGAACACATATTCTGGGTCTTACTTAACGTGACAGGAGCTTAGTGCTGTGAGCTGGAATGATCGTTATATTCATGCAAGTCGGTTGTATTGGAACATCCTCGTCGGCTGCAAAGCCAAGTACATATAAACTTGAGCATTTTAAGTCACAGGCTGCACAATGCTGTGGCTGTTGTCATTGGAAATTCTTAATGACATCTGAGATTGCAGTAACGGTAGTAAAGTATATTACAGTAAAGTATAGCTGAGCTTACAGCCTAATTTCTAAAGCAGCAAAAGAGCCTTTGCAGCTTTCATACACTCGGATTGGGAAATAAAGAATAGCCTTCTGCAAGATTTGAACCCACTTCTTGGCTCGTGAAGTGAGGCATGCTTCTGCTGGGCCTAGATCCTAAAGCAAAGCAGAGGGTTTTTGATTAAATGGCCTCAGTGCCATTGTGGCAGAAAGCTTGTCCAGCTGTCATCCTGCTTGCAAGAGGTACCAAATAATTACCTGGTACAGGCTTGCATCCATGACCTGGATCTTGAAATGCATCATGGTCTAAGTCCTGCTGGACTTGTCTACAGCTTTTGACACCGTCGGTTACAAGAGCCTGCCTGAGTGATCTAAAACAACAAATGGTTCCACTGCTAAGGCTCTGGTTTGTTTTGATCCATTCCTGTATGACCCTGTCACATGCATATTTGAGGTTGGTCTTATCTTCTGGATGTGCCACCTGTAGAGTGCCACGGATTTGTCACCTATAGAATTTCAGAAGTGTCCTTTCTCTGTCCCTTGCCGTTTTCTACAGTGCAACCTATATGCCTTCAGTGAGGTTGATTCTATCCCATGGCATTGGCTATTACTTCTGTGCCGACGACGTCTTTCAAACTCTCAGAATCAGCTGCTGCGATTAAAATAGTTTCATGCCTCAGGAATCCTAACTGATTCAGCTACAATGTGTACAGACCTGATGCTCGTAGCACTCCAAACAGTGAATATTGAGCACTCGAAATTCTGCAAGTAATGCTATCAGCAAAAGCGAACTCATGAAAGCAGAAAGTGTTGCCTGTATATTTACGACGATATAGCAGGGGACTGTAAGCAGACCCATCACGAGCGTATATCAGTAAGCCCTCAGACATGCATTTTCATTATGTTTACATACAATGTTTATAAAGTCGGGCTTGTTGGGATGTTTCCTCCCTCTCGGGCTTGGCAGTATCTTGCCGAACGATGGCAAGGCCGCCTTTACCCGCAGAGAATTTCTCCCACACCCCACTGCCCATAATCGTATCACTGGTTGGCGAAGAGTTTCCGGAAGGGGCTCAGATTGCTCCGCCGGCACGAGCAAAGAGCACCGAGAGCACGGCTTTTGTTCGCTAGGTGCCATATGCCAAGAGCACTCACACCCAAAGGCTGGCAGCTCAGCTGCCTTTCTCTGCCCTTGCACCATCGAGTTGCTCGTGATGCCTGCATGCTTGCAATCTTTCGGTCTGAAGCTTTCTGGAGGGCATCCTCGTTGTTGACAAGCGGTATGGTGATGATGATGGCCGTAGTGCTGTCGTCGACACTAATGCTTGACCTTAGCATGCCATCTCCATTCTCAGTGCATCTGTCAATGGTCGCCAGCTGGTCACCAAGCACGTGATCCTACAGGGCCCTAACCGAACGGTTCAGGACAAGGTCATGCCTGGCACTGACCAACGGCATCATCAATCGGCAGTGGCAGAGCACATAAGGAAGAATTTCCTTCTGCTCTACGCAGTGATGGCATATGCTGATTGGGTCGAATCAAAGCTAAGGCCCAGAGCATGCACGGGCAGCAAGTTTAGTCGATAACTCCGTGACACCTTCCTCGGATCACCCCTAGAGGCCCAGGCCTCTTCTGCTGCCGATCTTGGCTGCAAACACATGACCATCTCCTTTCGAGAGAAGGTCGAGTCCATATTAGTGCCGTCTTGTTTGGTGGCAGAAGCTTAATTGCCAACGATAGTGAAGCTGCAACATGGCTTTCTTAGGCATTTCTAGGCACACAGGGACAGCACCCCATCCCCACTCCATATGGCTTCATCATCCAGCGGCCAACTGCTAAGGAAGAGCGCTTCTCGTCTGTCGAAGCCATATGAGCGCCCGTGTATCTTGTAACTTGGTCGATCCGGAGGCCAAGGGCAGTGGAATCATCAGGGTCCGTGGCAGAATCATCAGGGTCCGGGGCAGGATCATCAAGGGTCCGGGGCAGGATCATCAAGGGTCCGGGGCAGGATCATCAAGGGTCCGGGGCAGAACCATCAGGGTCCGGGGAGCTTGGCATCATTCAGGCCTGGGTGGCCTGCATCATGCATTCATCGTGTCAGAGCTTCACCATGTCTAGTCTGTCCACAGTCTGCAGACCGAAAAGGAAGTGGGCAGTCGAACGATGAGGGAGGCATCATGCATCCATATTCATCACCATGTCTACTCCTTAGGCAAAAATATGGCAGTTGGTACCATCCCGGTCCGGCATAGGTAGTCTGACCTAGGCCGGAGAAACGTCTGCTGGGGTGCAGCTTCTGCCAGGGGACACAGGGAAGTGAGGCCTGTGCAGAGTTGATGCCCCTCGTTAAGGACTGGCAGGGCCTTTTTAATGTCTGCACTGTTACTAGGGAGGTCAAAGAGTCGTCGTCCACCAGCTGCGTCGCATCACTGTCATGCAGGCTCAGTGGAGCTGCTACTCGGGACTTGCCTAGCTAGCTCACAGGATAGTACTTCTCGGGATGGAAGCATACGCTTGTGACGGAAGCCTTCTCCTCTGCTGCTACGTTGTGCTTGTTGTGCTGCACAGTTTTGCTCGAACCATGTCCACAAGCTGAGATTGCTGACGTCAGCATCTGGCTAAAAAACTTAAGGGTCTTACTAACTCCCTGGTTCTGTGAAGGTTAGACTACTATAAGATACTCAGTATATTGGCAGGGCTGCCAAGTAAATATTGTTTAAAAGGAGCCGTTGGATAATATTCCTTTTCATCTTCGTCGCTTCCTTTTTGATTGACTGCTTGGATCTTTTCAAGCCATGTCTGGCACACGGCTGCTCATATACAAAATTGCTTACTTTAAGCCCTCGATTAGTACCCAGGGAGTGCCCAATGCAGCTGTTAAAAAATTCCTTTTGAAGAAGGGTGAACATGATGCATACACCGGTTGGTAGTAGTACCCCTGGTTGGTAGGACCCCTGGTTGTTGGGGTGCGCTGAATCATGAACAGATAAGCTCGAAAAGCATGGGAGAGCAAACAGAGAAGTTCACTGGGTGCAGTGAATGGTGAGCCGATCGAAGCGTCTCAAACTTGGACTTAAATGATGAAAAGTCAATGCGAGTAGTGACAGAAGCTGGAAGCAAGCTCTTTTGCGGACTCTTTTGGTATATACCAACTGAAGATAACCGTAAGATCTTTCCGCCCTGGTTTGGCCAGGGGTTAAGGTGCTTGCCTTTGACGACCGAGGTTGTGGGATCAAGCCTTCATTTTAATTTAGTGTGAGTTGCTTCGAGATGGCTGGAAGCCGAGGAGCAGGTTGTAAGAGAGAACACTGGACGTGCAAGGAGGTAGCAAGTAAGGCCAACTAGTCAGTAAGCCAGAGAGAGGATCTTATAACAATAATAATTTGTTTGTCTAGCATCCCAATAAAAATAAATCTCTATCCAGGAGCTTTACAACTCGCTGCAAAAGAATCAATTGCCAAAGTATAGTGACATGGTCTTGTGGTCGGACGAGCGTGCAAAAATTAGTAAGTACAGCATCACCCTTAGGCCAGCAGGATAGTTTAAACAAGACGACACTCAGAGCCATTGGTCAGTAGTGCCTTTGGCTAGTATAGTAACCTGCACTGAATCGTGGACAGGTTAGCAAGCGAAGCACATAGGGAGGACAAAAAACAAAACAAAAGTTCACTTGGGCAAAGAGAAAGCCGAGAGAGAAGTTCAATAGAGACAGGCGTGGAAGAAGGAGCGATCAGAAGAGTGGGGCAGAGATGATGGCTTGCAGCACGGGCAGCATTGGCCCTGGCAGAGGCTATAATCCATTCAATCTGCCCACGAAGGCTTTAAAGAAACCCCTGCTTAGTAGCCGTTGATACAATTTGGACTTAGCTGTAGCTGAACGGATTCGTACGACCTACAAATATCCTCAAACGCCAAGTGGTGGAATATGAGTCTCGACTTATTGGTAGCCTTCTCAAGCCTACATTAAGTATTCTTTGCTTTCTCTACGTCAACAATAAACCGAAGGACATCTCGACGAGGACAGACCAGACGTTTAGTTAGAGGTGCAAACTCAGTAAGGACGTTTGCTAGCATCAAGTTATAGCATGGCATCACGGAGGGACGATCGGCAGGAAGGTCAGGTAGAAGGGCAGAGGGGTAGAAGTAGAAGGGCAGAGGACACAAGTCTGCCGTGGACAGCATACATGTCTATAGACGCTTAGATTTCTTGACCCAAATTTAGTTTTTGATGTCCAAAAAACCCATTTCTTGATAAGCTAAATGTGCGTATGATCAAATGTGCAGACAAGTGCTACAATAGGTATCGATAGGGTGCAATTGCTGGGAGAAAGTGTAGTCGAGGGCATGACTTTTTATATGGGTATCGATTTAAATGTAAGCATAGAGGCAGCACGACCATGTTAGGGAAATCATGTTGTGACCCAACGGATCAGACCGGTTATCAGAATGGCTATTGAAATCCCCTAGATTAAGGAGAGGGCGATTCCTAGTGCAATTAGCTGAGAAAAAGTCAGGAGAGTGAGTGATGCAGTTGGAATAGCTATCAGGCAGGCACAAATTACTGCTGCAATCGGTAACTTCCCACTAGCCGGATATATAAATAATCAGATATTCAAAAAGATAGGCTTGTAGTAGTCCAAACAAGCCCTTCTATGAAATAGAAGAGGTGCTAGCTGCAGAAAGCTATTCTAAAGCTAGGTTTTAGCAATCTCGGCATACTAAAAAAGAAGAAACCATCTGTAGTAGCATCGGTAATATCCGAGCAGTTTGTCCACATCAGTGAGGTTAAGTTAAGTAACAGTGAAGTGGCCCAGAGTGCCTACTTAATACTCAATCTTAATAGGCATTGTTAAGAGAAAGTACCAAACAAAAGTATGCTTCGATAATGTCTACTAAAACGGGAGATTTAAGTTGCTTCTGAAATTGCAAAACAGGCTAATTTTACTAGCTTTTTCCTCCTGGTAGGCAAAGTAGATGGTGACATGCACCATCTGTCACCAATATTGGCAACTAATGCAAAATCCACATATTGGTGGTTTGATTGACCAGGAAATAATAAAAAAGGCTGGTAAGATTGAGGTTATATCATGATTCCTAGGTAGCATGGGATTTTTAAAGTATCTCTAATGTACATATTTGTTAGTTAACCTATATAAGGTGTATATACAGATAATAAATAAATAAATATATATATTTGGATTTGTACACATTATTTCAACATGTACTCATATACCTGAAAGAAAAACAGTAATCATCGGCTGATTCAAAAGCTTTTTACCTAGCAGCAGAACAGGCGAAGTAGCTTTTATCCTGGTCAGTAGAGGCTTGCCTCCTAGGGGTCCTATTCGACGGAGATTGCGAAATGCAAGTGTCTTAACGCTGGTTACTAGCCCAAGTGGCAGCATCTTAAGCTTGTCAGTGCTAACTATTACTTCTCTATCACTGCTGTCACTTGTCGGCAAATGGCTGTGGTGCAGCAACTTGCCTCTGTCGATCCTGAGCATTGGTTACAGTCCCCATGCTGCATCATAGCTCGCATGTGTTTGCATTAAACTCATTTCATACCGAGGCAGTTCAGCATACACTCAAAGTTAAGAACTGGAAGTGATTGCGAGAAATCCTTTTGTCTAATCGCCTAGCGACTGTGGCTGACATGCTAAGGAGTGTCATCTTGTGATCATGTCTGTGGTTAGGCTACTGCCAAGCTTGGATTGGCAGTCTGAGCTGCAAAAGCCGACAGGTGAAGCGCTCTGAAAGAGCTCACTGCAGCCACTATCTTAGTGGAGCTAGGTAGTAGCCAAAGCTGCCAAGGCTACGTGATTTCTCAAGGTTACCATTGATCGTCGTCTTTTGTCAGCGCCTATGGTCTCCCCTCGGCATCACTTGCACAATCATGGCAATAGCTTTGGTCCGACCTCAGTGGAAGATTTTACAGTATTCATGTCAACAGGCAGTAGTCATTAAAGGAACCTTCAAAATATGAGGTACTCCATAGTCTAGACCCCCTTCCGTTCACAATTAATACTGTCATGCTTGCCGATGCAATCGCCAAGCCCAGTCTAGGCTTTCATTTGTATGCATACAACAGACTACTGTACCCATGTTTCGATCCCTGCCTGCCTTTTAACACGTCACAGCCCCCCAACTCACATACAGCATGTACTGCTGACATTCACATTTGTTGGGCACACTGTCTTAGTTTGTTTGACGATCAAAGAATTAAATAGTCATGTGCAAATCTAGTGTTACAATCAGACATCGGAAACCTGAACCCTCAAAATGGGCTTGGCCAGCATTTCTTCAGTATCATTTGCATGGAATCTAGGTGTCCTACTCGAAAAGAACCTTTCACTACACGACTACATCAGCTCCACAGACAAGTCTGCCTAATTTCAGTTGCTTAACATTGCAAAACTATGGTCCTGCTGAGATAGGTACACCACATCCGAGTTGATCCATGCATCTGTGAAATCCTTCTCGACTTCCTGTAACTCGCCACTTGCTGGTCTCGTGGCCTGTGCAATAAGGCACTCACAGTTGGTGAAAACTCAGCAGTCAGGTTTGTCTGTCCCAAACGTCGAAGTTGCTACATTGCACCACTTCTCACAAACCTGCGCTGGCTCCCCATCAAGCAGTGCATCTAATTACAGGTGCTGTTCCTCACTTTTAGGTTCCTTCATTGTCTTGCTCCACACTCCCTTTCTCAAATAGCACCATGCAAATATTTTCTTGCCATTAATATCATTTTTGTAATTTTGGCTGCCTACCAAAGGAAAGGAAGATGCACAGGCATGCTCTTGCTATGTTTATTTTGGGAAGGCATCAGATTTAGTCATGGATCACTAGTTGCTAGTCAATATTGCCAAGTGAATTTCTTGGCTGGGCGAGAGGCATTTTCGTACCAGGTAATCGCCTTAAGCTACTTCAGGTGGCCGATGTTAGTGAAGATGCGCTGACCTTGCAAGGCCACCGTAAGAAGGTCTTTCGGTTTCTCTGGCTGCCTCGTGTGCCTAGTCGCATGAAACGTCCAAATTGGAGGCTAAGATGGGAGAGACTTAGTGGCACCAAAGGAGCGGCAGGCGACGTGTGCCAGTGTCCCCTGAGGCCGCATCCAGTGCTGAAAATCCGAAGTATGACCTGACACAATCGCTATCACATGCGTTTGTTTCACTAGGCGCCTTGTTTGGTTCATGTTTTTGCACTCTTGCTCCTCGGCGCTGGCATGCCCCTAGTCGTTTGAGCACTGCCTCATATATAAGGTATACACAGGGGTCTGAGGGGGTCGTGGCCCTCTTGGACTGCCGCGAAGGGCTGGTTGACTGCATCTGGCAAGGTCAAGGTCTGGCCTCTTCGAGGCTTAACCATGTGTAGGTCTCCATGGCACCACCTCTAGTCGTTCGTGTGCTATCCTAACCGTAGTAGTTCCAGAGTTGCCAGCACTGGGCCCAAATTCTTGGACCCTTGGCCCATAATGATAATAATAACACCTGATAAAGCGCCCTCAGAGAACTCAATCTCTTTCTAGGCGCTTTACATTTGCTGCAAAGGGAAATGCAATTGAATGGTGAGTAATTTCATGCTTGATAAACAACAATAATAATAATAATAATAATAATAATAATAATGCACTTGATAAAGCGCCCTCAGAGAACTTAATCTCTCTAGGGGCTTAACAACGTGAATAAAATGGTTAGGGGTGACATGCACAGGGTCAGCATGCAAGTTTGGTTAGTGGCAGCATGCATAGCGTCAGCACGCATAAGCACATGAAGGACGAATCACAGGGACCCACTAAATGCTGCCCGTAATAGGTGTGTTTTTAAGTTCTTTTTAAATGTGGTCAAGTCAGGGGATGTTGCGACGCAAGTAGGGAGGGAGTTTCAGGCTTTGGGAGCATACGAACTAAGGCACGGTCTCCAAAAGATTTCAGATTTGTACGAGGTATATGTAAACAGTTAGTTTCCAAAAAGCGGGTGGTGCGATGCTTGGCCTGGCGGGGCAGTAGATACAGCTTTACCCGTGGTCCCACCACTCCTTCGTATCCCCCTCGTCCTACGTCGAAGCAAAGTCAACCATGTGTGCGCTTGGCTATGTAGCAGTCGCAATTTTGCTGCCTGCCGATAATGAATTCTGCATGCTATCATGTCCTAGTCAATACTGGTAGGCCTGGGCCGGCTTATGTCTTGCTCCTGGTGCCACGTAGACATCTAGGACCGTGTGGCGCTTGATTCCCACCCTATGTTCCCACAACGCCTTCTTGCAGCGTACAAACCGCATAACTAGTTGCCACTTGTTGGTTTGTTGGGTTGAGCTCACGAACGCTAGCATCAGTGAGCGCAATGCCTTAACTTGCAGTTGCTTTGACTGAGGCTTCGATGGTAGCTTGTTCGACTTATCTGAGGATAGATATCTTACTTATCTTATGGTCCGTGCTCGCTTCTCGTTTAGCTCATGCCGAACGGGACTGTAGCCAACGCACAGAATTACTGTAGCAGGGAAGCAAAAACGGTCGGCACTGTCACTGCTCTTGGACATTTCAATTCTGGTGGGGGGAGCCTCCCACAGCAAGATCGACCGGCTGGGATTTTGAAATCGCACTCGGTGAATCACCGTCTATGCTCTGGCGCTGCTGGTGCCAAAATCGTGCCCGACCTGAATCGTAGTACGCTGTGCTCACAGTTTCCTGCCCGCTCCTCGTAGCTATGCATCCTATGCTATCCTCCTGCCTTCTCTTCGCCAGCGGCCAGAGAGCATCTGCTTATGCCACAGCTCGAGGTACGTCGGAGGCACTGTGTGGGCATTGAAGCGCCACGGGATTCTGCAACGGCTACTGGAATTGACTTACTCCAGACATTGGGCACTTTCAAATTCTCGCGACAATTACAAGATGGCTACATCCGGCGGCAACACCAAGACCAAACGCAAAGCAGACGTCCTGTAGAGACGGGCATCTCGTTGAAGGAATCGTGCAGAAAGGGAGAACTCTCAGCAGCATGGCTGCTTCTAAATGTGCATGACATGCTGCTGATACTTCCACGCCATGTCAACGCCTGCTATTACTGAACATCACCACCGGCCAACACCAGCCGCAGAAGCAATGCAATCTAATGTCTGTAACTCTGAAATGCCACAGGGGCTAAGTGGAAGTGTTTCGAAATGGAGTTTTCTATTGCCCAGTCAAAGCCTGAGCGGCTTTTGGTGAGCACGAGGCAGCAACTGCAAGTGCGAGTGTGCAAGACGACAGCCGACCATCGACGACCACGGGACAACTTACACCGAAGGCCACAGCCTCCGTGCAAGAGACTATCCGGCGACTTCGCCTGCTATCAGCACCTACTTTGTCCCTACAGCCATGCAGTAAGGCAAGACTGGTCGATCCACCAGACGGAATGACTTTCTGCCAGCTTAGCTTGGCATCTTGACAGAACGAGTTTTAAATCAAAGTTTAGGAGAATGAGAATGCTGAACAGCTTGCTCGAACCTGTGAAGGCTTTCTAGTTCTCCTCCAAAACTTATGCTTGACGTGGGTACTTCTTCCTGCCAGAAGGTATTCCAGCTAGTGAAGTGTAGGACCTATGACCTAAACACACAGGACCTAAAGAGCAAAACACTCCCGATCTTTTGTTTTTGTTCGTGATGCTCAAAGTCGTACGAATCTTTAAGTCAGATCATGTGACCTCATAAAATGCTGTGCTTACTAAAAGAAGAGCAGCAACAAGGTAGGAAGCAAAAAATACTCGGTGCGAATTGCCATTCGTGTGGCTCTGGGTAGGAAGCTCTGGTTTTAAACTAAGTTTAAATGCGCTGGCAGGCATGGAAACTGTTATCAGCCTGGGCTATTCAGCTACCGTAAATCCACTTTGGTCACTGCAGATACATGCGAACTGGGCATGGCACCCGTGAGTCTCGGAGACTTGAGCTTAGACGGATGCATGGACATGGCTCGTGCACCTACCAGTCAGGGCAGGAATGTGCCTGCGCATAAGAGTGGGTGGTACGTGTGACAACTGTATGCCTTGGGCATTTTGTTCTGTGCAGTGTTGGCTAGTTAGCAAGTCAATGTATCATGCCGTCTAATGGTGAGTTTCCTCAGCACTAGCCTAATGCTGACTTGTCAGCTCTCCATCCGTTTTGGAATGCAAATCAGGACTGTGGAGAGAGCTTTGCAGCCGGACCTGGGCATCAAGAATTGAACATGAAGGCGACACGTGCTGGACTGCACTGATAACATACAGCAGTGCCTGTCTTCAGATTATAGTATTATCAGTATAATTCGTATATTATCAGTATTCAGCTGCTGAGCTTGCAAGCCACTGGAGCAGAATAGAAAACTTTCGAGCAGGCCTGTCACAGGAAAAATCATTGCAGGTGACCCTGAGTGTGGCTGCTCCAGCTAGTACAGCGGCATTAGTCACATAGAATTTCGAAGTTTTCGATACCATGGCAGAGATTGAGAGCTTAGATGTTACGTAAAAGCGGGATTAGAGCCTCAAGCCACTCTAGTTGCAGCAGTGCAGCAATCGATTGTTAGGCAGTAGAAACATGTTACTCTGTCATCGTGGGGTGCAGTGCATTTATCGCCCGATACCGACACAGTGACGTGTCTGCTCTTCTATTTCCCTTCTTCCTTTTTTTTTTTTACTGAAAAAGCACCGCGATTAGGCACCATTCGAGCTAAAACCCCGAGAATCCGGATTCCAGCTTAGCCACTTGATTTTTTTTGCTGTTGATGGCTTGCAAGCTCCTGTTTACTCGTGGCTTCCAGGTATCGGGCAGTAGAGCAGATTACAGAGTAGCTACATCGAGAGTGCAGCTGTGCAATCCCCCTCTCTTACCACGCAGCCATGGTTGAGTGTGATGACACGAGACATACTCGTTGCCAGACTACATTTGGGGGCCATACCTATTTACAGTTTTAACACACCTTTGTATATCCTAAGCTCCATCACGTGCTGCAAGATGCCACATTATGGTTTGGGCCCAAGTACAAGCCGAGCCGGAGGGTAACACCGGAAACAGGAGAGAGCAGGAGCTTAATAATGATAATAATAATAATGCACTTGATAAAGCGCCCTCAGAGAACTCAATCTCTCTCTCTAGGTGCTTTACATTTGCTGCAAAGGGAAATGCTATTGAATGGTGAGTAGCTTCTGGCACATGGCCAAAGCGTCTTCGACCGGAACGTCCAGCGCTTCGGCCTTTGCTCACGGTTCATGTACACCCTGCCATTACTGTCTACAAAGATGCATGAATATGATATATGTATTGTTTATTCTTATCTTAGAGTTGACACTTTTTTCCACACTGCTGTGTTGGCACACTGCAGATAGCTGCACTGCTTGGCAGCTCCGTGCCCTGCAGTTTCCCTGCACAGATCTACTCCACCGTTGGTGCATGGCTTGAGCTCTGCAGCAGGCAATTCTCTTGTGCCCTACAAGGGGGGGGGGTGAAAGCCAGTGCGGTCTTTCTTTTGCTTTACAATCGCGGCTGTTAAATAGTAGCGATACTTTTTTTACTTTCTTACAATTGTGTAATTGATTAATTTAAGCTGCACTAAGGAAATGTATTCATTACATAAACTGAAAAACTGAATAGAAACGGACTTCTATCACTTAGCGCTACTCGTTGATTTGTCTGGCGACGCGTGTCACTATGATGGTGGAGAAAACCTGCTCAGACAAGACGGCCTGCTGTCCCTGATTGAGATTACAGAGCAGTGGTGCCCCTGCATGCACCAATAGTCTCATTTATCGGAGGCAGTGTGGGAATCTGATAACATTTGCTGTTATTTCGTGTTCTCTCCCTTCTATATCACGAATCCCTTGCACAATATTGCCGAGGATCGGTTATAGACTTTAGTGATTGCAGAGTGCAAAGGACCGAAGGTCTGAACTGCTAGTCGATAAGGTTCCAGCCAAACTAGGCCCTTTCTAATAAAGCTGGGCTGCTGGCAAATTACTTATTTCAGCTGTCATCTATCCGTCGTAGTCTTGATGTTCCTCACCTGCTGCCCTGGATATGGCCAAGGTGGTAAAGTACTCGCTTTTCAAGACCGAGGTTGCCGGTTTCCCTGCAGTTGGCGATCCTTTATTGCCATTTGAATGTGGTGACAATAGTCGTTAAGGCTCTTCTCACGATAAACACACGACATACACGCTTTTGGTACTCCTACGGTAACCAGCAGACTTCATCTCACGAAAGAAAGAAGTGAGATGCGTAGCAGAGTCAGGAGGAGCAGAGTGGAGTGAGTGAGTGAGTAGCGTGGAAACAGTAGCAGAGGACGGCTAGAAAGGATACGCCACAGTCCTGAGAATAGATGTCGCTGCCTAAAAATAGTGGAAGTGAGTTCCACAGTCCAAAGCCTGCAGACCAAAAACCTCCACTGCCGATGATTTTTAATAGTAATCATAAAATGGTACATTTATTGTCCAGAGAGGACCTGAGAGCACAAGGAGGCTGAAACATTTGCAGCAGTTCAGGTAGGTATGAAGGAGCCAAGCCGTGGCAGATATTGTGGGTCAGCATAAGAACGTTGTTCTGTATCCGTTGATTAACTGGAAGCTACCTTGTGCTTTGAATGACCTCCGCAGGGTAAGTAACCATCACAGAACATTGAGCAGCACTTTCAGCTGCTCAACTGACAAGCTGCAGCTAGAATAGAAACCTGCTGCTGCAGGTCAGAGGTCAGCTTCTGAAGAAACCTTTGGGGATACGCGGCACAGGTTAGAGAGTCACCAGAACGACTTGGGACACTTTCGATCAGTAATTAAACCCCTGTTCATGGTGGAAGCTTTGAACCGAAATAAAAGCTACATCAGGTTATAAGTTTAGAATGAGCTTTCTGACCGCCTCCACAGCTAGCCACCACGTCCAATCCCTGTTAAAGATTGGGACTATCGACCACAGTGGCTTGCTAAAAAATTTACTTGCTCTCTGATTTTGTTCAGGCTGGACTACTGCAATGCTGTTTTGGCTGGCCTACCGAAAAAACCACTCAGCCTCGCAAGTTTAGGCCTGCCATGGCCGGTCACACCTAGCTCAAGTGCTGCACTAGTTTCAGCCTCGCCGTGCCCTCAGATCCTCTATGGACAGTGACTTGTCTGTTTCTTTCTTACGTTATAAGATCGTTTGCTACAAAAGCTTTTGCTTTGCAGGTCCTACAATGTGGAGCTCACTTCCAAGATTCTGTGCAACGGCATCTACTATCTCGAAGCCGACTGTAGCTAATCCTTTCCAGCCGTCTTGAGCAGCTAGTTCAATGCTACTCACTTCCTCGTGCCCTGCTGACTCAGCTATTTCCCCCCTCTTTGTCGTGTGAGACGAAGTCTGTTGGCTACCGAATGCGTACCGAAAGCTACTTAGGCTTTGAGTGCTCTATAGACAATTCTCATGCGTAGCACCCTTTTCGGCCTTGTGGCTTTGTGGAGCTACAGATTGAGATACATTGCATTGCATTCCTGAGGTCTGTTGTGATTCGATACTCAGTACCCGGCGCTTTAAAGGCCATCACAGCCTGTTTGAAATTTGTATGACTTGGGCTGTTTTGAATACCGTGCTCAACATGCCGGAGCATCACAAGGAGTTGATCTACTTTGTAAATATCCTACTCTCCAGATTTCTATTTTAAAAGACATACAGTATAATAAACGCACCGATACCGTTGCAAGGCAATTTTACTCGCATCTACTAGTTGTGTGTTATTGATGTTGAAATCGAAGGAATTGCATTTCACTTTGCAGCAAATGTAAAGTGCATAGAAAGAGATTAAGTTCTCTGAGGGAGCTTTATCAAGTGAATTATTATTATTATTACTACTATTATTAAGCCAATAAATTTGGATGACAGCAACAGACCTGTGGCTCAATGGGAAGAAGAATCAAATGCCAAGAAGGAGCGAAATATGACAATTAGCCTTCTGCATTTCATGTTCAATAATCTGAAACAGCTCCTGGAAAGTATGACATCGGTCATCGATGCATTTACATTGTGTCGGTTTTAAGCCACTCGGTCATTAAACAAATGCTCCTGTTTTTGGTCCATGGTAGAGGTCTTAGCAAGAGGTAGAGCAGAACAAATCTTATCCTCATTCAAGCAGCAACTCATGAGCTAGCAATCCGGACTTGTCTGCGAACTGGCCAGTCTTGACCACATCATTTATTATCGCGTGGTATTTTACTATTTCCAAGTACCGTATGGGAATAAAAGCACTGGTAGTATCGAGATCCACAATCTCTCTCCATGCATTTGAAATATCTCAAATTGTAACAATTAAGATTTTGCCTGAATGGATCTGATATAATGAGGTATCGGTTGTTCTTGCTTTGGTATGCAGACTTCTTCTCTAAATGGCCATTGAAATGGAAAATGCTGACTCATCATTTGACTTAGTATTGCCGTTTGCAATAGTTAATGAATAACCTCATTGTATGCATACTTTTCTGGATGAACAGGTTATGAACAGGTTACACTTATACCGTTTGTAATAAATATACAAACTTTTGGTTGTGCAAGGACATGCTCAGGATTGCTCCGTCATTTTATTCCGATCGGAGCTGACACGTGATGCCTTTCCCGGAGTGCCATGGGCTCTCTCTATTAAATTTTGCTATTAAAAGTGAACTAATATTAGCTTCCTTAACCTACACACACACACACACACACACACACACACACACACACACACACACACACACACACACACACACACACACACACACACACACACACACACACAAACACACACACACACACACACACAAACACACACACACACGCACACACACATATATATATAAATATATGCAATATATATATATATATATATATAAGTATGAATCGTGAAGTATTGCATGAAGCTATGCACAAGTTGGAATGATGTCGTGGTGAATCGACAGTCGATGTTGGGTTATTGATTTTTGCTGCACTTTCTCCGAGTGCAAACTAGCTGGCGACAACGACTTTATTTCTTGCAGAAACCATACTTGAACCAGTCAGCCATGAGTGTGCGGCGAAATTTCTCATTGCAACGGCTGCTGATAATGGTGCGATCAATGGGCATCCGGCACGTGACCGTCGTAGACAGCATCAACCGAGTCGTAGGCATCATTACGCGAAAGGACCTGATGGGCTTCAGCATCGAGGAGAAGCTGGCCCAGCAGTCTGCCCATAGAATGACCATTATCAGCTAAGGGGCGGCGTTGATACCACCGGACGAGGATAATGGCCGCCGACTTGTCATCGGTACCTTTGTTGGCTTGTTTCTTCGGCACTACTCGGTTCAACACGGTCTAGGCGAATCAGCTGTTCCAGCAGTCGGCTACGACATTCCTGGACAGAGCACTTGGTTTAGAAATCTCTGTGATGAGCTCAGTGCTCTACTCAAGATCAGAGTGGGGTTGGCAGCAGCCCTCCATCACCTGCTGCTTTCTTCACTGAAGTCGGTTCGGATCTTTTATTTTGCATTGAAGCAGTCGTGCATGTAGCTCCTTATTGGTAAGAGTTTTTGGTCGACCGAGATCTCCAGCATCTCTTGCACGTATTGACTGCTGGATGCACACCGAGTTTAATCTCGCAATCAACCTCTGAGGAAGCAGTAAGCAGTAAGCAGTCGCTTGTATGCAAAAGTACTCAAGGCTGCTTGTTTGTCTTACAATATTGCGGTTGTTTTTACTTGGCTAAACATGACAATAATTCTTAAGTGAATGGCTAAACAGCTCACTTCGCACCCTGCTAATATAGGGTGCTTAGGGCTCAAGTCATTAGCTCTTTCTCAGCAACGCTAATTCGTTACTCTTTATAGCAAATAAATAAATATTAGCTGATTCAACAGCCTCATTTTTTATTGCGACAGAAAAGCCGCATTGGCTATCACCACCGCTTGCAGTTGGCGATAAAGGATCGCAGACTGCAGGATTCGAACCAGCGACCTCGGTCCTGAAGAACGAACACGTTACCTCCTGGGCTATGACCATTCCATCATGTACACACTTGTATCTCTCAGGATTCATAGGCTCGAAGTCACGGCTGCTGTCATTGCTGGATATCTATTTATGTAACTGATATGCATGTGAATGTATGCACATTTGAAATTATTCCTGCGCGCGTGCCAGCATAGACGTGTATGCACTTACATGTGGGGCGTAGCAAACGGGTCCTTATTCGGTGGCTTATTTCGTGTCCGTAATCAAAATGTCGAAACACCAAAGTGAGTAGCTGCTATCTTTTTCGTGGGCCACGGCTAAACAGCCTAACAAGTTAATAGATTTAGGGCCGTTACTGAATACAGACTAGATCTACATCAAAACAGCCCTAAGTTTTTTCCTGTGCTACTGGAAGTAGTGTAATAAGAGCATATGAAGCACAATACTTCTATATGTAGTGTCCTAAACAGACGAAATCTCTTTTCTGGTGCATTGCCTTTGCTAAGAAAATTTAGCCCATTAATGATTATAACGTGCATGCCCAAACACATATAGGACAATTCACGTAGGTGGAGTTAATGTAGAGACGAGCGGATGGATTTCAAGCTTATTTTGAAATGCCGATGTCGCAATGTTGAGGTCAGTCGGCAATGACCTCCAGGCCATGAAATCAGTGTCACGGGTGGCACCGCGGGTCTGCAAAGGATTTGAGATTGGTAAGAGGCACAGCCACGTGACCAGAGTCGGTGGAGCAAGTGGTGCGATGGTAAGCCCGAGGAATATTTAAGCAAGGTACGCCGGGGAAAGAGAACGGAGAGACAGTGACAAGTGCGTGACAGGAAGTTTAAGTCGATATGCTGCCTGATGAAGACCTGGTGCAGGTCGGCGAGAAGTGCTGTAAGGTGCCAGCTAAGCCATCCGACACAGAAAAGCTTCGCTGCAGAGTATTTTCCGCTGGTCGACGGACCGGCGGGAAGTTAAATCAGTCAGTAGCCTAGGCGTGCAGAGTGAAGCTGCACGGTGAAGCGCACAACGTCAGCCCGTGCTGAGTCGGAAGCCTGTACCAGTGCACCTCATAGGATCGAAGTCCAGTGCATCTCTTCTATAAAATGAAGGCTCGGAGAGCTTGGCGACTACATCGGTAAAGAGGGAGAGTATAATTAGCAAGAATAGGTGGACTTGAAACAAGACCCTAATAAATAAAAATACCTTATACTCAATACTTCAAAAGTACTTTACTCAATACTTTAAAAGTTTGCCGGATGATCCTTGTGCCTTTGAATTTATGTTCTGAAGTATCATAATAAGATTGGACCTAAAACGATTAAGCGCGTTGCCAGTTATGCCTGACAGAGACATTAAACGTTCAAAAAAGCTGAGTTCAGATCTGAGATGACGAGTATTTTTGCAGGGCTGATGAGTTGAGTTAATGAGTTTTGGGGTCATTATTCATGATTTTAAGCGAGAGATGATTTTGAAAGCTTGAGCAATTTCATTCAAAAGCTAGGATTAATATTCCAGAAAAAAGCAAAGACGATGGACTATTTCAGAGATCTTGTCCGTCCTGTTACCGAGCATTGACTCCTTAATCACAAGGGCCAGAGCTGTCTCGTTGAGGACGAAGTTTCCGAGTTGCAGCCCTCAGCATCCACGAGATTTATTTTTCAATTGTAGCAATGCTATGCTCTAAAGAAATTTAAATTAATCTGTGTCGTTCGTTCGCACAGCAGAGAGCCAGCCGATGCCCAACACCGACAGTTTATTACCAACGCACGGAACCGGAGAGCGAACGGCTCCCCTCGGCCCCTACTCTCCCTCGACTCCCCCCTCCTCCACTCTCCAGTCCACCATCTCCCCACCAGCGGGTTACCGGCCTGTGTCCATACCACATCACAGGCGGACCACAGCTGTGCACCGGCCGACCCTGACGGTGAATCCACCATCTGGCCACCAGCTGGTTACTGGCCTGTGTCCACGCCACAATCACAGGCTCATCAGAGGAGCCGGCATACAATACATACATACACACGTACATACGAACTACAATTTGCATATTTTCTTAATCTCTATCCAGGTGCATCATAGATGCCGCAGGGCTCGAGCCTACGACCTCGATCATCAAAGGCGAGCACCTTAACCCCTAGGTCAAAACATTATGGAAATGTAATGATTAAAAGAGAGATTTCAGCCCTAAAAGTAAAGTTTAGCTGATCCAATGGCTTATCCAAAGGTTAAGGTTCTCACACTTCACGACCCAGGTCGTGGGTTGGAGTCAGCAGGTAATCCTTCATTGTCCACAGCTTGTTCCATTGTCCACTTCATTGTCCACAGCAAGGGGAGTGATGGCTACTAAGGCTCCTCTGCCGCTATGATGAATGAGGCTGTTTGATCAGCCAACCATGGATTTTAGTTTCCTTTAGCAGCGTCATTTACATAGCGGGCAGATATTATCCTTGTCGTTCTGCTTACAGATGATGAGTGACGTCCAAGGTTATTGTCAACGGCAGATACAGCTTCTTGCTAGTTGGTGGTGACTTTATCCCCGGTCATACATTTAAAGATGGTAACACCAGGCATCATCTTGCCGCGAGTTGGCCGGAGCATTACTAACTAGAAAGTCGAAGTGGAGCCGGAGATTTTGCTTATGATATAACATTGAAGAGGAGTGGGTAACTGAAACCCTGATGCATCGGTGAATAATAATAATAATAACGTGTTTGATAAAGCGCCCTCAGAGAACTCAATCTCTTTCTAGGCATTTTAAATTTGCTGCAAACGAAGCACGATCGAATCATTGGTGGTAGCATGCTCAACAAACAACAAGAATAACAAGTTAGGGTGACGTGTACAGGGTAAGCATGCAAGTTTGGTTAGTGGCAGCATGCCCAGTGTCAGCACGCATAGGCACAGGGACCCACTAAATGCTGCGATAAATAGATGCGTTTTTAGTTTCTTTTTAAGTGTGGACAGGTCAGGATAAGTCGTGACGAAAGTCGATGGTGAGCTCCAGGCTTTGAGAGCATACAAACTAAAGGCATGGTCTCCAAAGGATTGAGATTTGTACGAGGTCTAGGTAAACAGTTAGATTCCGAAAAGCGGGTGGTATGACGTTTAGCCTGGCGGGGGAGTAGATCTGATAGGTAGGCTGAAGCCAAAAAATGAAGGGACCTAAAAGTTAGCGACAAAACCTTGAAGTCGGATTAGCCAATGCAGCTGCTGAAAGCTCGGGATTTGATCTTTCTCAGTGAAGGAGAGGACACCAAGTCGGCCGTCTGAATCATCATCTGAGCGAATTTACGTTCAGTCTGATCTTGCTGCCGCCGCTACATGAGCACCACCTGCCCACAGGAACCATTCTCATCAAGTCTCACTGATAGCTGCTACAAATACACCTGTAAGCATCAATATTGCTTTGCAGAGCCCGGGCCCACACGCTCCCTCCGTGATTCCGGCCTCCTTGGGTATTTCTGCGGCAAACCTAGCAGATATGCATATGGCTAAGTGAGTAGCAATACAACGTCTTCAATGATGCTAATATTTAAATAAACCAACGTTTCCTTGATCATCGAGGCACTTGCATCTTCCTACAGAACAGAAGAATTGGCTCGTTTGAATGGAAGTGCATGGTCATTCCCAAGGCGGTTGCAGTCAACCTTCTGAAAGGACGCTTAGGATACAGTGGCTGATCGGAGATAGTGGCTTTAAGAGTTTCAACTACAATGATCGTACGCGCTTACCTGAATAGCGACTGCACTTATGCCTCAAGTCCCATGCTCATAGCTTGAAATAATAACATTATGATATTAGTGTAGCACCCTAAGATAACTACATCTCTTCAAGGCACGTCACATATTCTGGTAAGGAAACATGTCGATTGGTTAGTTACAACATATGCACAGTGTCAGCACTTTAAGTAATTGGGAGGCCAGTTCTTCTCAATTCTGGATCGTTGCGTAAGGTGGTCTATTGGCTGCTGATTGCAAACCCATAAAGAACTCCGGTCTCTACTAGCAGCTTAGTAAAAGCTACAGGATTACGTGGTCGTTACGAATGAGCTTTTATGGTGCATTCAAAGCCTAAAGTGGCTTTTGGTACGTATGCGATCAGACTTGCTCGCATGGAACAAAGAGACAGCGAAAGGCAGGCAAGTCAAGGAATTGAGTAAGGCTGAGTAGCTTGGAAGTTAAGCCCAGGACGGCTGAAAACAATGCCTCGCAGTCAGCAGCAGGGCAGTAGATGTCATTGCATGAGAGTTTTTTTGAAGTGAGTTCAGCAGTCTAGCGACCTGCAGACCTGCAGAGCAACAGCCACTGTTGCCAACGATTTTCTGGCGAAGGAATGAAACAGTTGCTAATCTGTTGTCAAGGAGGCACCCAGGGGCACGAGGAAGCTGAGCATGATTCGGTAGTGCAGCTAAGCAGGAAGGACCATGGGCCATGGCGGGACTTGTGGGTCGGTGTAAGAACTTAGCTCTCTATCCGCTGATCAAACGGCAGCCGTCGTAGCTCCTTCAGAAAAAGGAGACGCATGGCTGATCCTCTGAGATTGGTCGACTACTCTTGGAGCCGCATCAGCAGCAGAGGCTCAATGGCTTTCTCGGTAGCCGAGCCAACACAGAATTATAGAAATTCAGCCAAGATAGAACCAGGTAGCTAGACAGATTTTTTAGCAAGTAACCGTAATTAACTGTACCTACTATTAGAGATGAATCGAACGTGTTGGCTAGCTTGGAAAGTGATTTTATTTTATAAAGCATTCAAACTTTGGGCAGCTATTAAATAGAATACCTAACTTCCTGGCTCACGATAAAGGTCGTATTACAACACCCCCAATTAGGAGTGCCAAGTCTCATAGTCCAACCGGACGCTTGGGGTGGCACATGAACAGGAGTTTGGTTTTGCTTTGGTGGAGCTTAAGGAAATCAACCGACATCGGGATCAAATGTCTGCAAGGCAAGCATTCTATTTATAAATTGCTGCAGCGGATTCCGAGGGTTTAAGTGACAAAGACATGTGGTTATCGTCAGTGTTAAAATGGGTCAAATTCACTTTTCCCAGATGCTCAAGGAAATCGGAGAATCGCAAAGGACCACGAACGGACCCTTGTGGAAGTCTATAGGTGACTGACTGGTCTTCTTGACGAGACGTAACCGCAACACAAGACTTTTTTAAATCGATCGGATAGTAGAATTTGAACCCGCCAGTGCCTCGTCTTTCAGACCGATCGTTCTAAATCATATAAGTAGGATACCGTGATCAATAGTGCCCTAAGTAGCTGAGGTATTGGGCAGAAAATGACCGGTGGGATTATCATCTTCGTTGCAGCTTAGGATGTCATTGATCACACAGAGATCAATTTTGAGTGGAGTGGTGTCGCTTTAATTCCGACAGAAAGTTATCTCACAACTTCTTAAGTTGGTTTCACAAGCTACTTGGCGAAAATATTTTTGATAATCTTTAACAAAAAAGAACACGAATATACTTTTTTTTTTTTAGCTAGAACACGTGAATCCAATCAAAGGAGTTTTAAGTGTTGCTTCTAAGCATTTTAAATTTAAAAGGCTTTGGAACAACCCCTTTATCCAGAGAAGCCTTTATAACTTTGCATTTATAACCTGAGTTATGGCTGGACTCACTGTACATGCAAATGAAGACCAGAGAGGAAATGGTATAGCGGCTTCAGGTAACGAGCTCTTATTTTAGTAGACTTAATGAAGCTAACCACTTCGGAAGCTGAAACCTCGGAAAATTTTGAGGTAGTTGACCTTCGTGCACCCGATGCAGATGAGCTACAGACGAGCTGACACCATCAGTAGTGTGTAAGCACGGGCTATCGCTGGAGAATCGTTGTCTTTTTCCTTCTATTCTTTTCTACCTCAGTATAGAATCTTAACTGATTTTACAGCCTCGTTTATACAGCGGCAGATGAGCCTGTACGGCTTTCGTACCCACTTGCTGTGGGCAAGCCTTTTCGCCAAATGCAGGACTTGAACTAACAACCTGAATCGTGAAAAGCGAGCACCTTACCTCCTGGGCTGAGACCCAGAGGGAGTATTTGCAGGTATTCCTGCCTGCACAACAGGACGCTTACAGGTCTGGACAAAAGTCTTAAGCTCGGACTGTTAATCGTAAACGTAGAAATTGCCAAAATTTCACTTCTCACCGATCAGCTCTTGCTCCCAATTAAGCAGTGTATCGAATATATTCTGCCGCTTATAGGTCCCCTCATTCCCTTCCTTCGACGTAACATCTAAAATACTCCCCAACAAGCTTTCGGTCGAACCTCTGCTTGTTCCTCTGCCTCTGATCGTTTGACTGTGCCTTTAACCAGCCTCAAATCCTTTGAAGACCATGCCTTCAGTTCGTATGCTCCCAAAGACTCACAGTGAGTGCCGATGGCTGCTGCTGGCACGCAGCGCAACGGGGCGCTAGCTTGAACTGCACGAGCACCGAGCACGGATCTGCTGGCTACCGGCCCGAGCTCGGGGCCGGGCACCTGCTGGAGCCGCCACCTGGCTGTGCCCAGATGCGGGCGTGGTCGGCTGCCCAGCAGTCTCCGCCTCAAACCCACCTGTTTATTAAAAAAACCAATGGGCCTTTGGGAGTTGTGCTTGTGTGCGTGCTGACACCGTTCCTGCTGTTACTAACCGTATTTACATGTTGACCCTGTGAATGTCGCATGTAACAATGTAACGCTTGATGACATTTCGAATGCTACCACTGATCATTTTGTAATGCCGTCTTTACAGCATCTGTAAAGTGCATAGCAAGAGATTCTCTTAGCATACTGTTCAAATGTATTATTATTATTCTTGTTATTATTATTCTAACTCACTGTAAGGTGGGCATTGCTACAACCACTTACTTAGGCATTTAATTTATTAAGAAGTCAAACCACCTCCTTCGAAACAGTCTTCGCTTCGTCCTTGCCAGGAGTAATTTCTGCGCTCATGCCTGCTGAAACTATGCATAATATCACTAAGCAATAGGCATGCTTCGTATTGAGCGTGTGCAAATGGTCTACAAAGCATTTAATTCTTTTGTGCTAAAGTGCCGTGTATACTTTTATTACTATTATCGTTATCATTATTGTATATAGACCATACTGTTTACGCACGCCTAGAGAGTAAAATCACTGGGCGATGGAAATGCACTATCGAACATATTAAGGACGATGAACTGGATGACTCAAGTATCCCTTTTGCACCGTACCGGAGCTGAGGACTAGCTGGTGCTCTCCATTATTGTCCTTTGAACCGAGAGAGAGAGTCACCGATTTACTTACCTAGAGGAGGATTGGAGCTCACCTGCTGTTTGAATAAAGCCACTTATTTCTTTGCAGCGATAATCGTATGCAAAGCTCGAGTGAATCAGCGGGAGGGTGTGACATTCAGGCTAATCCTAGCAGCGGCAACACTGTAAATTATGAGCACACGATTTTGGCCAGCTCAATCTTGCCGGCGGCGCCAGGTCATCGGAGAGACCGCTGTCAACTTTGTAGCTCCCCAAATGCGTGACAGCCTTCGCCCTACGGCCAGGGCAAATGTCGCCAGCTCCGGATCAAGTACTAGTCAGCGATCGTCGGATACTAGTCAGCAAACGAACGGTTGAATAGTGGCGCCGTGGTTGTGGCTATCAACGTTATCACAACTTTTTGCTTTAGCAGATCATGGCTCGAGAATTTCTGTCTAGTTTGCAGTCTAGTATAACTAGCGAGTTTGAGGGGGAGTGGATCGAAAGCAGCTGCGGCAGTGGCAACAGGGAGCTAAGAGAGAGAGAGAGAGAGAGAGAGAGAGAGAGAGAGAGAGAGAGAGAGAGAGAGAGAGAGAGAGAGAGAGAGAGAGAGAGAGAGAGAGAGAGAGAGAGAGAGAGAGAGAGAGAGAGAGAGAGAGAGAGAGAGAGAGAGAGAGAGAGAGAGTCACTCTGCTGCAGCATTGCAGCAGGCCCATTGCGACGAGCGCTGCTGAAGCTCTGCCCTGGGTGCGTTCGCGAGAGCTATATGTGGTGCAGTCCTGAAATTAAACGATTCACGAAAATCAGCTGGTGTGAAAGCGAGCAGTGCTTGCAGTAGCTCATTCGTAGTTTGTTCTCAATTACAATACCACAGTGGCCGCAGCAGAGGCAGAGGCGATCCGAGGCGATAAATGGCTGGACGAGCAGGGTGGGGGAACTCTAGAATCAATACAGAAAGCCCCTCACTCTTTTTCCTCGAAGGAATCCGATACTCGATAGCAACGAGTGTAGGGAGCCCGCCACTCCTCCGCAGCGCCGCGCGTTCGTGTGCCAAGAGACGGAAAACCCGCCGGCCCAGACGCCGAAACGCTTCGACTTTTCCCCAGCTGCAAGACGGCGGCGGCCCTTGGCTGGCTTGGCACGGTCAAGGCGGGGTCAAGGCAGGCCGTGCAGGCTCGCTCGAGCGTCCTTTGGAGGCGTTAAACCAATGGTCGCCTGACGTTTGGCCGTGGAAAGCGGCGCTGCGATCGCTCCTTAAGAGGCTAACGTCCGGTCGGTTCGGCTGGTGGCCGGTTCGAAGTGCAAAAGCCAGTGGCGAGTTCCCTCGACAGCTGCAGCTGCCGACGGCCATTTTCTAGCAGTAACAGCAGGGAGCGGGCTGGCGGCAAAGAGCCACCTACCAGCTTGATTCATTACTTGCCTGCTGAGCAAATCTTTGCGAGCTACTCGAAGGATGCCTCGCACCTGACCCATTGCATTGCCAGATAGGCTAGTAATAATAATAATAGCAATAATATGTTTGCATAGCACCCTCAGAGAACTCAATATCAGACTTGAATGTAGAACTGCTATGGTCATCTGGTGAAAAGTTATTGGGAAACAGGACACCTAGATTTCGTGCAGATGCAGCAGGAGAAATGCTGGCAGAGCCGATTTTGAACGTTACGTCTTCCCATTTCTAAATCATATTTGCTCTGCCCATAACTAGTACGTTGGTTTTTATCGTCATTTGAGATTCCTCCCTCTATTATTACAACTCAGGAATCAGAAAACCTAATCCTAAACAAGGGCTCAGCTAGCCTACCTTCCGTAGCATCCGCACGAAATATGGATGTTCTGTTCCAAAGTGACCCTTCACGCACCGATCGTATGAGCTCCACAGCCAAGTCTGCGTACTTTCACTTATGCAGCATTGCTAAAATTTGGGCCTGCTTAGATAGGAATAACACATTCAAGTTGAGTCGCGAATTTGTGCCTACCAAATCGAACTTGCTCCTAATCAGGTCAAGCATCGTACCATCCTCTCTTCCGACTCAAGTCTATTAGCTTTGCTTCGAACAAACCTCAAATCCTTTTGAGACATTACTTTTTGTTCGCATGCTCCTAACGCCGGGAATGACGAGTCATCCATTGCAAATGAAACCTGATCTCAACAGGCCACCTGACCTCATGAGGTCGCCAGGATCCTCTACTTCCACCCATTTTGTGCCGGTTGTCTTGAAAAGAATGATGCAGTGCACCTGATTTGATGGCGCGGGGGGGGGGCTCAGCAACCGGGTTTCTCGCAGTTTACCTCGAATGCTGACGTCCTATTGAGCTGCCGCACTTAAAAGCACCGTGCGCTGCCTGAGACTGCCAACAGCGTCGCATTCTCTGCTGGCTCAATGCTGACTTTTTCAGCTGTCACCACGAGTCACGAAAACCAGGGTGAATTTCTTGCTCGATGAGTCCAAACATGCGCATCAGACCGCCTCATGCCTCAGGCCGTTGCAGGCGGGACGCAGCCTGGTCTGTTTCTTGCACGTTGCAGGTGAGACGCAGCCAGGCGTGACGCTTTCGAGGTGCAGGTGGGTCTCGCGGACTGGTCAGGCGTTTTTTGCGTCGCGTGTCGGTTAAGCTTGGCTGGCAGCGTTAAAAAAAGCAACCGGCCTGGTTCCTGCCTGGCTACAATTACTTTCTCCTCGGACCGGCTCTTCAGCGGAAAGTGACGGTCGGCTGCATCTGCACTAAAGCGTTCATAGTCGAAGGCACAATTGACTTTGGATTTTAGCCCAGGGGTTAGGTGCTTGATCTTCCCGACCCAGGATACGGGTTCCAGTCCTGCAGTGGGAGATTCTGTATTGACCACTGCAAGCGGTCGTGATAGGCGTTAAGGGTCTTCTACAGATAGGTAAATGTAGCTTATCCCTTATAAGTAATAATAATAAGTATGATACTTTTGTTCAGCGCTCTCAGGGAGCTTAATCTCTTTTTCCTGCAAAGAAAGCACGATCAAATGGTTATTGGTGAAATGCACAATCCTTACAAGCATAGTAACGTTAGTGGTAACATGCACAGTTTCAGCACGCTTAAGCACACATAGAACAAATCATTATGAGAAGCTTGTCGCCGGAAGTTCTCAGGACAAATGACGTTCCTATGATTTCCGACGCTCTTTATCCGCTGAAGGAGCTGTTTCCCGCACGTGAAGGCACTGTTAAAAAAAAGCACGAAGCTGTCAAAGTTAGCCAACTCCTGTGAGGACTTAAGGTCTTGCCTTTTCAAATTGAACGACCCACTTTAACTTGACACTTGATTAAAACCCATGCTGTAATAATTGAAATAATAACAATACACCCGGTAATAATAATAATGCCCCTCAGAGTGCTTAATCTCTTTCTAAGCACTTTACGTTTGCTGCAAATGCATCACAATCGAATGGTTAGTGGCAGCATGCTGAATACACAACATGAATAAAAAGGTTAGGGTGACATGCACAGGGTCAGCATGCAGTATGGTTACTGGCAGCATGCACAGTGTCAGCACGCATAAGCACATAAAGGACGAATCACACAGACCCACTAAATGCTGTGATAAATAGATGTGTTTCCAGTTTCTTTTTTAATGTGGACAAGTCAGGAGATGTCGTGACTCAGGTAGGAGTAACTTCCTGGCTTTGGGAGCATACAAACTAAAGGCACGGTCTCCTAAGGACTTGAGATTTGTACGAGGTCTAGGTAAAAATTTCGATTCCGAAAAGCGGGTGGTACGATGCTTAGCCTGGTGGGAGAGCAGATCTGATAGGTATGCTGGAGCCAAAGAAGGAATGAACCGAAAAGTGAGTCACGAAACCTAGAAGTCAATGTCAATTGTCAATGCGCTGCTTGACTGGGAGCCAGTGCAGGTCGGTGAAAGTGGTCCGATGTGGCAACTGTGACGCTCACGATAGACAAGCTAGCTGCAGAGTTTTGCACCAGCTGTAAGCGCCTGATTGCACAGGCCGGTAGACCAGCAAACAGTGAGTTACGGAAGCCAAGATGGGATGTCACAAATGCATGGAACAACCTACATGTGGTATGCTTATCTAAAAAATCCCAAATTTTAGCAATGTTATGTTGCTGAAAGTAGGCAGACTTGTGGCTCTATTCTTTGGCTCTAGCCTATTTATCAGATCTACTCCCTCACCAGGCCAAGCATCGTACCACCCGCTTTTTGGAATCCAACAGTCTGCAAATACCTCGTACAAACCTCAAATCCTTTGGAGACCATGCATTTAGTTCGTATGCTCCAAAGCCTGGAACTCCCTCCCGACCTGCGTCAGAACATCCCCTGACTTGACCTCATTTAAAAAGAACTTAAAACACACCTATTAAGGGCAGCATTTAGTGGGTCCCTGTGATTCGTCCTTCATGTGATTATGCGTGTTGACACTGTGCATGCTGCCACTAACCACATTTGCATGCTGACCCTGTGCATGTCACCCCTAACCATATTATTCATGTTGTTTATCAAGCATGATATGACTCACCATTCAATTGCATTTCCCTTTGCAGCAAATGTAAAGCGCCTAGAGAGAGAGAGAGAGAGAGAGAGAGAGAGAGAGAGAGAGAGAGAGAGAGAGAGAGAGATTTGCTTTTCTGACGGCGCTTTATCAAGTTTATTATTAATACTATTACTATTATTAGCAAAAAGTAGACAGACTTGACTGTGGAGCCGATGTGGTTGTCGAATGAAAGGTCACTTTGGAACATGACACTTCGAAAAGGGATCCTTAAATATAAGTTAGAGGTTAGCATGAAAAAATTTGCACTCACGCATACATAAAAACACGCACACACGCTTATAAATAAAAAAATATACAGATATATACATGAGTACATATTTATTCAATTGTAAAAATATTTTGACGGCTGATGCAGCCGTCATGGTGGCTGCCTACGCGTCTGAATATTGAGGTAATATCGATTGTTTCTGTCATCAAAAGTCTGCACAATGACTGCAATTTAAAAAGCGAAATGTTCCCGCAATTATTACGTATCCTTCTAAATTTATTACGTTGATATGACGTTCCACCTGCTGTTTTATTTGCAGCAACTTTTCCATTCCGACTCGGCATCGATATAATCACACCCTAGCAAGCATTGGCCGTTATGCTACCACAGGCTTGTTGCAAATGTTCAAGAAGCGCATCTTTGCATGTGATAAGGACGGCCGGCTGCCATAGCCGTCGCTCGCCCTCATCTCACAAATGCCTGATTGGGCTAAAGTCTTGAGACTGACTCGACAGTCAGTATCTATCACAGAAGGGCAACCGAGTTTTATAAAATACTCAACTTTTGCGACAGTGTATTTTGGGTTTCTGTTGTGTTTAAAAATATAATCCAGACCGCGAAGTGATTTCACACCTGGGAGTCCGACATTAGAAAGTAAGTCAAAATAATCGTCTTGAGTCACGATTCCTGGTAAGCGATATAAGACTTCGACGCCATTTCTGTTAAAGCACCTCAATACCATGGCACTTTTGCCCTCGATTTTTGGCTGCACGCATTCGGTTAAGTAGGCTTCGCTGTTTTGAATAAGCACGTAAAGCCTCCTGTTGCAGTTTGAAACGATCGTGAATTTGCTTTCCTCACTCCACATAACTCGATACTAATCTTCAGCACTCCGCACGACCCGGACCTTGGCCCACTGTAAACGGCTTACCATATTCTTTGAGGACAGAAGTCGTTTCCGCTTTGCTACTCGATAACGCAGACTAGTCCTATCTAATCGTCGCCTGACGGCATCGCCGCTAACTCGCTTACTAGACGATGCTCTCGCAGTCTTTGAGCACGACATTGTGCCGAAGCCTTAAATGCCTGCAAAATTAAGGACGGTGCTTCCTCACGTAGTGGTTGCACGCTGGCGGCTCGACCGAGAAGCCTTTTTAGGGCTTCCGGTCTTCACTAGGCTTGTCACGTACGAAAGCGAACGCTTCGTTTTTGACAGAGTAGTAGCAATTCGACCGTGCAAGCGTCCAGCCTCGCACGGCACCAATATTTTATCCCAAACTACATCCTGGCAGTTCGCACTCAGATATCCAATAGTTAGCAAGCAGAACTTACCGCCCGGCTCCGCTTAAGTCGAGGGCACAGGAAAAGCTGCGAATCGAGAAAATTGAGACCGCTTAAATAATCATACATTTGAGAGGCGTATGCGTATTTGCTTTATTCAGCCGGAGACTCCAGGTAGCTGGTTGAATACGAACGTGGGCTATTCAATAATGAGTTCCATGGAGTGCCCGCAAAATGTATCGTTAGCGAAATGCTGAGAAGCCTCAATGCAGTAGCGAGAGCGAGGCTGATGAAACGAAATCGACGTAATTCTCCACCGAATGCGTTGACTTTCCTGTAAATAAGAATTCGACACTTTTAAATTCAAACTAGCATTACTATATTCGTCTTATTAATTGAACGATGATTAATTACTAATTATTAATATATTAATTACCGACTATTAATTAATTTATCATATTTGCGGACACGCGTGTCCGAAAGGATGCAGTAGAATTCCAGAATGAGCTGTCCCTGAAATGATTGGCGTGCTTAACTGGCAGGGATGTAACCGTAACTAAAGTAAGGGCTGAACGTCACTGGCTGTCCCCGCACAGCTATTCATGAGCCGTTCAAACAGTTCTGCAACACGAAGCTGCAACGCCCTCCTTCTGTTTTTCCGAGGTCGAAAGAGCGCATTTCATTAAGCGTCGTCAGCAATTTGTCATTAACTGCTACTCTTATCAGTTTGTACGCACTTATCTTTTTTCTTGGTCATTTACAAATTGTTCGTTAATTAATATTTAGGCATATAGTGATGCAGGAGTTATAGCTGAGTTTCGTCTAAGATGCATGCAAGACTTATATATTTGTGTTGGATGACGCATGCATGGTTATCAATTCATGAATTTTTGGCAACGATACAATGAAGGAGGAGATAATATTATACGAAATGCTCCGACTAGGAATGCCGCGAACTATGGATTTACAAAGTCAGGATGACTGGCTCCTTTCCGTTGAGCCGATGGCTTGGGTCTAATAGATTAATAGTAACAATAATTAAGATAGTAATGATACATCATTTATATAGTATCACACATCTCTGTCCGGGCGCTTTATAATGTGGTGAAATAGAGTCAATCATCGATGATTAACTATATGCATCGTATCGTGCTTAGGCAAGCAGGCAAAAGCACATAAGTATCGTGCTGTTACAAACAGGTTGCAGTGGCTTCCACCTCGGAGTAGCACTAAGCCTCAAACACAGTGCTCGTAACTGTGCTAGTCCATGAACGACACATACAATGCAGTGTATCTCCGTTTGTAACTCCACAAAGCCACAAATACCTTGTGGGTGTCACGTAGGAGAGATTTGTATAGCGTACTCAAAGCCTATGCAGCTTCCTGTACGCATTTGGTAGCAAACAGACTTGATCTCACGCAACAAAGAGATAGTGAGAAGCATAGCTGAGTCAGGAGAGCAGTTGAGGTAGTGAGCTGCACGGAAGTGGCAGCTCCGGACGGCCGGAAAAAATATACCTTAGTCGGCTGCAGGAGATTGGATGTCGTTGCGTTGCGTGAGATATACCGGGAAGCCGAGAACCTTTGAAAACAGCAAGCGACTTGCTGGTGCAGCACCAACGCACGGACAGTAGGTAGCGGAACGCGGCAGCAACGACAAAGAGCGCCGGAACCCCGAGGGTCCACCTCTATAGCACAGAAAGGTCAAATCGAGAGCGATCGAGGGCTTGTAGCGTCGTAAATAAGCTATGGCGTGCAGCAGCTCTCGCACAGCAGCTCTCTCTCTCTCTCTCTCTCTCTCTCTCTCTCTCTCTCTCTCTCTCTCTCTCTCTCTCTCTCTCTCTCTCTCTCTCTCTGAGCACCTCTGGACTACCGACCAGTGCAGCAGGCTAGAACTCAACTCCTGCCCGAATCAAAGCCCAGAGTACAGCTAACTGACTATTAAATTAAACAACTTCGGCTTTAATGCAGCTTAACATTTTGCTATTTCATAAGGGGGTATTAGTCATTGTAATTCCGAAACTGTGAACAATATCCTTGTAGCCGCAATATGGCTGATCTAGCACGGAACAATTTTTATAATAATAATAATAATAAAAAGAAAAATACCACGTTTGTATAATACTTCGTATGCCAGCATGCTAAAGCAGACAAGAAGACAACCAATGGGGCGCTGGCTTGAAGGACTTGTAGCGAGCTTGTAACTTAGCTCCGGTAAGCACGAAAAGCACTCGGGCAGAAAAAAGCAATCGAAACAATAGGGCGCAAATAAGGCTAAGCGGTACAGGTAAATCTTTAACAACGACTTACGCCTGGTGGACGATACATTACCGTCACCATAGCCCAACAGTTCCTTGACTTCAGGCTGGTCTTAGTAACAGCGAAAATAAAAAGAGTGTCGTCCTCAAGGCAGTATCAGGCGGCCACCAGCGAAGGGCTTATTGATCGATTAGTAGGCAATGCAGAGGTGTAAGTTCTAAGCGGTCACTGAGGTTAGGGTTGGCTTTAAAATTAACAGGTTAGAAAAAATTAGCAGCAGTTTAAATACGATTCAATCGGGAGTATGTGTTTTTGCTTAGTAATAATGGTGCGGCACATGTCAGTCTGGTGAGGGAAGCCCCTTTTGGTACCCCAGCGTGTCCTACTGGCGATACGTAAATCTCGAAGCCTTACAGAACGATGCGTTGGACAAGCAATAGTACTACCTCAATGAGCTCGAAAATGCAACAAGCAAGCATGGTTTTACTGGATCATCTGGAAGCTCACAGCCCGACATGCACCTACAGCGACACCCGACACCCGACATGCACCCACAGGGGCCTCACGCGACAGCAGCAAAAGCAATTACAGGGCCATTCGATCGCACATTTTGCGGCTTAGGGACACAAGATTCTCGCGATTAAAAAATTGGTCTTATCTCTCTCGTTCAGTTGTTCATTTCTCGGGTGGCTTTGATTTTGCTACATCTACAACATCATCAGCAAGAGCAGCTTGGGTTTGGTGCACTAATCTAATGAAAGGATTGCTTAGCACGTGAGGGACTGCGATCTATCTCGACTGCCTCCGGCGATTTATAGGATCGCATTATCGTGAGCGCCATTGCTTGTCAAAAAATCTTTTGAAAATATCACGTAAGAGAGAATTAATAAATACCGGCGCAACAGGCTAGATTATACCTCCAGGCAAGAGTAAACCCGGGGTTATAACGGCTTAGGCCATTTAATACCCCGGAGGTATATTATAAAACACACCTATTTAGGACAGCATTTTAGTGGGTCCCTGTGATTCGTCCTTCATGTGTTTATGCGTGCAGACACTGTCCATGCTGCCACTAACCACATTTGCATGCTGACCCTGTGCATGTCACCCATAACCATGTTATTCATTTTGTTTGTTTATCAAGCATGATATGACTCACCATTCAATTGCATTTCCCTTTGCAGCAAATGTAAAGCGCCTAGAGGGAGATGGAGTTCTCTGAGGGCGCTTTATCAAGTGCATCATTATCATTATTATTGTCTAGGTCGCTTTATATTGCCATAGGGCAAACTATACCCCGTCATATCAATAGTTTTTAGCAATACGCTAGTAAATTTGCACGTGATGGCTCACAAATCCGCGCTGGTGCCGAACCTGGCACCTCATTCTCTGCTCCCCCACCGCTCTTATCTTAAAGCAATCATTACTCCAAAATCTCACCTGCCTTGCCTTTTCTACAAACTTTTTCTTAAGTCGCAGTGTTGGCTACCGATACCTATACGCACCGACAGCCCTCGGGCTCTGTGTATGCTATAGAAAACTCTCCAGTGTAGTACTGTGCCTGGTGATTATGACTCTAAACCATTAAAGATAGCCATACCCGTACCAAACTGTGCAATTCTTAGCTGACCACAATTTAATAAGAAATCTTGAAAACTCAGGATTCAATTTCCGTTTGTAATGGCGGCCGCCTGTGCCGCCCTGCTGGTGCGGGATTTTCACTGTTCGGCTTTAAATAAACAGAGCTCGAAGTTGCTTCCAAGTGGTTTTGGCTTCAGCTCGTATTGGTCGGCTGAATTCGAGTTGTAAGTGTCCCGTATTTCAAATTGAAGACCGTCGGCGATTGATATCTCTGCTCTGTAGGACCAAGCTTCACTTCCACACGCCCTTCGTGTAGGCGCCCCAGCCTGTAACGAACGCGCTTCGGGCACTGTTAATGACCACACTAAGTTCACGCCTTTTGACAGCAGCAGGCGTAGAGTACAGGTTAGCAGGAGGGAGGGCAAAGAGCATCAACTTATCAACTTGTCTGAGGAGCAATTGAGTGAGGAAGACGGCCTCTGGCTGCCTGCTTTTATGACACGAGTGTTGATCATTGATATGATTGCTGTGTCGCAGAACCTCATCACGCCGATGCATTCATAATTGCCCCAGTTTCAATTTTCAATTTGAACAAGGGAGCTCGACTTGTCGAAAAAGCTGGGCGATCGTGCCATGTCACGCCCCTTCTTAAGCAACTTGACAGGTCACCTATTGAAAAGCGAAGCAAAACACTTTCATTTAATAAAGATGCACTTGATAAAGCGCCCTATTTAAGGCCCACAACGGCTTAGCGTCCTCCTACCTGTCAGAGTTATTAATCGACTTTGTACCTTGTCGTGTGCTGAGATCATTTGATTCTCCTACCCTGGCCGTCCCACTTTTTAAACTGAAGATTGGAGGCGATCGTTGCTTTTGCTCATTAAGACCTAGAGTGTAAAATTACCTTCAAAGTTCTCTTCGTGCAGCTGTTCTAGCCTGTTATGACGCCGCTACTGGCATTTTTTCTGCCCTGCTTCACTCGTTTCTCTTATTCAATCATATAGGCGGTTTCTTTTATGAATTGACTTCACTTTTATATATCAGCGCACGTTCTTTGTCGGATATTAGAGGAAATTTGTTGTCAATGTTTTCTGTTTGGGTAATTGCCACTGACCAATAATTACTAATTAAGATAGCTAGCTTTAGCGAAAAGGTTTCTTGCTCTGCGCCATCTTTCAGTCGGGTGAATTCTGAACTGTGGTATAGCTTTGCCTAGCCTATTTTACAACCTGGGTATGAAGTGGTCTAGGCCGTTTTAGCCTCGGGGTATAAAATTGCCTGGGCCGTTTTAACCTCGGATATACTCTGGCCTGTTACACCGGTTTGCTGCTGTGAAAATACGTTTTATAGTGCAGGTATGGAAGCAACTGAAAACTGCCTCAAACACGTAGAACTGATTTCGTACCGGAATAAAACAGAAGTGCGTGTAGGCTGGTTTGGCCAAGTGGTTAAGGTGCTCACCTCAAAATAAGGTCCAGATGAATGCATTTTATGACCGAGATCGTGGCTGAATGGCTGATCTGTGTAGCATTTGTGAAGCATCCGAATGGAGACTGAATTCTCTTTTAGCGCTTTGCAAATGAATTACACTCAACCCCGAATTACAACCGTTCAAATTATAAAAATTTGGAGATACAAACTCGGCCATGGTCACGAAAAAAAATTGGATTATGATGAATGTGAGAAAAATTTCAAAATCCATTTGCGGTCAGTAGATTTGACACAGCCGAAACCAGCCGCGAGGTTTAGAGGAAGAGGGAGTTGGTGATCCTTCAGCAAGATCGTCGAACTCCTCCTCACCCTCCTCCCAATAGTACTCAATGTACAGTGCTACAACTACTAGCTTGTGTATATAAAAAATATTCCACATTATTGTATGTAAATAGTTTTATTTACTTGCTACTACTTATTTTTTATCTGTTATGTATTTGTCAAAAATAATTAATACGCTTACCTCTCTAAGACTCCGTCAGAACGCATGTAATACAAAATTACATATACCGGTCTGCACTTAAGAAAGTTAGAGTTACGACAGATTTTCCAGTCCTTATCTATTTCGTAAGTCTGGGGCTGACTGTATAGTCAAACGCAGATTATAGATCTAGCAGAACCAGGGCAGTAGCATTATCACCGTCGTTTCTGCTTCGGATGTCATTTGTCACACGGAGAGGCGAAGTTTCAGTGGTAAGGTGTTGATGCAATACTGATTAGCATGTTTGGCCAATTCATTCTGGTCAATATGTTTCACAAGCTGCCTAGCCACAATAATTGTAAGAATCTTAAAGGGCTGAAGATAGAACGGATGTAGCTGGGCATCTGACTTAAACTCTATCTACACCTGCAAACGTTTGGACTCGAGACATCCTAGACCTTGAGGTAATGCCATTAGTTCTCACTGGTAAGGGGCGGGGACTGGTAGCTGAAGGGAAGGATTGGAGTCTCGATGGCCGGGTTCAAAGAACTAGCGGGCGGTTTACTACTTGGCAGCAGATAGGAGACTTGGAAGGCAGCCGACCAATCACAAACTGACCAAAAAGCACCATTGATGCAGCCTTAAGAGACACGTTGCGTGGGGAGATCAGTCTCTTGGACGGTAAATGTTCGGAATAAAGGAATGTGTTGACAAAAAAAGCTGCACATAGAAGAATGGTGTCTAAAGTTTTGATGAGTTTAATTTAAGCGTATATAGGCAGCAGCAGCAGTATATATTTCTCAATTTTTCAATTTTTTTTCTCAATTTTTGTTTGCTGCCAAACGATACACTGTTCGATCTTCACACTTCTGAGATCTCTCTTGTTGCAAAATAAGAGCGATTGCATCAGCCGCAGCCAGAAAAGTAGGTCAGCTTTGACTTCGAACTGTCCCCAGTGTAGACAAGTATGGTTCGACGCTAGCTCGCACTTGAGACAAGTTCTTGGGCGTCTCGAGCCTGAAAGTTTGCCGGTGTAAATGCATATTCTTTTGCCAGATGATCTTAAAAATTCTACCGTGTGGTTTCTGCTTGCCCTAATCTATTACCACAGTAGAAAAAACTGAGTATATAATTCAATCAGGAGATTAACTTCCATGTAAAGTGGTCGGCTGTGGTTTCCTTTTGATGACCGACTGTTTTCATAAAATTGCACACAGGTAATTGTTAGCGTTAGCGGCCATTAATAGTTATTATAACCATCTCTATCCCACGCCTAAAAAAGTTGATGAGAAAGTTATATACATTTCTTAGTAATTTAGGCTGAGTTCACCAAAGACTTATTACAGTCATCGCAGTGTAGTGGCCAGCCTGAGGGATTCTAAAAATGGACTGCGATTTATGTTGGAATCCTGTCAGTAGAGAAATGTTTAGCAAGTCAGTTGAAACTTACCTGGGTTTCCACGTGTACGAATAATAAGAATAATAACACTCTTGATAAAGCGCCCTCAGAGAACTTAGTCTCTCTCTAGGCGCTTTACATTTGCTGCAAAGGAAACGCGATCGAATGGTGAGCGGTATCGTGCTTGATAAACAACAGGAGTAACGTGGTTAGTGGTGACATGCGCAGAGTTAGCATGCAAGTGTCTTTAGTGGCAGCATGCAGCAGTGTCAGAACGCATAAGCACTCAAACATCATCCGAGGTACCTCTGAAATATGGGGTACCTCAGGGCTCCGTGCTTGGTCCGGTTCTTTTCACGGTTTATACTCTCCCTCCTGCCGATTTGACTTTTGCATGTATTGATGACATCCGCACATGGATGGCAGCACATTTTATTAAATTGAATGATCATAAAACCAACTTAATATATTGGGCAAACCAAGTGTGATTCAGAAATTGGAAAGGTTGACGCTCAAAATAGGCTCTGCCAGGTTATCTCCTGTTGAATCTGCACACATTCTAGGTGTCACGTTCCAAAGTGATCTCTCGTTAAACGACCACATCAGCACCACAGTCAAATCTGCCTACTTTCAGCTACATTTGGCTCCATCCAACATATCAGATCTGCTGCCCCACCAGGTCAAGAATCGTACCACCCACTTTTTGAAATCTAACTGTTTACCTATACCTCGTACAAACCTCAAACCCTTTCGAGACCGTGCCTTTAGTTTGTATGCTTCCAAAGCCTGGAACTCACTCCCGACTTCCATCACGATATCCCCTGACTTAGCCACATTTACACGGAAATTAAAACCGCTCCTATTTAGGACAACATTTAGTGGGTCCGTGTAATTCGTCCTTAATGTGGTTATGCATGCTGACTCTGTACACACTGCCACTAACCACACTTACATGCTAACCCTGTGCATGTCACTCCTAACCATGTTATTCATATTGTTTATCAAGCATGCTATCACTCACCATTCAATCGCGTTTCCATTGGCAGCCAATTTAAAGCACGTCGAAAGAGATTGAGTTCTCTGAGGGCGCTTTTACAAGTGTATTATTATTATTATTAATATGGACAAATCACAGGGACCCACTAAATACTGTGATAAAAAGGTGAGTTGTTTATCTCTTTTTAAATGCGGTCAAGTCAGGGGATGTCAGGACGGAAGTCGGTAACGAGTTCCAGGCTTTGGGAGCATGCCAACTAAATACACGGTCTCCAAAGGATTTGAGGTTTGTGCGAGGCTTTGGTAAACAGTTAGATTCTGGAAAGCCGGTGGTACGATGCTTAGCCTGGTGAGGCAGTAGATCTGATAGGTAGGCTAAAGCCAAAGAATGAAGGGATCGAAAAGTGAGTGACCAAACCTTGAAGTCGATGCGTTGCTTGACTGGGAGCCAGTACAGGTCGGCGAGAAGAGGTATGATATGGTAACTGCGACGCTCACGACAGAAAAGCCTAGCTGCAGAGTTTTTAACCGGATGTAAGCGCCTAATTGCACAGGCCAGTAGACCTGCATGCCGAAGTCAGATGGCGTGAGATCACACGAGTCCTTCTTGAGAAATTGAACAGAATATCTTAGCAGAGACAGTCTGACTCTGCAATACTGATTCTTTCACTGCGCATGCAAGTTTTGTAGGCAAAGATTTATTTTCCGAAGGTGATATGCAAATATCTTCAATTTTAATGATATTATCTTTATTGCCGGCTACCTAGGATTCTCCATGGATTTTTGAAGTGGCTGGAGCCAGCCATCCCCAATTCCACTCTGCCTAGCAAGTGTTATTGTATAGGAATACACATCAATGAATGAGTAATTTTTAGAAGACTTTGAAAGTCATATGTCCGTGAGAATTTCAAGCTAAAGTCGTGGCATCGCAAGTGAGATAAAGCCGAGGCACAATATCTTATCGCACGTCAGGTAATCATTCAGGAAATCCTTGATAAATTGCAATGCACAAGCTTGACCTAGCAGTCATAAGCAGTCTATCCTTGAATCTGCTGTGTGCTAGAATTGATGGGATCAACACTCCCCGAGCAGAGAATGTATTAACTGATCAGGACTAATCTGTAGGCCACACGCAACCTCTTCTTGTACCTGATATTACCAGCCATTTACCGTTATTCGAACCAATTGCATGTACACCGCTGCACACTGCCTCTATTATTACGGCCAATTATCCATATAACTGAACCGTTATTTAATTCTCTGGAATAAAATGGTAAGACATTGTTACTAAGTATGGCAGATTCTTTGATAGTCCTCAAAAATGTAAAATGTAATGCAAAATAATTTCTGAAATTATGACGTCGCTGAAAGAGCAGATTTTAAAGCGGAGCTAATATGGTAATCTAGTGGAAGGTCACTTTAGAACTGAAGACCCTGATTGCAAGCAGAAGATTCAGGAGATATGCTTGCCAAGTCCATTTTAAGGGAATAGTTTTAGATTTATGAGTTACTCAAGGTTTTCTCATAACTATTAAGCTGGTTTTATAGCCATTCAAGGTGAATATATTTTCCACCATCCAATTGAGAATGTCAGCAATAATGTTGCAGAGGCGATTGCTATGGTGGAAGGCTTAAAAGGATCAAGGCACTGGTATAGAAAAATCTACTGTGTAACGCCCACTTAGTTTTTGTGGAGCTACAAATGGAGATACATTATATTACATTACAAGTAAAGCTGTGTGCCATCTCCATAAAAATGAAAGTCCAGATTGAGCTGGGCGATTACATCGGCAAGATGCAAATCGTGAATCGTGAATCGTGAACAGAAGCTGTTTACTCACAGATCTTAGGGTATCCTATACTTCAAAAGCCTCCCCATTGCCAAGTGCCATAAAAACTATAAAATATTTATCTGAGACGAAATCTAAATCACTGCGCCGCAGTGAACTATTTCCCATTAAAGATAAACCTAAAAAGTGATTGGTCATATAGAAAATGAAGTCTCAAGCAGAAATGGACACACCTATTTAGGACAGCATTTAGTGGGTCCCTGTGATTTGTCCTTCATGTGTTTATGCGTGCTGACACTGTGCATGCTGCGACTAACCACATTTGCATGCTGACCCTGTGCATGTCACCCATGTCCATGTTATTCATTTTGTTTGTTTATCAAGCATGATATGACTCACCATTCAATTGCATTTCCCTTTGCAGTAAATGTAAAGCGCCTAGAAAGAGATTAAGTTCTCTGAGGGTGCTTTATCAATTGCATTATTATTATTGTTATTATAATAAATGCACCTGAATGAAAATACTCGACTGATAAGAATGGTTACAGTTGGCGGATGTGGAAACGCATTAATAGATTGTAGTTAACCAGAACCTCTAAGTATGTTACAATACGATCTTGAAAATACTGGATTATTGTACAGGCAGTGATTCATTTCCAGCTTTTTGGGAATCGAGTACTCAATAGCTCTTAGTGGGTTTGATATTTTATTAAATGAGCACATTTATCATAAAACAAGGCAAAATACGTACAGCTAAGTAGATCCTATTACTTATTGATTTTAGGGCACTTGATAACTCGGTTTTGGTAAATTAATTATTACAATAATAATAATGATATGAAAGTTTGAAATTATACTGCAATTCCTTGGAACATTTTAATAGCACTAACTGTAAATGTATTCATTTACAGCACTTAAAGTATTGAAATTTAAGTTTAGTTTGAATAGGAAAATAAATTTCTTAGAACACAGCTAGTTATAAAAACTGTTACCCAGCCGAATAAAATGTCTCGAGAAAGCATATTTTACATGGTGCCGACCGGCTGCGGACGGAGAAAGTTTCAGCTCTTGCTTGGGTTTGAATTGATCGTGGTGGCTGAATCCTTTAGAGAATGCGCTGTATGGATGCTACATGTCGGCCTGAAGGAATTCTAAGCTTACATTTTTTAACAATAAATCCTTCTGCTTTTTTAAAAATCGTCGTTGGCTCAATGAACTCACAGCTTTGCATGAACAAGTTTTTCACACCTCAATAGAAATACACGCAGTGCGTTGCGATGCTTAAATTAGAGGAATACATATGGAGCAAGCTGTGGGGAAAATAAAAAATTGAAAATTGAGAATGCGGTTAGAGAATTAAACAGATGTCGATGACCTCAGAAACATTTGCTGCCTATGTTGTTGAAACAATTTGAGAGGATTGTTCTCTGTACCTTCTCTCTCTCTCTCTCTCTCTCTCTCTCTCTCTCTCTCTCTCTCTCTCTCTCTCTCTCTCTCTCTCTCTCTCTCTTGCCGGTTTGATTGCTAAATACAATCTAGGCTGCACTTCTTTGCAAGTGGCACTCAGCCGTTCTTTACAGCCGTATCTTTATTCCTCCCAGCCCCCCAGCTGGTCAAAGTCTTTTAACTTCCTTGCTGCCGGTATTGCTGGCATCCACACATAGATGGCAGCTAACCGTCTCAAAGTGCATGATGATACAATCAATTTACTAGCTAAGGGAAAATGAAGTGTGCCTCAGAAATGGAAAAAGTTAACGCTCATCATCGGCTCTTCGGGCATATTTCCTGTTGCGTCTGCACGAAATCTTGGTGCTCTGTTCCAAAGTGAACTTTTACTATACGATCACATCAGTTCCACAGTCAAGTCTGCCTACTTTCATCTACCTAACATTTAAAATTCGGGATTGTTTAGGCTGGGATAACATATCCAGATTGGTCCATGTATTTGTGACGTTCCGTCTTGACTTCTGTAACTCACTGCTTTCTGGTCTAACGTCTGTGCAATCAGGCGCTTACTTTTGCTGCGAAACTCTACCGCTAGGCTTGTTTGTCGTGAACGTTTCGGCTGCCACGTCACACTACTTCTCGCCGACCTGCACTGGCTCCCAATCGAGCAGCGCATCGAGTTCAAGGTTCTGTCACTCACTTATAGGTCCTCTTATTCTCTTGCTTCAGCCTACTTATCAGAACTACTCCACCAGGCTAGGTATCGTTACACCCACTTTTGTAAATCAAAATTTTAAGCTATACCCCGTACGAATTATTTGGAACGATAACGAATTATAAATTAAATTATATTATAACTATATATATATTAACTATTATTAACTATAATTAATGATTAATTAATTATATTATAATATTATTTTTATATAATATACTATATTATATTATTACAATATATATATATATATATATATATTATATAATACCATATTATATTATATATTATAGCTATATAATAATAATAATAATAATAATAATTTACTTGATAAAGCGCCCTCAGAGAACTTAATCTCTCTCTAGGCGCTTTACATTTGCTGTAAAATGAAATGCAATTGAATGGTAAGTAAAATCATGCTTGAAAAACAAACGAAATGAATAATATGGTTAGGGGTGACATCCACAGGGTCAGCATGCAAATGACCATGGTTTTCGATTGCATTGTGAGCCGATCAACACAAATTTCACCACTTATGCTCAACACAGCACAGAGGTCGAGCACAACCATTTCCACCACATACGAGAAATTCGCACCAACAACTAAGCGCGAGCAGAGAAACGTAAGCTCGATAAATAATTATAAATTATAATATATATAATATATATTATAATACATTATAGCGAATACGTTGGAGACCCTGGCTTTAATTCGTATGCTTACAAAGCTTAGAATTCACTCACCACTGACGTCATGATATCCCCTGACTTGACGACATTTAAAAAGAAGCTAAAACGCACCTGTTTATTGCAGCCTTTTGTGGGTCCTCGTGGTTAGTTCTTTTTGTGGTTATGCGTGCAAACACTGTGCATGCTACCGCTAACCGTATTTACATGTTGAAACTGTGCATGTCACCTCTGTACATGCTATGGTTGCTGACGCTGTGCCTGTTATTGAAATTATTGATTTGGTTGTAAACGTCTTTCATCTTCCCGTATCTGCGTCTACTTTTCGCTGTTACTTCGAGTCCGGAGTCCTGCTTCAAATAGCTAGTTTCACCAGTCTTGATCAGCAGGCAGCAAATTTAAGCACTCGATACTGGCGGTATTACTTTGCTAATGATACAGTTCGGAGGGTCTTGCGGGTATGTACCACTTCCCCTGTCTCCCGATTTCTGTTACCCTGGAATACATTTATGAGTCTGAACTTTCGCGGCGCCAACTGCGAAGAAGCCAATCTTCTTCGAGTGAAAATCCATATCCTAGGCAAAGGCAATGGTGGCAATCTCACCGCCATGTTCTATTTGGCTTGTCAGCAGTACCACATATCCGAACACTACGCCCACCAACAGAGGTCAGTGGTGGGTTCTATGGATGACTCTCTGGGGTGGTTCAAAATAATACCTATCTGTCAAAATTCATTACCTATAACAGCGAGTGTGCCAAATGGTGCTGGAATGTGTAACTGCACAACCGCACCTACTCGTAGATAAGCGCCGCAAGAATGCAAGACTGGGCGGTGGTAACTGGCGATGTAGGTTACCACCAAGTAGGCAAACGACTTTTTTCAACGAATTGCTGAGCCTGGCCTGATGAAAAAACTCATAGTCACAGTCAGTGAGAAGGCATGCTGATGACAGACAGCATTTTGCTGACGATACGTGGTAGTGCCTCTGTTTACCATGACTTCGACTATCAGCCCCGAGGCGAGTCACCAAACAGACTGTCGAAGCGGCATCTTAGTTATAGGTGACAGCGACTATTTATTTGATAGTACTATTACCATACACTCAAGGATAAAGAGCGCGTATGGCGACAAACTCCTGTGAGGTACAAACCGATAACAGAGACTGCTAACTAGACCGAGTACCTGGCCGATTGCGACCTTTCCTCGTGCAGCTTGGCAATGACTCTCGCAGAAAAGTTAATTCAGGCCAGTGACGTTAGCTCACACCGATAAGCCAAAAGTACCAAACCATACTTTACTATGCTGTCGCGCGCCATGGATCTTAAAAATATTCACGTAGATACTATATCGAAGATGTACGTGTGCGTCGAGATGTTCAGATAAACGCGAGGGTTTGCAAGTCTCAATGGTCAGCCTTTACTTATATTATGTGGCTGAATAATTTCTGTACCTGGCGGAATTATTGTTGAAAACCATGCAAGAGTGATAGAGATCGCACATTTTAAAAATAATATTAAGTTAATAAACATAGATTGATCAAGAGATGTGAATTCTTACTGGACGGTAGAATGTGACCAACAACAGGACAAGACCGGGACGAAAACGTTCAACACTTGCTGACCTAGAGGTTCCTACCGAAATTAGTATTACAGTTTCAATTTTAAATACATAAGATAAGTCAATGTAGCTGATAATTTTCTTAATAATAATTACCGATGGCGGTAAAATCTGCACACTGAGACAATATGTTAACTGCAAAAGGAGAGTAGCGTTTCGTGACTACGGTTACAACCACAGTTGGTGCCTGCAAAGACAAGACTTAGAAATCCCTAATAGCTCATGCTTTCGTGCTAACACTATCTTATCTGTGCAAACTACTCGCTCTTCCAATGCGCTCTCGCACAAGCGCTGTTCGTCTGTCAGTCACCCCACCGTTCCTCTTGCTAAATGAAAATCTTTTGATGACCTTCTTTCGTATGCACTGAAAGTCTGGTGCTCGCTTCAAGCTTCTGTAACCGCTTCCATTGACTATTTCATCATTTGAGTCTCAGCTAAACATGTACCTGATCCCCTCAACTTTCACTGCACCTCAGTGAACTAGTCTTTTTTGTGCTTCTGTGCCTTCAGTGCTTGCATGTGCGTGATAAGGCAAAGCACTGGAGCAGACTTCAACCGGGCAGTATTTCACTATAAGTAAGTGCCATTTCCTTCTTACCTATGGTTAATCGCTGATAAACATGTCATATACGAAAAAAATTCTATCTGTAACTAAGAAGCTGCAAAGAAGAAGTCCAAAGCAAGTGATAGTCGTGAGAGATGACTTCCACTACCGTGTTAATTCTAATTAAAAAAAATGTTTCGTGTGTGTGCAGGACCTACTGCAAGCGTCTTAGCAATCTTCTAGCATCACCGGCTAGTATAAATAAATAGATAAATAAATAAATAAATATATAGGGTCCCCATCCCTATAATCAATTCGGTTTTTAGTCAATAATTTAGTATATTGATAGTACTACTACGACTGTATATCAATTATGATTCAAAAAAGGGGAAGATAATTTACTAATTTGCATATGTAACGTATCGTACGAAAAAAATACGAGCTGATTCAAGAGATTCTTTTGAATGGCGTCAGAAGAGTCTTTACGGCTGTCTCCACCACTTGCAGCAGCAATAAGGGATCGCCCACTATAGGATTCGAACCCAAGACCTCGGGACAAAGGTCGTGAAAAGCAACCGCTCTACCTATTGTGCCATCACGGTAATGCATTTTCTTAGTTGAAAATGAGCATGGAAATGCTAAAAATCCACAGGATTATGAACTGAAATTTTTTTTCAACGGTTGGCCATGACATTCCAGCAGCTTGTGCTCTGCACTAAGACTGCCTTTGCAGTCGCGCGAATTGGTGACTGGCGGTCCTGGCGCTTTCCAACTTCCGCCTGGACCAGCTGCATTGGTTCATTGAGAAGCTATCCAAATGAGTGCGACTGACCGAAAACGGAGCGCCTTCATTTGGGAAGCAGTGGATTTGCATAAATAGAATCTACCGTGATTCTTCACGGGGCTGTGGTTTCCGCCCGTCATTGTGGACCGACGAGTTTTCTTAGGAATGAATTGGGAACAACAAGGAACAAAGCAAGCAGAATATAAGCACAACTCTCGTAGACAACAACGAGAGGAACAAGCACAACAAGAAGCCGTACGATGTCACTGCCGGAACTCAACAGAAACACCACATACGACAAAATCTACAGCCGGAAGAAACTCTCTAAGCGCCTTGAAAGAGATTGAGTTCTCTGAGGGCGCTTTATAAAGTGCATTATTATTATTATTAAATAGAAGCCCAGGAGCTTCATGCTGTCAAAGCTTAGCGAACGCCCCACTTATGACAAGGTCAAAAACCGTACTAGACGGTGGATAGGATTCGAACACTTCACGACCCAGATCTTGGTGTGGAGTACTTACCAAATAGTAGGTCGGGCTCACTAGCTAGGTTGTACTTGCAGCTAGGTCAGCGAACATTCAGGCTTCTAATATGGTGCAACTCTGTAATTTCGCGTGATTTTTTTCGGTCATAAGCTATTATATGATAAGCGTATATAAGACAAATCTAAATCCAGCTTATAAAATATACTTTTACTTATACGTTCATATTAAATAAATAAATAAATAAATAAATAATACATATATATATATATATATATATGTATATATATATGGAGAACGCTGCGTGACACTAGTTGCAGTGCAGGTCACTGACATTCATCCCACTTCCGGTCCGCATTGTGACTCTTAATAGAGTTTGGCACATATTATTTAGTAAATTGGAGAGGAATAAATTCGGATTAAATTTGATATGGCAAACTTAAATTTTGTTTTATTCTCTTATTCTCTGTGTTTCTCCAAGATGAAGACCTTGTGGGTGATTGAAAGATGAAGAAGAGCAAGCACTTCGAGGTGATATTGTCAGTATTGCAAATTTGGCCGGCTCGATCGGCCAAATTGTGACTGTCTCTAGTTTACTTGCAGTTCCTGAACTATTATGGCTCGGAATCGGCTAAGTCATAATCGATGGATTATGACGGCCAGGAACAAGTTATGAGATTATTCATTTTTGGGTGGCATAAAAGGCCAATTCATCTTGTAGCCCAATTCTTGCAGCCCAATTCTTGTAATAGTCAATCATTTATGCTCGCTGGTCACGCAGTAGTTAGTTACTTGCATCCGAGGTATTGAGGTGGTTGAAAGTTCAGTGGCAGTTCAGCCGGGTGAGGTTCGAGAGTTTTTATAAGCCAAGGCTGATTATGGAAGCCTGTAACTCGCCATCGCTTTTGAATAGATTCTCTCTGCTACGGATACTTACTTGCTATCTAAAGATATGGGCGCTCTACACTGTTACTTGGTTCAGCTTGTGTCGTCATGCTTACGTTTATATATATATATATATATATATATATATATATATATATATATATATATATATATATATATATATATATATATATATATATATATATATATATATATATATATATATATATATATATATATATTGCATAAATCCTTCCTGTTACTCATTGAGCTTGCTACCACCAACCATTCGATCGTGTTTACTTTGCAGCAACTGTAAAGAGCCTAGAAAGAGATCGAATTCTCTGAGGGTGCTTTGTCAGAGGTATTATTATTATTGTTAATGCCGCAGCACTTACAAATCGCGAACTTTGATATGAGGCTCAGAAATTTATCGGCGTTTGTCGCCCATTGGCAGGGGATAGCACCGTTACAAGCTCCGTGTTTGAGGCCAAGTTCAGTCTGTACGTAGAAACGGCTACACTCGATTGTAACAGTATTTCGGGCTCGGATTAGAGCCAGTGGCTAATAGTTTAGCGGATTTAAAAGCCTCATTTATATAGCAGCAGAAGAGCATGAAACCTCTATCACCATGCTTTATCATTATGCTTGCAGTTGGCAATATAGGAACGCCCACCGCAGAATTCGAAACCACGATCTCGCTTGCGACGAGCAGTGAGCACAATTTACCTCCTGGGCCAAGAGCCACGGGCAAGTACGTAAGCGACTCGGAAACAACCACCAGGTCCAGAGTGACATTCATTGTCCGCATCAGAAAAAATTCCCTGAAGGCATGCAATACATACTGACTGGATTAAATACGTAGCCTAAATTCGTCTTCTATCGTTCGCTTCCAATAAGTGCCTTGGCTGAGAATTTCTCGTGGTATTCCGCTGGACTGCAAGAGGCCTGCTGTCGGCATCGACGGCCTGCTAAGCGTCGCATCATTAATTACTTTCACGGATTTAGAAATATACTTCTGAAACTTCGGCGACTTATAATAATAATAACAATGTACTTGATAAAGCGCCCTCAGAGAACTTAATCTCTTTCTAGGCGCTTTACATTTGCTGCAAAGGGAAATGCAATTAAATGGTAAGTAAAATCATGCTTGAAAAAACAAACAAAATGAATAACATGGTTAGGAGTGACATGCACAGGGTCAGCATGCAAATGTGGTTAGTGGCAGCATGCACAGTGTCAGCACTCATAAGCACGTGAAGGACGAATCACAGGGACCCACTAAATGCTGTCCTAAATAGGTGTTTTTAAGTTCCTTTTAAATGTGGTCAGGTCAGGGGATGTTCTGACGCAGGTCGGGAGGGATTTCCAGGCTTTGGGAGCATACGAACTAAATGCACGGTTTCCAAAGGATTTGAGGTTTGTACGAGGTATTTCTAGACTGTTGGATTCCGAAAAGCGGGTGGTACGATGCTTGGCCTGATGGGGGAGTATGTCGGAGAGATAGGCTGGAGCCATAGAATGAAGGAACCTAAAAGTGAGCGACAAAACCTTAAAGTCAATCTGTTGCTTGACTGGTAGCCAGTGCAGGTCGGCGAGAAGTGGAGTAATGTGGCAACTGCGACGCTCACGACAGACAAGCCTAGCTGCAGAGTTTTGCACCAGCTGCAATCGCCTGACTTGTCTAATAGAACTTGCCTTACGTACTTGCTGTTCACTGCTCGCGGCTGCTATGACCCACGCAACAAAGCAGGTACAAATAAAATTCGTCACTCGCAGGAGTTCATAATATAATAATAATATAATTCATTTGTATAGCGCCATAAGATTACTTAGTCTCTATTCAGGCGCTTCACATTTGCCACTGGGCTCGAGCAAATGACTTCGGTCAGACCTTGGTCAGGGCGAACACCTTAACCACAGGGTCAATCCAGCGCGGCAGTCATCAGCTGCTTGGGATATTGCTGATATTATTCTTGCATAGCACTTATAATGGTGATCCATTCTTGTGATACGCTGTAACGTGGTGGAAGCATGCAGTGGTAATGCTTCCACGCACTGCAGCCGAGGCGCTAGCAATCGTATCCATATGCAAAGAAAAGCGTATTGATGTATGTAGGCGGCTGCAATAGGACACTCTGGTTTGGACCGATTGAACCAGTGTGCAATTTTCTTTTAAAGGTTCTTCGCTGCAATATAGGATTCGGTTTCGCTAATAGCTACCTACAACCAGTAGAGTATCCAATTGGTTGGCGACTCTATGCTTCTCTTATCCGAAGATACAGTTAAAAACTTCGAAGTAATCTTAAAAACACATTCAAACCTTATTCTTCACTGGCTAGCTATTCATTGTATGTTGTGTGCAGCCTTTGCTGAAAGAGCTACGATGGCTCCTAGTTGATTAGCGGATATAAGTAAAGTTCCTAGGCTGACCAACAAGGCCCGCCATGGCTTGGTTCCTTCGTGCCTAGCTGAAATGCTGCGCCAATTTAAGCTTTCTCTTGCCCTCAGGTCCTATGTGGACAATAAATTAGCTGTTCCATACTTTCGCTTAAAACTGTTACGACGGAATCTTCTTGATCTGAAGATCCTAAACCTAGGAGCTCACTTACTCAATTCTTAGGCAACGAGACCCGCTCTCCTGCTGCCGATTGAGGTACATCCTTCAAGCCTTTATGAGCTGCTCCTGCCATGCTCGACTCTCCTCTTCGACTGCCCTACTGACTCAGCAATGCTTCTTACTTTCTCTTTGCTGTGTGAGATGAATTTGATTGGCTACCACATGCGTACCGAGAGTCACTTAGGGTTTGAGTGTGCTACAGAAAATTCTCCGGCGTAACGCCCACTTAGTCTTTCTTGAGTTACCGACGGAGATACATTACATAACACTATATTATTAATATATATTATAATAATAATTATAATATATTATTATTATTATTATTATATTATTATAACAATAAATTATTTACCATACGTTAAGAAAGGAAGGAAGGAAGGAAGGTCGGCTAATCCAACAGCATCATTTATATGGCGGCAGAAGAGCATTTGCTTCTATCAAGCCTGCTTGCAGCAGGCAAAAAAGATTTCTTGATGCACGACTCTAACCCACGGTCTGGGCCGTGAAGTGAATGCACCTTACCGTTAGGTTCAGACCTTGGTTAAGCTGATTGCACCATGTCTTTCGTGGACTACTTACTAAGACAATCCCTTTTGATGGTATGGCTAACTAATAATAGAACCTCCGTGGCAGACTGTTGGACATAGCTAGAGGGTCGAGTTGGCCCTGGCTTCACTTACGTAGACCTGAAGGGGAGTGTTGAGCGCCATCACCGACCGCCGACGTGCCCTTTAACCTTTCTATTATACGCTGCCTCTGGCTAGATCAAATTCTGCCCATGTTGGCTGAGTCCTGGTTTTGCCTGTGAATACAGTGCCACGACGTGGTAAGCACTAAATAGGTCATAGATCATACTTAGTTTATGATACTTTAAATAAGTTTAGTAGTACATTAGTGGATATGTTACACTCTCTCACAATTTTACTGTGAAGATGTCACTCAATTTAATGGTATCTGATAGCCTTCAGCCTTCTCCGAGTAAACAAAGTTGGTCATTGCGTCTCTTGGGTGACCCAGGTTCTTAGTCAGACTCAACGATGGGATAAGGTATTGAGGCGATTTCGCTTTAGTCATGTATGAGTCAATGACAAGTAACTGCTCATTCAAGTAGTAACATGTCAAGTAGTGACATGTCAAGTAGTGACATGAGGAGCCGATGATAGCACCACTTGTCTGGACCAGTGAAAGGAAAGAACCTCAAGAAGCTCCGAAAGCCAATTGATGAGTGACACCCTTCGACTATAGCTCCACGTGCTCATCAGCAAGGATTAGTATTGGACTGAAATCATTTCGTCGACGTACGGCTGGACCCAGCATGTCGTTTAGCAAGATCTCCACGGCGGCAACGGGGTGATAAGTGCTGACAGCTCCTACTCGCCTTTCAGTCGCACCTGGGCGTTCAAAGATTAACTGTCGGCTTACAGGTGCAGCACTCGCCGAGTGCTGGACACTCGGCTTCTGATCGTTACTACAGCCCGGCGAATTATTACATCCGGCGTGTCTCAGCCATGAACGAGGTAGGACATGCTGGGCTGCCGAAAACTCTCAGCTGCACTCACCTGCATGTTGAATCGGCCAATATTGTCATCCTTGCCCAGACAGCCACGTGTGACTAAATAGCATGCATATTCGCACATCGAATCCACCACACTGATCTGCACGAAACCCAGTGTGCATTTTCAGTAATACAAAGCTATCACGGATTTCCATTTCCCCCTACAAGTCACTCTGTTGGCCCTCTACCTGAATGTGCTACAACATATCCGACTGTTAGTCTCTCACATAGTCGATGCCAGTCTTTCAATATGTCAGTCTATCTGTCTACGTGTTTCTTTGTCAATGTTTCAGCTACCTGCTTATCTGTTTGCGTCTCTGCTTTTTCGCTTAAGTACAGCACATCTCTACCGGCATGCTTACTTATCTAGCTGCTTGTTCGTCTAGGCTTCCGCCAGTCTGCCCCAGGCTGAATACTTTTGCGTACTCGTCGGTCTCATCTGGTTGGTGCCAACAAAAAAAGATCTCGCCACAGAGCCAATCTATATGTCACAACGGTCTTTTGCTGTTCGTTTGAAAAGAGCAGCTTTGACCTACACACAGTCGCAGAGACAACATACAGCGTCACCAGCTACAAAATGCATGAAAAAAACAAGCACTAAACGTGAAGCAAAAGCTTCAAATCGAGCTAGATTTTCAATTGCCCGCCTTGGCATCAGAGACTCGTAGACATTGTAGAGGGAGACGAGGCAAAGCAGTTCTCAGTTAACCTAGAAAGCATTCTGCGTGCAGCTTAGCACGAAATTAGCATTACAAAAATGCATATTCATTCAGCTAGCAAACCGGGATTCGGCTTGAGCATTTCAGTGGAAATTGAGACTGGGGTGTTAAAGTCCTGTACTCACGGTCAAACGAAAAGTTGTTTCGATTGCTCCATCAGAAAAGTGCTGTACCGTAACCCTAGAGATTTCTGCATCTCTCTCGATTGAGGTGACATTTTATTTCCTCGTTCAGTCTCACAGTGGACGGCCTCTTGTCGCTCTGCTTATTTCTAAATTTCAGTGAAGATTTTTAAGTTTGCCTCTAGGCTGCCTCATTTGTCCCTCGTCTTGGCGGTATGCTCTTTGAAGGCATTCAATATATATCAAGCTTGCAAGCTAGCTCCGCGCACTAAAAATAATTCAGTTATCTCACTCTCCCTCTTCCTCTGTCATTCACACTCTGTTCGTTTCTTTCCCCCTGTCCGCTCTATCTCTGTAAGCGCCTCACTCTGTGTCTGTCTCAGGTAGTCATCAATGACAGCAACATCATGGCTAAAATAAAACGCACTTTTTTAATCACATGCTAAGTAGAGTAGTGAAATTTTAGCGATAATAGTGGATCCCGAATAGACTCAGGGTGCATCGCGGCATTTATTTCGGTTTAAATTCAAGTTAGGGAAAAGTAACCTAGTTTACTATCTCATTGCCTTCAAAAATTGAAAGAGCTATCTCACAATTTCAGCTAAGCCTTCTCATCCTTTGATTCGCGGTTTGTTTTAGTGGACTGAAAAATACAAGCTTTCCGACTGTATATGCGGGAATGCAAACAATCTTAGTATGTATTGGTATTTAATTTGAGAATTATAATTTATGTGGACACGAAATTCCAAAATTTCCTCGCGTCGTTTAAATTATGAACAGCAGTAGTAGTAGTTTGACTTAGGGGTTTCATAATATGCTGCTTGATTATAATAGAAGACGCAGCTAAGCCTGTGCTTTTTCAGCACTTGGACTTTGTGTTTGAACGAGGAGTGATAGCTGTCTGAGTGGTGCTGGGGCTTCAATGAAACAATATTGCTACCGCCGAAATGTCTAATAAGTTTCCGCATTGCTTGGCAGCACATTATTATTTCTTTCGAAGAATTTGCCACTGCTCCATGATCGTTGATGCATACATTAAGTGAGCCTGGTTTAATCCTAATGATCCAGTTGTATACACAAATTCTGCTTAAGTTGCCATAGCAGACGCGTGCACGAACGAAATGCATCGAGCAGTAACAATAAATCCTACAATTCCCGTGATGGAAGAAACCTAGTAAAATCCATGACTAAACGCTTTGCTAAGCCTAGCCTCCAATCTCGACTTCCAGCTTCGGATTCGTCTGCGGGCATGTCTGCAGCTCGAAGAGAACTACAGTTGCTTAATTTGAGACTACACACACAAAAGGAAGTGCCTGATCAAGTAGGCGAGCTTATCAGATCGGAAAACCAGGCTGGCATCCAAAGTCGCATCCATCAGCGTTTATAAAGTCCCTCAGCATAGATTCGGTTAATTTTGGTTATTAGATTGGTTGCCTCAATTTTGACAGCAGGGTTGTAATAATAAAGCAATAATGATAATCAATGCATTTGTAGAGCACCCTAAGGGAACTAGGTCTCTTATTTTGCACTTTAAATATTCTGTAACGGAAGCGTGTCAATATGGTTTGTGATAACTGGCACCGCGCCTGGAGGCGCACACCCAACAAGAACAATTGAAACTGACCTGAAAAATGCTGTGAGCAATGGATGCGTCTTTTGCTTCTTTCTAAATTTCGTCAAACCAGGGGATGTTCTGACACGAGTTGGGAGTGAGTTCCAGTCTTCGGCAGCATGAGAACATAAGGCATGGTCGCCGTTTGAGGTTGGTTTGAGGCTCAGCTATTTGAGTTAGAAGAGCGGATCGTACTACGCCTAGCCTAATCGGGAGAGAGCTTGGAGCAGTCTAGGACCTGCACAGCTAAAGCTTCTGTCGCCAACGTCTTTAGGCGGAGGAATGGAACAGCTAATTTATTGTCCACACAGGACCTGAGGTCGCGAACAGGCTGAAACTGGTGCAGCAGTTCAGCTAGGTACGAAAGAGCCAAGCCGTGGCGGGCCTTGTGGGTCAGCGTAAGAACTTTGCTCTGAATCCTTTGCTCAACCGGCATCCATCCTAGCTCTTTTAGCAAATGAGAAACGTGCTCAAACCGCTGGGACTTAAAGACTAGCCTTGCAGCCATATTCATAGTCGGCTGCAGTGGCCTAATAGCTTTCTTTGGCAGCCCAGCCAAAAGGGAATTACAATGATCAAGCCGAGACCGAACTAAGGAGCTAGTTAAATATTTTACAAGCAACTTTAGGAGACAGCTCCTAATCTTGGATAGGGATCGGACGTGATGGCTAGCTGTAGAAGCAGTCTTCTGAATGAAGCTTTTAAAATTAAGGCAGCTGTCGAAAACGACACCTAAATTTCGAGCACGTGGTGATGGTCGCACAACAGCATCACCTACTAAAAGAGCAAAGCCTTTAAATCCAGCCACACGCTTAGGGTGTCATATGAGCAGCAGTTCGGTTTTATTGTCATTTAATTTCAGGAAGTTTGCCGACATCAGACCGATCGTTGTTCTCAATCGTTCAAGTAGAACCTCGTGATCAATGGTGTCGAAGGAAGCTGACAGACCTAGCAGAGCTAGGGCAGTGACATTCCCGACATTGTTGCCACGTAGAATGTCATTTTTAACACGGAGGAGAACAGTTTCAGTGGAGTGCTGCCTCTTGAACCCTGATTGAAATGTTTCTGACATTCCATTATTTTCAATATGTTCAACCAGCCGCTTAGTAACAATTCTTTCAATAATGTATAATAATCTATAATAATAATCTATAATGATCTCATCAATAATCTTTGATTAGAAAGGAAGAAAGGAAACTGGGCAATAGTTTGCAAGGACCTCTGTGTCTAATCCAGGCCTTTTAAGAATGGGTATAACGATTGCAGATTTGAAGGACTTGGGGACGACCCCTTTTCCCAAAAAAGCATTAAAAATCTTGGTTATGGCAGGGCTAAGTTGGTCTGCTAGTGAAGACCACAGAGATGAGGGTATATGGTCTTCAGGAGACGAGCTCTTTTTGCTAGACCTTATTAAGGTGGTCACATCGCATGCAGAAACATCGGAGAACCTTTTAAGGAAGGTCACAGGTTGTGGAACCGCGATTGCTTTAGTCGGATGGGGCTTAATGGAGGCAGGAATGTGCACAATTTTTTAGTAAAGATGGCGAAAACGTTTCGGCTGAGCCCTTAATATCTAGGGAGTCAGACCTCACAGCATTGGCCAGTAAATGGTTTACTGTCTTATAAATCGTTTTAGTGTCCGACTGGCAGGAATTCAGCTTTCAAATGAAAAAAGAAGCCCTAGTTTTGTAAGCTTTCGGTGCAAAGTGGTGCAACGTAGACAAAGTAACTTTCACGACAGATAAGCCTAGCTGCTGAGTTTTGGATCAGCAGTAAGCGCCTTATTACACAAGCCTGAAGACGTGCATGCAGTGAGTTAAAGTCAGGATTTCACAAATGCCTGGGCCAACTTAGATTTAGTATTCATTTCTAAGTAGGCCCACATTTTTGCAATGTTGCAATCAATATGTTATAATCAATAATACAATGTTGCAATGTTACAATTGCAATTTGCAATCTTAGCTGAAGTTAGACAAACTTGATTGTGGTACTGATGTGGTTGGCTAGACACATGTCACTTTGGAGCACAACGCCCACTGTCCCACATATGCTACTTGAGGTAATAGCACATTTGTAAAGCACTGTCAAAGAGAACTCGATCTATTTATAAGAAATTTACATATGCTGAAGAGGAGTCGTGATCAAATGGTTAGTGGTAAGACGTATAATGTCAGCAAGCATAACATTGTTAGATGTGATATGCACACTGTCAACATGCACAACATAGTTAGTAATATGCTGGCTGAGCCCACGGCCAGTGTTAAGTCTTGTAACTTGTGAATAGCATTACGTTTGTCCCTAATTAGTATGATGGGTACGATTTCACAAACACGTGAACTAGCTTGGCTGCCATACTATTTCCTAAGCGGGCTGCGATTTAGGCTGTAGTTCATTGATTCTTAGCCCATGGGTAAGGTGCTCGCTCACTTCACGGCTCAGATCGTGAAGTCAAGTCCTGCAATGAGCAATGACCCTTTATTACCCGCTGCAAGCTGTTTTTGCTGATAGCCGCTTTTGCTCTCCTCCCGCTATACACGTGAGTTGTTAAATCAGATAATCATTTTTAGTCAAAGTCAGGCCGGTGTGACAATGAAGAGAATTTGCTCATCTAACGACAAGTGGTTTTGACATAGCATGTCTAAATAGAGAGCATACGTCACGAGAGTAATGCTGGCTGAATATATTTTGAGGGGGAGGTATTCCAACTTTTCGGTGACACTAGGTTTAACAGTATCAACTGGGTTGATTTTATCGCCGTCAAGCTTCTGGAAGTTAGTAGCAATCCAAACGCAAATTATTTTGACGCATGATTTAAAGGAATTAAGTGAGTCGGACAAAAAGCGAGGCTTGAATTCAAATCCAATTTTTATGTACCAAGGAAAGAATTTGTAGTAGTCCTGAAGAGCCTGTGCAATTTCTATCCATACATGTATGGTGCTCGGGTCGTGATAGAAGCACCGACCGTGGTGTCCTAAAATGACTTCATACACTCCAAAACTAAGAGGAACAAGTCTTTCGGTGAGTTGGACATGCGAGCTAACATAATTGTGAGATATGACATCCCGTTAGAGCTGCCGACGATAAGGCTCGTCGTGGAAAATTGATCCCGTTAAATGCAAGCTTTGTGCCAGTAATGAGAGCTGCCAAGGTATCACTTAAGGCTATCAGCACGGGCGGCGATGACGGTGAGGGCTTTTTGGTTATGATGCTAAAACAGGAAAGCGAATACGACCTTCTGCTGCTGATGCAAAGGGTAGGCAAAAGCAGTTTGCACTGCGCGTGGCAAAGTGTCTCGTCCGGAAGCAAAACCACTATATTACTTGCCACTATGGGACGTGCTTAGACTTCCAACAGGAGGTATCACCGAATATTCTGATACAGCTTGGCGGACCATCGTTTCCAAGAAAGTTAGCCCACAGTTCTGACAGAAGCGCACAACAAGCCTGCTGGCAGGAATTTCAGGGTTAAGAAGACACTGATTTATTTGAGGTAGCGTTTCTAGTTCGTTAGCATTCGCAAGGATATCAAGCAGTTAGGTTCTAATCCTGCCGGGCAGGTTATACTATTCCTTTGCAGCAAATGTAAAGTGCCTAGAAAGAGATTGAGTTCTCTGAGGGCGTTTTATCAAGTGCATTATTATTATTCTTATACTAAGAAAGCTTCGATGTCGGATTGTGGCTGGTACAATCGATTTCATGTGGCAACAAGAGAGACCTCGGAACTGCAAAGGTCGTACAGTTTCTCGTTTGGCGGCAAATGAAAATTGAGCAATCTATTGACACGTATCTGCTGCTGTATATTTACGCTTAAATACAAGTCACTGACATTTCAATTGAATTGGGAAATTAAAATTGAATTGAAAGTTGGAAGATGTCACTCGTCGCCTCCTCAAACATAGACATCGAGTTAGGCCACGGAATAGATGGACATGAGTCCTGTGTTGATGTTCTTGAGGGGCAAGAATCCAGAGGGGATGCCGCAACTATAGACTATTTGATCTTGTCTATCTTGCTGACAACGAAGCTGGAGAAGCGATCCGCTAGGTTGCCATAAAGATCACTTGGTAAGGATCTAATATGGGCGCGGTTAAGGAGATGGTTGATGGTAGACATTAGCCTTTTTGCAGGGTGCATCCGCGATTCATCAATATTTTTGTCGCAGCTGGATTTGGCGTTTGCTAGGATCGACTAGTACAACCTACAGTAAGTCTTCGTATGCCTGAAGATGGACAGTTAATCCTGATCTTATATTAGGCTTTCTCAAGCCTGCGCTTACTATACCTAGCTAGTTTAATGTCTACGGTAAACTATAAGCCGTATGAGTGACGGCGCATATTAGTGTTAACAAGTGCGGCAGCGTTTTCGTTGGCTATTTTAGAAACTTGCCTAGAGCTTACGCGAATCTAGACCAGGAGACCACCACCACGTTTGATAGATTTACATGGGATATTTTCTATGTTTTTGGCAGGCTTTTTGAATAAGGCATAATCTAATAATGGCAGTAATTTAAAACAGCTAAGTCTTTAGAATGCTTCAAGCAACAGGATATCCACAAAAGTTTTGCTTAGCCTCTACAATTTTGCAATGCTACAATCTAAGAATTATGGGCAAAACCCAGTGTAATCTGACATTCGGAAGGCCCACCTTCAAGATTGGTTCATCTAGCATCACTCCCGTGACTACTTTTCATAATCTAGGAGAGCTAGTCAAAGTGACTAGTCATCGGATGAGCACATTTCCTTCATGGTCGAATCTGCTAACACTCAGCTTAAATAAACCCCACCGATAGATAATAGGGCCTGTTCAGATAGTAGTATGACAGCAAAACTAGCTCACGCGTTACTGACATCTCATCTAGATTACTACTATCAGGACTTCTGGGAAGTGCCCTTAACGGTCTGCCACTATTTCAAAAGTCAGCAGTTCGTCTGGATTATCCTGAATGGTGCTGCTGCCAAAGCACAGACTTCTATCTTCGCACTTTCAAGCATGGAATCGGTTGTTGAACCATGGGTTAATACCTGCAATACATTTTCATTGTTTAAAGCTTTATAGACTAATCCATGACTGTCAGCTTTCTTTTTGTAACTGTGAACTTGCCTTTTTTGTTCTCGCGTGCTTTTCTCGCTGCTTACATTCGCGCCATTCAGTATCTATTAGTAGCCGGAGGTCCACTTAACTGTTGGTTCTGAATGTCTTCTTTTTTGCTTTGGTATGCTGGCATAAGCGTGATAATTGTTTGCTTTGGCAAGCTTGTCTCAGCATAATACCATGCATTTTATTAATCCTTCTTTAATGATTTTCACGTAGTGAGTTGAACGCCCAGAGTTCTCTTAGGGTACGGCATACTCGATATATTTTTATATTATTTTATCAAATTCACAGTCAGGAGGTGTGGTGTTATGATATTATACACTCTTGCAGGGTGTTGCTGAATTCTGCACCCAAACGCTGGATGAATCGGGGCTCGACTTTGTCGCCTTTGGTGAAAGCGTGCAGTTCAGTGGAGCACCAGCCTACCGTTGTGACAGGCTAGAGTATACCTCCAGGCCAGAGTATTCCCGTGGTTAAAACGGTAGTCTGGCCGATTTATAATACGGAGGTAAATTATGGCCTTGGCCGCTTAGACCCATCTAGGCCAAATTATACCCTCCTAATATTTTTGAGCGATACAATCATGAATCTTTAGTTGATGGGTCACAAATTCGCCCCGGCACCGACCCTGGCACCCCAGTCTCTATTCTACCCCGTTTTTATCTCAAGGCACTCATTAATCCGATCTCTCACATGCCGTATGTTTCCTACAAACTATTTCTTAAGTCATATTGTGGTTACAGTATGCAGACCGAAAGCCCTCAGGCTCTGTGTACGCTATAAAAAAAACTCCAGTGTAGCTACATGTCTAGTTATTTTGCCTCTGAGCCGTGACAGACTGCGAAGCATGTACATATGGTGTAATTCTGAGCGGATCTAGAATTAACAATGAATCTTGAAGACCCAGAATGAAATATAAATAAATGAATATAGTTCATTGGTATAGCACCCCAAGAGAACTTAATCTCTACTCAGACGCTTCACACAAGCCTCGGGGCTCGAGCCCACGACCTCAGCCAGACCTTGGTCCGGGCGAGCACCTTAACCGCTGGACCAATCCAGTTTGATTCATTTTTTGGTTTTAATAGCGGCCGCCTGTGTCGCCCTGCTGATTAGGGATTTTCACTGTTCGGTTTCAAATCCACAAAGCCGCAAGTTGTTTTGAGATTTTTCTTCTGCTTCAGCTCGTATTCGTTGGCTTAATTCGAGTTGTAAGCGTCTCGGATTTTAAATTAAAGATCGTCGGAGATCGGTCGTTCTGCTCAGCAGGACAAAGACTCTTGAACTCGCTCTCACGGAGGCGCGAACGGGCGAATGTAAGCGGTGAACGAGACTCCACAAGAACAGCCGCCGCCGGAGACACTGTCACACAACATTGGTTGCAGAAAATTGTTCACTCTTGCCGAAAAGAGTATAAGACCTTCTACGGTCTAGACGGGACGCTGATACTCATAAATTCGTATAGCGACCGCAGGGAACTGAATCTCTCTCTAGGCAGTTTGCAGATGTTGCATATAAAGCAACAAATGTCAAGTGGGAACATCCGCAAGCAGCAGGAATAGTATTAGCAGGTAGGCACTCTTCACGCCGATGCATTCTTAAGCGCCTCAATTTCAACTTGTCATGAAAAGGGAGTGCCGCTTTTCTACAAAGCTGGACGATCGTGCCATATCACGTCCCATCTTAAACAACTCGACTGACTAATTATTGAAAAGCTTAACCAAAATCTCAGACACTTGCATTCAAGGCCCACAACGGCTTAGTGCCCTCCTACCTATCTGAGCTTTTAATTGACTTTGTACCTGCTCGTGTGCTGCGATCATTTTATTCTCCTACCATGGCTGACTCACTATATAAACTGAAGATTGTAGGACCAGCGTTCCTTTTGCTCTTTAGGATATAGATTGTAGGTTTTCCTTCAACATTCTTTTCGTGAGAGAAGCAGCATCTAGTCAATCCTACTCGATGCACAGGCTCGAGGAATGCACCGGTTCACCACAAGCCGTGAACGAGCGACCGAGCGAAACTCAATGCCGGTCTAGCCATCTCTCCTGCCGCCTTCATCCAGCTCTCTAGCGGCCTGACCCTCTCTCCCAGCGGTCTCCACCCAACTGCTCAACAAACTAAGTCAGCCCCTCCATCTTTGCAGACCCACCCATTAACTCAAAGCAATCTAAGTGATTGTTTGCACCGTCTGTTCTGGCCTTAATGCTAGTTCCATGATGGGAAAAACGATACTTCATTAGTGCAGCCATCTCTGCGGCTCCACGCCCACGACGGTCCGAGCGGGCCGGCGTACCTGCAGTCTGCAGGCCAAGCATTTGAAGACGGTGGCCATCCGCTCAGCATGAGCAACAGCCGCTAAGCAAACCATGACCACAGCCTCAGATGCATCCGAAAAAACTTTAATTGATCAAATTAGAAACCTCACTTAAACGCTTTCTAGATATCGGCACACGTTCTTTTCGGGATATCAGCCAAAATTTGTCGCGAATATGCTCAGTTTAGATAACTGCCACTGAACAATCAACAATAATTAAAAGCTAGTTCTAAATAAAAAAAATCACCGTTTCATCTTTGAGATGGGGTATATTCTGCCCTGGATGGGTATAGTTTGGAATTGCCTTTCTAAACCCTGGGTATAAATGGCCTAGGCCGTTTTAACCACAGGTATACTCTGAGTGGTATACTGTGGCTTTTTACACCGGGCATCCTCCAGCAAGATTGATGCTGCATGCGAGGCTGCCAGTAGATCTGTTGACGGGAGTGCTACCATTTGAACTCCCTGAGAATTGTTCCAGAGTACGATTGAGACATGCAGGGGCGGCTTTTAGACTGCTACCATCAGATTAGAAAAGATTTCGCCACCTATGCATATGACACGATGCAGCAAGGTAAGTTGAAAGCCCGCGAGGCTGCACTGCACCCAGCTGCTAATATTTGGCTTTTAAACCTTCAGCGAAATAAGGGACTACAGAAAATGCTTCTGAGCTCTTGCTAAGGTCCGTATGTTTCCTAAAGTATGCTTTTACATGTGACATTTCGCACTTGTTCTACACCGCAGGTGAATTTTAAAATTGCGAATGCTAATCATTTGTGGATCTCGGATCTTTTCGCGTATACCAGCAGTGGGGAATGCATCCATTTAGACTGCGGAGATGACCCTACTTCTGACCAGTCCCACGGCACTGCTACTCGTGTTATCCACCATCTGCTGGATATAAAAGACTGCAGGCTTAGACTGAGTCAATGACGACCGCATCAAGATGGATGAATGATTGCTTGATGGAAGATGAGATGTAGGGAATATATGGAATGCCCATCGGAGTAACAGTTGGGTGTTGCTGTCAATAGTTCTGCTTTTGGTCGCATTTCTGACAATCGTCGACAAGTGCTTTTATGTAGCATGGTCTATACATTTTGCTGCGTTTACAACTTTGCGTATGTGTGCATGCACGTGTGATGTAGTGCCTACTGTAACTAGCTTAAAAAATCTCTGAGCTGGAGAAAACCGATGAAAGCAATGTGTTTATAGGATTGCTCGTCGGGGATGATGAACGGCAAGTAGGAACAAATTTGTACCACAATTGCGTTGGCCAAGTTGATAAATGATGATAATCTGCACCAATATGGTGTTTCGGTGGCATGGCGCTCGCGTCCATCTTGTTCCAGGTGTCGTTTTTATAGTTTCCGCGCAGCGGCGTAAAATAAACTCAGAACGAATTTCATTAGATACACCTCACCTCAGACACTAGCGCTATGCTCGAGAAACCCTCGCTAATTCAGGTAGCGGCACAAGGCATTGCATTATACTGCCCTTACACCCACAACAACCCAACGGGTAAAGATGCATCCCTTGAAATTCCAAAATAGTGGTTTAGTAGCACTGAACTCGCGAATGAGAAAGAATCGCCGAAATAAAACAGCTGGTATGGCCGGTGACTTCAAGCAGACTCTTTACGAGCTCATAGCAGCCAACACTCAGCGCAGTAAGATATTCAGGTCAGGAGTCATACCTTATTCCGGTTAGATGAATAAATGTCGCGCTGATCGTAAGGTTGATTATCAAGGCTATTTCAAATACGTCTCCATTTCAAAGGTAGCGGCCAAGCACGAAGATCATATTCTCTGGGCAGTATTGATAGGATTACTCTAGTCTAGACAGGAGAAAAAATATCTTAGGTATACAGTGTTTTCTTCATTCTCCTTTCAGGGTTCGAGCGGCAGCACTCCACTGAGACAATTACATCCAATGCAGCGACGATGACGGGAACGTCAATTCCCCAGCGCTGCTAGATGTATCAGGTGCCTTTGACACTATAGAACACGATATCTTACTTGAACGATTGAGAACAACGATCGGTTTGTCATGCTAGGCACTGGCGTGGTTCCCTTTGAAGCGAATGTAAAGCGCCTAGAAAGAGATTAAGTTCTCTGAGGGCGCTTTATCAAGTACATTATTATTATTAAAATCGCACTTATTCGATCGTGTTCAATCCGTGACGCATGGGGGTCAAGTCTCATCCACCAGACCAGTCAGCTGTTAAGTCCCTTAAGGGTCCGCCCTCGGTCCTTTGCTGTTCTCCAATTAAAATCAATCTCTGGTAGAATTGTTTTGGGTTCATGGAATAGGCTATCTCTTTTATGCTGACGATACTCAGCTGTGTTTGTCATTCAAACCGTCCGAATTTGCTGCAGCGACTGATACAACTGAATTCTTGGCTTGCCGATATTCGATCCTGGATTTCGGCCAATTTCCCTAAACTATGCAACGATAAAACGGAACTAATGCTCACAAGAACACTCCAAGCGTGTATCTGGACGAGAAGGCTTTGCTCTCCTAACAGATGTTGCTTTTGTGAGACCATCACCTTGTGCTCGAAATTTAGTTGTCGTCTTCAAAAGTTGCCTATATTTTGAAAGGTACATTAATGAAGGCTGCTTCCATAGCTTGCCATCACGTTCGATCACTATCTAAGATTGGGAGCTGTCTTACACAGCGGCTTTCAAAAAATTCAACTAGCTCATTAGTTCTATTTCAACTAATTTATCCTAATTCCCTATTGGCTGTGCTACCAGAAAAGCCACTAGGCCACTGCAGCTGGCAATTAGAATGGCTGCAAGGCTAGTTTAAAAATCCCAGAGGGTTGACAATGTGCCTCCTTTGCTGAAGAAGCTAGGATGACTGCCGGTTGATCAAAAGATACAGAGCAAAATTCTTAGGCTGGCCCACCAGGCTCGTCATGGCTGGGCTCCTTCATAAGGTTGGTCTTTGTATTCGTTCTTCTTGTGCATGTGTCTGCTTACGCTGTGCCTGCTGCCTGTGGATGTTACCAGCAATCATTTAGTAATGCTTTCTGTACATTAGTATAGCATCTGCAAAGTGCCTAGAAAGAGATTCAGTTCTCTGAGGGTGCTATAGAAATGTATTATTTCCATAATAATGTCTGATCGTATTCAATCCGTGTCGTGTGGGGATCAGGTCTCACACACGAGACGGGTCACCTGTGGAATCCCTCAAGGGTCAGTACTCGGTCCCTTGCTGTTCTCCATTTATACTCAACCTCTGGGAAAAGTGATTAAGGCCCATGGAATAGGATATCTCTTTTATGCTGATGATACGCAGCTGTATTTATCATTCAAACCGTCGAAATCTGCTTCGGCAACTGATAAACTGAATGCTTGCCTTGCCAGCATTCGATCCTGGATTTCGGAAAACTTCCTGAAAATAAATGACGATAAAACCGAACTGCTGCTCATAGGACACCCTAAGCGTGTGGCTGGATTTAAAGGCTTTGCTCTTCGAATAGATGATGCTGTTGTGCGACCATCACCACGTGTTCGAAATTTTGGTGTTGTTTTCGAGAGCTGCCTAAATTTTGAAAGCTTCATTCAGAAGACTGTAGATAGTCATCACGTCCGATCCCTATGCAAGATTAGGAGCTGTCTTCCACAGTGGCTTGAAAAAGATTTAACTAGCACATTCGTTCTGTCTCATCTTGATTTTTGTCATTTCCATTTGGTTGGGCTACCAAAGAAAGCCACTAGGCCATTACAGATGACTATGAGTATAGCTGCAAGGCTAGTCTTCAAGTCCCAGAAGTTTTACCTCGTGTCTCCTTTGCTAAAAGAGCTAGGATGGATGCCGGTTGAGCAACGGATTCAGAGCAAAGTTCTTATGCTGACCCACAAGGCCCGCCACGGCTTGGCTCCTTCGTTTGTTTTTCAAGCATGGTTTTACTTTCCATTCAATTGCATTTCACTTTGCAGCAAATGTAAAGCGCCTAGAGAGAGATTAAGTTATCTGAGGGCGCTTTATCAAGTGAATTATTATTACCTAGCTGAACTGCTGCACCACTTTCAGCCTGTTTGCGCCCTCAGTTCCTGTGTGGACAATAAATTAGCTGTTCCATTCCTCCGCTTAACGACGTTGACGACAGAAGCTTTAGCTCTGCAGGTCCTAGACTGTAACTCGCTTCCACAATTCTTATGCAATGACAACTACTCTCCTGCTGCTGACTATGGCTCATTCTTTTCAGCAGTCCTGAGCTGCTACTTGCATGCTACTCACTACCTCAACTGCTCTCCCGACTCTGCTATGCTTCCCACTTTCTCTTTGTTTCGTGAGACGAAGTCTGCTGGCTACCGAATGGGCATCGAAAGCCGTTTAGGCTGTGAGTGGGCTATACAAAACTCTCCTGCGTAGCACCCACATAGTCTTTATGACTTTGTGGAGTTACAGACGTGATACATTACAATAAAAGTTATTATTATTATTATTCGCACCCTGTTGAACTGCTGAACCAGTTTCAGCCTCCTCATGCCCTCAGTTCAGTGTGGTCAATAAATTAGCTGTTCTATTCCTACGCTTAAAGACTGTTGGTGACGAAAGCTTTGACTCTGCATGTGTTAGGATGTGGAAATCACTTCCACAGTTCTTAGATAATACCAACTACTCTCCTTCTGTTGACTATGGAACATCCTTTCCAGCCGTCCTGAGCTGTTACTTCCATACTACTAGATACTTCAACTGCTCTCTTGAATCAGTTATGCTTCTCTTTTTCTCTTTGTTTCACGAGATTAAGTCTGCTGGCCATCGAATTCGCACCATACACCGCTTAGGCTTTGAGTATGCAAAACTCGCCAGTTTAGCACCCATGTAATCTTTGTGGCTTTTTGGAGTTACAAACGAGAGACATTTCTTCTTCATTTACCTTTGTAATGACGTCACAGCAATATAATTTTTACCAAATGATGAAGGGATTTCTGATGAGATTCCTTACAGTATTAGCTTTGTATCTTTGATGTATCGTCACTCGGATCGATCGATCTCTGATTTGAAAAACTGCATTATGGATTAGAACTGAAGAACTGAGACCAGAGTTGGACTTCCCTAAGTACCGGTGTGTACTAGGCTAAACCAAGCTGCAACTGCAGAACCGGTGGAGTACCTCAGCCCATGCTTAAGCCCCTACACAAGAGCGCATAAAGTGCTCTGAAGCATTGCGGCGCCCATTTTAGCTTATGCTTATGCGGAAGTTAAAAACTTCTTCAATTACCGAAGATGCTAAACTGGATCTGACTGATGTAACAAGGCTGTGCATACATTACCTATGCGCTTTAAAAATGTACTTACGCAGCACCTGAAACGTAAATATTTTTGAGAGATGGTAGCATTCTATATCTTATTAAATCTAAAATATCTTAGCTGGTTTTTGGAGCAGAATTCGTCCACTGTATGCTACAACGAAAGTAATACAATGAGTCACATGACTGTGCTAAGACCACGGTAGGTCACTTGGCTAGTGTAAGCCTGCTTGAGGCTCCCGATCCTTCCCCGAATGGTTACGCTCGGCTTCACGTTGACTAACTAGTTAGAATCATGCATTGGAACAAAGGGATTAACACAAAAGCAGATTACCGATGGCATTAGCAGGCGGCCGCCACCCAGTAGCTTGGCGTCTGGGGGTAGCTACCTTCTGTCACTACGGACGTAGGGGATCTGACTGCCCAGATGGCTATTATTCCTTGCTCTTGTGGCCGACCGCTTGCCGTTGCTGCCGAGGAGATCAGTTGCAGCTAAGAGAAAAGGTGACTAATGACAAAAAGAGCTGGGGAACACAAAGGCAGTAATATCCGCGCAACCGCCGCCGAGTCGCTATCTCCTTTCTTTTGCAGGGATTAGCTGCGGCTCATTCGGGTGGACTGCTTCCAAGTGCCGGACGGTGATCGTAAGTGCTCGTAGATCTCTCTAAAAAACCGATACTGGTGTTCCATTTACAACTGGTCGTTGTGGCTGCCTAGCGGCAGCGTACCAGGTCTTCTAGAGATCACTCATTTCATGGTTTGGCTCAAGAGCTAAGGTGGTTGCCATTGATGACCAAGGTCAAGGTGAATGCTTTTAATGAGTTCATCGTCTCGAGCACTGCGGCGCATGCAAACCTCATGTATAGACATTAAGTTTTCTTCGGGTGGTGTACATGTAAGTTAATAAAATGTTTTGACTGAAAGCTCAAACTTCAAGGACTAGTTATGTTTTCCAAAGTCCACGAATCTATCCGAAATTAATCTCCGAGTGGCTCAGGTGCTTCTCTAAATCAAGTCGCCACTGCAGGCTGCTGCTGCTCTACTTGCTTGGGCAATAAATGGGAGTCTTCCCCAACCAGCAGCCAGCACCACCAGGCTTGTTCCAGATCAATTCGTCTCATGAGAGCATGCAGAGTTACACAGTACTCTCAAGTGGCTAACAAGGGTGTGCTTTAACTCTTGATTCAATGCAATCTGGTTAAGTTCATGTAAATATGCATTATTTGTATTATAATAGCCATATTATTATTATTATTGATCATTCGCCGAATTCTGTGACAGGTTTAGCATTTCGTCAAACCCCAGCCAGACTACTTCGATTTTACTGGCTTCCCAACTTGACGTTTTCCGGTTCGCTGATCCCTCGTATAAAACTGTCAGTGGCTAAGAATTTTACACATGGCCTAAACAGTTGTCCTGTTACTGTTGGATATCAAGGTAAGTGCAATAAAGTTTATTGCATAGTACTTTGCGACTAAAGATGAAATAAGCTAAGAGTCATTCTATTTGATAGAGGTAGGCAAGTCAAATTGCTTTCTCTATCGTGGTACGCGTCAACATCAGTGTATTTTGCGAAAATACTTTTTTCGACGTTAGCAAGTCGGAGCCGTTCTTCTTCTATTTTTAATCACTGCTCTGGGTTCATGTTATGACTTACTATCAGCATAGCCTACTTCGAGGTCTGCTGCAACACTAGAAACATGAGGCTGGTCGACACAAATGAAGTTGCACTGCAGGTCATGCAGTCATGCAATCGGTGCAGCACAAGCATCGCTTTCCTTACATAATTTTGTGCTGCCAATTTCACTCTGACAGAAGAACGGCTAGATTAAAAGACAAGAAAAATTATATTAAGGCGATCACAGTTCCAAACTGGTCGAACATCAAATGCCTAAAGAAAAAAAGTTGTAACTACACGAATACTAGCCCAATATGAATTTCCTTGTCCATATAAAAATGAGCTGTTGCTGCTGTACCAGTCTATTTGTGCCTCCAAGTCTTCTAATGATAACAAAAGTAAATGTTAATCATAGAGCCATAACTATGCCAATTTAAGACTTTTCAGCTATTGGTTTTTCTGTGTTATCCTGAGATTGCTTGCACTTCACTGTAAGTTATTACTGAATGATGCTCTCTATTAGTTAGCTGCCTATTATGGTAGAAAATGATCTGCCTTGATTGTTGCTCCTAATTTCTTATTGACTTCTTCGGCTGCTATCACAGTTACTACATAATTCTAATATTACTTGTTCGTCTTATGCCCACAAGGGGCTCATTATTATTTACCGAAGACTCTTCAGCAAAGCAAGCACTTAGACTTTAAGAAATTTAGAGTCACGCGAATTACATTTGTCAGATTGCATGCCCACAGTCTCAACTGAGAGTGAGAGAGAGAGAGAGAGTGGGAGAGAGAGAGAGAGAGAGAGAGAGAGAGAGAGAGAGAGAGAGAGAGAGAGAGCGATAAAAGATAGAAGGAGAGCAAGAGGGCAAAAGATAAGCGAGGGAAGAGAAGAAGGAGGAGAGAAAGGAGGACAGGGGAGGAAGGAGAAGGAGGAGAGTGACGGAGGAGGAAGGAGGACAAGTAATGACGATGATGATTATATTTATATTGAAGAGGAGGAAGAGAAAAAAGGTAGCAATTAACGATAAAAAAGTAAAGTAGGAAAGGCAAGGCAAGTTAAGAAACGATGAGCTCAAGATTAGATTGTGCACGAACAAGCATTTAGCGCTTGGTAAAATAACTGAGCACTATGCAGGTGCAAATCTAGCTGCTAATCAGAGAACCATTAAAGTGGTGCACTGCAAATGGGGTACGATAGTCGAACATAATGAAATCCCGGGGGATAGAAGTATCCCATTGCGGTAAATACTCCCCTTTTTGAGAGAGAGAATGGAAGAAAGATAGAGGGAGGGACGTAGTCACAGACATCGACATAGAAATGAAAAGGAGACGAGAGAGAGAGAGAGAGAGAGAGAGAGAGAGAGAGAGAGAGAGAGAGAGAGAGGGAGGAAGGGAGAGAGAGGGGAGAGCGAGAGAGAGAGAGAGACAGACAGACAGACAGAGAGATTCTGGAAGACAAAGAGGCAGAGAGGCATGCTGAAATGACTGATTGCCAAAAGGACAGTGATTGAGAGACATAGAGATAACATGAGACAGAGGGACAATGAGAGAAAATTGATGTGCGGACTGAAAATCAGAGAGATGGAAATGTATAGAGACAGACTCTTAGGGACAGTAACAGTAACAGTAACAGTGACAGACAGATAGCGAGAGATGCAGATAGAGTTAGACAGTCACGAGAGAGACAGACAGACAGTGAGACAGACAGACAGACAGAGACATGCACTTAGAAGGACAGATAGCAAGAAACCGACTGAAAAAAGCAAGACTGGGAGAGAGAGAGAGAGAGAGAGAGAGAGAGAGAGAGAGGGGAACAGGAAGAGGAAATTCAGAGATGAGGCAGAGAGAGAGAGAGAGAGAGAGAGAGAGAGAGAGAGAGAGAGAGAGGGAGAGGGAGAGGGAGAGGGAGAGACAGAGACAGAGACCCAGACAGAGACCCAGACAGAGACAGAGACTGAGATATAGACAGAGACCGAGACCGAGACAGAGACAGAAACAGAGAGCTTATTGGGGCCAAACGAAGCCTTGTGGAAAACTGTCGAAAAATTAGGAGCTTAAGTTGCTATGGTGAGAGAGCCAGGGCTCAAGCTAGCTGATTAGCAGCTAGATGCCACTCGATGCCATCCCGATCCGACGCAGGTGCACCCGATTCTGGTTCTGCACCGTTTATGTAATCCAAGGCTCCGCTGAAAGCTTACTTGCTACTTGACTAACATGCCCAAGTAAAGGTTAGTGCAAAAGAAATAAGAATGCAAATCTTACAAATCGACTATAGATAACTGATGCAGTTATTTGAACGGAAGTTTGTCTGGCACAATAACTTTAATTATGGCCAAACCTTGCTTGAGGGCCACCTGTCTACGTATATGGGCTACCTGTATACGTACATATACGAGCCACCTGTAGACGTGTATCGGCCAACTGCATACGGGATGGGCCACCCTATATGGGCCACCTGAATACGTATATGGGCCACCTGTATATGTATATGGGCCACCTGTATACGTATATGGGCCGCCTGTATGTGTATATGGGCCACCTGTTTACGTATATGGGCCACCTGTATACGCATTTGGGCCACATTCTCAGAAGTGCCACTCTTCTCCACTCCTGAGAAAAGCTGCCAGAATTCACCTGCTTACTGCGACACCTGTTCAACGGCATCAGTGCCATCGCCCACCTGTTCAATGACACTCATCACCTGCCCATAGATGTCAATTCCATTGGAGCTGCGGTCAGCTGTACTGATAAACCCGCCCTCCCAGAAAACGCCGACTGACTGAGCTGCAGCTGTGCGTCTGATTCGCTCAGTGGAGCCGGCATTAGCCGGTGCTCCTTAAGCAGTGAGGTCGCGAAGCATTAGTACGCTAGTACACTAGATTGGGCTGCAGGAAGCAACGGCTTTAGTCCGAGAACGAAGTAGACGCTGCGACCGCAAGTTTCTCGGATCGTAGCTGAAGTAGACTTCTTAGCTGAAGTAGTCTTGTCTTTTCAGAAACTCAGCAGGTGGCCGGAGTTCGGGCTAAAGTTTCAAATACTCTGTGGTGGGAGTGGTGGCGGCAGTTTTTCTTTCAGTGGTTTCGCATACATCTTGCACCCGAGCCACTCGCGTTTATTGTCGTTGAAAAATTTTCTTCGGAAAATCAAAGTTCTTGGGAATATCATTAACAAAAAGCGATAGGACTAAGACCTGTTTAAAGCTTATCTTCTTGTCGTTTGACGTTAGCTCGTAAGAACTTACGTGGCTTTTGAAAACTAGACGGTTATTACTGCTGGGTTCATTTCCGTCTGACCGGCGGCGGCGTTAGATTCGCCGACTGCTAGTAACCTGCCTATTAGGTATGAGCATGCATGCATTCTATCGTTTCGTTATCATCGTTCCAATTCATTCACAAGTGCTGTTGCTAGGGTCCACAAATAATTCGTTAACGCAGGAAAAGGAACGCGTGGCTGGCGGCGAATCTCATTGCTTGTCTCTGGACTTCTCGCTCGATGTGCATTAAACTCATATTAATAAATGACATAAAAATAGACAACGGCCAAGGCCTACTCGCCTTGACCGGGACCTGGCTAAAAAGGTCAACAGCCCGACCCTAATCGAAATGACCCCGACAGGCATCTCCTTCTTTCGTGCCTCTAGGTAAATCAAAACCTATTGCCGCACGTTCGTCCCTCAATTTCGAACGCTTGCAGTCCCATTAAAGCAGTATTTTAAATTTTTTATCTTTAGTTCACCTGGCAACAAACTGCCATTGATGAAAGCAGTCTAATAATAACGATAATATTAATATTAAGATATATGATATAGTAACCTCAAAGAATTTAATGTCTTTCTAGGCATTTTACATTTGCAGCACATGAGGAAAAATCGAATGCTTAGTGGTAGCTTGCTCAATAAACAAGCTGGTTTGGTCCAGCGGTTAAGGTACTCGCACCGACCAAGGTCTGGCTGAGGTCGTGTGCTCGAGCCCGGAAGCATATGTGACGCACCTGAATAGAGATTAAGATCTATTAGGGTGATATAAAAACAAATTATATATATATATATATAATTTGTTTTTATATCTTATATATATATAATTTGTTTATATATATATATATATATATATATATATATATATATGCTTAGACGCGGCTCGCTGGGCGGGAACTGCGAACTGAGTAACCGCTCGTTTGGTATTCCTAGCATGATCTCGAACCGCTCAGAACGTTCCCCTTAATGCATCACTATGAATCTCTCTAACTTAGCGGTCGTCAGGCCTGTTATAACTCCATCGGACAAACTTAACGCTTGCCTTTGAAATCCTCGCTCAATGTGCAACAAATCTCTAGTAATAAGTGACCTTATTTCTGAAAATGGTATTGACCTGCTCGCCCTAACTGAAACTTGGCTGAAATTAATAAACTGCCCGACAATTAAAGAGGCCACTCCATCTGGTTTCTCGTTCTTTCACACCCCTAGATCAATCAAAACTGGAGGTGGAGTTGCTGTTATCATGCGCTCGAAATTCAACTTCAAGCCATTTGCAGTGCCCTCGACGCAGTCTTTTGAATCAATTGTCATGGTCTCACCCAAAAACAAGCTAATGATAGTGGCAGTTGTCTATCGCCCACCGGGTATCAAATCCTCCTTTATCTCAGATTTCTCCGATTTTGTTTCAATTCTGTATGCAAGAAATCAATCCTTCCTCGCTAGGGGTGATTTCAAAGTTCACTTGGATAATTTATCTGACACCTTCACACTGACTTTCGTGCATTGACTGACTCATTGTCTCTTGTGGCTCATGTGCATGGCCCTACTCACATCAAGGGTCATACACTGGACTAGATTTTATCAGACAACTTCAGTTTGTCATCACCAATTAATACCAAATCCTGCATATCTGACCACATGCAGATCTCATTCTATCTACAGTGTGTGCCCACCTCCTCCTCTAAAATAACCTTTGAATCGCGGAATCTGAAGACTCTTGACATCGATGCCGTCCGTGCGAGAATATCTGCTTGACCTTTTCTGCTCAGTACTGCCTCCGATCTGTCATCATTGACAGGGAGCTACAACACGACACTAGCTGACACGCTCGACGAGTTTGCACCTCTGACTAAGCGCACTGTGCACCCCGCCCAAACGGCCTATGGTTTATCACGGACATTAAACTAGCCAAGTCTACTAAGCGCAAGCTTGAAAAACATATAAAAGATCAGGACTAACTGTCCATCGACAGGTATATGAGGTCTACTGTACGTCATACCAATCGATCCTAGCAAAGGCAAAGTCCAGCTTCTATAAAAATATTGTTGAATCACAGATGCACAATCCAAAAATGCTGATGTCAAGGATCAACCATCTCCTCAACTGCTCCCAGATTAGCTCCTGACCTCATGATCCTTGTGATGATGTAGCCGATCGCTTCTCTCGATTCTTTGTACTGAAGATAGACAAGATCAGGGTGTCTATCCCTGCGATGACATCCCCACTAGAATGCTGTTCCCCGATTCCTGGCCGCACCTCAATGTCAAGGTTTAAGCAGGTCATTAGTGATCTAGTCCTGAAGTTCGTATCCCAATCAAAGAGGACAACAAGTACTTTGGAACCTATTCCCACTGTCCGGCTCCTACGTTGCATTGATCTGCTGCTGCCATGATTAACTAGCATCATTAATATAAAATTAGCCTCAGGTCACGTCCCAGAACCTTTTAAAAATGCTGTAGTCAGGCTACTTCTCAAGAAAGCAACACAAGACGAAGAGAACTTGAGCAACTACCACCCAGTCTCCCTTCTACCATTCCTATCAAAGACACCGGAACAGGTCATGGCGGACCAGCTGATCTTATATATTGAAACTTCAAACCTTGCTAGTAAGTTCCAGTCTGGCTTTAGACCTAATCACTCCACAGAGTCAGCATTGCTTAGGGTGTACAACGACCTACTTAGGAATGCAGACACAGCTAGAGTGTCTCTGCTTTTTTGCTTGATCTTTCGGAAGCTTTTCATACTATAGATCACAAAGTTATTATAGAACGCCTATCATCTTGCCTGGGCATCACTGGCACTGCTTTTCAATAGTTCAGGTCCTATCTCAGGGGGAGACTCCAGAGTAATGACGTGAATGGACTAAGATGATCCGAGGTACCTCTGAAATATGGGGTACATCAGGGCTCCGTGCTCGGTCCGGTTCTTTTCACGGTTTATACTCTCTCTCTCTTGCTGAAGTGATTGCCAAGCACAATCCAGGCTTTCAATTTTATGCGGATGACACTCAGTTGTACCTTTGCTTTGATCCCTCCCAGCCTTCGAGCTGCTCGAATTCTGTCAACTCACTTGCTGCATGTATTGATGACATCCGCACATGGCAGCAAATTTTCTAAAATTAAATGATGATACAACTAACTTACTAGTTATGGGCAAACCCAGTATGATTCAGAAATTGGAAAGGCTGACGCTCAAAATTGGCTCTGCCAGCATATTTCTTGTAGAATCTGCACGAAATCTAGGTGTCATGTTCCAAAGCGACCTCTCGTTAGATGACCACATCAGTACCACAATCAAATCTGCCTTCTTTCAGCTACATATTACAACTCACATTCGGGCTTGTCTAGATCAGGATACCACGTCCAAGTTTGTCCATGTATTCGTTACATCCTGACTTGACTTCTGGAACTCGCTGCTTGCTGGCCTACCGGCATGTGCAATCAGGCGATTACAGCTGGCTCAAAACTGTGCAGCTAGGCTTGTCTGTCGTAAGCGTCGCAGTTCCCACATCATACCACTTCTCGCAGACCTGCACTGGCTACCAGTCAAGCAACAGATCGACTTCAAAGTTTTGTCGCTCAGTTTTAGGTCACTTCATTCTTTGGCTCCAGCCTATCTCTCAGATCTACTCCCCCACCAGGCCAAGCATCGTACCACCCGCTTTTCGGAATCCAACAGTTTACCACTATCTCGTACAAACCTCAAATCTTTTGGAGACCGTGCATTTAGTTTGTGTGCTCCCAAAGCCTGGAAATTCCTCGTAACAAGCGTCAGAACATCCACTGACTTAGCCACATTTAAAAAGAACTTAAAAACACACTTATTTAAGACAGCATTTAGTGGGCCCCTGTGATTCGTCCATCATGTGCTTATGCGTGCTGACACTGTGCATGCTGTCACTAACCACATTTGCATGCTTGCCCTGTGTATGTCACCCTTAACTACGTTGTTCATGTAGTTTATCAAGCATGATATTACTCACGATTCAGTCGTGTTTCCCTTTGCAGAAAATGTGGAGCGCCTAGGAAGAGATCGAGTTCTCTGATGGCGCTTTATAAAGTGCATTATTATTAATATTAAAGCACCTGAATAGAGATAAGGTTACGTTGTGGCTCTACAAAATCTTATTGCTAATAGTAATTTCTATTGGCTACTGTCGTACTGTCATAACGTGACATCCATAGCGATTGTACTTACAGCTGCTGCCCAGCCAGTTTTAATCCCCTACCTGTAATCATTGAGGAGTGATAACATGCCGAATTCATCTGATGCCAGTCTGAATCTGTCTTCCAATGTTGGCTTGCGGACGATAAGGAGTCATTTGTCGCTGCATTTGATGTCACTCCGATCGCTCCACCTAGCAAGGTCAGGGCCATACTGCATTTCTCGTCGACATTAAATAAAAAGCTCGACAGTGAGCACGAGTTCATGGCAAACTAGCGGCAGGTAAAGGGCATGCAAGCCGCTGGCAGTGCTACTAAAACTGGGCCAAAAGCCGCCATCCAAAGTCTTTTGACTTTTCGCGGCCACTTCCGTTTTATCGCTGCGCTCGATTTCATTTCACTGCAGGCCATTTGCAGAGAGCGTCTATTAAGTGCCAGGAAAACATGTAAGGCAATATCCTGTAGTTAAAGATACACCAAACAGCTTGAAACATTTGCTTGCTCTATCAGCCAGGTTATGATGGCAGTTGCTAGAGATGAGCAGGGCTCCCTAGTCATAATCGTTATGAGCTAGCTATGTCTTAATTTATGGCTTAGGCCTTATGAAAGGTAAGCTAATGTGGTGGTACGGTGGTTTTACTAAATGTCCACGGGTGGACAGATGTGGCCCTCTCGTCACGTGGAATCGAAGGCTATATATTGAGGAGGTAAACTTGTCATTAAGAGGTTGGAGTTCTCGATTGGTATTATGCTCTGCTGTTTGCGCTCTACCTAAGTGAATTACAAGAGCTTCTAAGACTTGTCATTAGTGCTTCTAGGCAATATTTCTACTAGTATCCCACAGGTGCCTGTACTTGCCACGTGCTCATTTGGAATACTTCCATAGAGGACGCATTACGTGCACACACACACACACACACACACACACACACACACACACACACACGTGCACACACACACACGCACACACAAACACATATATATATATATATATATATATACGTATATACCCGATCGGAAGCCATGCGGTCCTTGTTCCTGAATCGGGAGGCGCAGGTAGCACCAGCGACCCCGGCAGGGTCGGGCAACATATTAATATTTATGCACATTTAATAGTTTAATAAATAATCATATATAAATTACGATAATGAGAAGAGTTTCGTGGGAGCCACGTTATTAAGAACGATAACGAGACTGCTAAGATCTGTATTATATACGATGCGTGATTCAAGCCAGCTGATAGTCTAAATCAGTTCTGCATCCAAAGTTCCTGGTTCCGATTAATGCCGATCGCACATTCTGACCCGTTGGCACCGACATGCAGCTATATCAAGAAAAAATTCTTCTGTGATGAAAGGCTTTCATAAACCACCCTCGAGGGTCACTGATAATTCTGAAAAAATAAATGTTAATAGATCCATAAAGAAAGATATTTTTCCTGCCAATTATAATATGTCAGCTGCAGCTGAGCTGTACGTACACTCTATATTCCTAACGGCCAACATTGATAGGTATCCTCATTAAGTTACAGCACAGGGCAATAATCTGTGACGTACCATGTGGCTCATCAAGGCAACCACAAAGTATGGCGATCCGGCCAGTGCTCATACATCTTTGTTAAAGAACCAAGCTAGGCAAAACATTTCTGGCGAAACCGACGCCAATTTATTAGCTGCAGCCATTTGCGACTAGCTTAACAAAGATTCGCATGGTACCAAAAAGGACATGAAATGTAAAAACCACTTGAATGCTGTAAAGTTAAAAAGAAAACATTTGTTGGCTTTGTAAGGGAGCTTGCTGGCACACTGATGCGTGCTCTTACTTTTACGTGCGAGTCTTTGTTTTGTTTTCTCTCTTGGGCCATTTCGAAAGCCATTTGGCACCCGGGTGTCGCATCTAGTGCAAACTGGGGTCAGCCCGTTGCCCTGCTACGGAGGCTTTTTAGCGGAGGCCTTTCGTGCCTGCAATGAACCTGGAAGAGCCTATCTCTGCATCCGAGGGTCCTCACCTCGGACGCATCCAGCAGGCTTTGTGCTCTTTGTGCGGCCAAGCTCTGAGCACAGAGTGACCGCCCTCAGCCACTCCGTGCTGCCAGCCTCTCACGCGCCCCCAGCTGAGCTAAGCCTTTGGAGACCTTTAGTTTGTATGGACCCAAAGCGTGGAAATCCCACCCAGCGCACGTCCCAACGTCCCCTGACATGACGACATTTCAAAAAAGCTTAAAGGACGCCGGTTTATTACAGCATTCGTTGGGTCTTTGTGATTCGTCCTTCGTATACAAATGCGTGCTTACACCGTGCCTGCTGCTTTCGGATGTTACCAACAATCATTCCATAAGATTTTTTATACAGCATCTGTAAAGAATCATTTCTCTGAGGGCGCTGTACAAGTGAATTTTTTTATTATCATATTTAATATCAGAGCAAGTTCACTAGTGAATATCAACTGTAAGGAATTGCTGGAATGACCATAAAGTGCGCCATAGATAACTCTCTCCATCATAACGCACACTTAGTTTTTGTAGCTTTGTGGATTTACAGACAGATATACAAGAATTTCAGGAGACCCTATATTCGTGAACTTCCCTGATAACTTAACAGTTTTAAAGATATTATCAGGACAACCGCCGTCAAGTTCGGAATGTGCAAGTTGCCTATTTAATTTCCGCTGTCAATATGAACATAAAGGGTTCCGATAGAAAAATGAAGAATGTAAACTGTGTACATAAAGGTTAAAATTGTACCGATGTAACCCACTACTGCACATAGAGAGCAGTTTTCACAACTATGTGCAATGCTTAAGGAATTTAGCCCTCAAGCAGAAGTTTCGTTAAAGACTACCTACAAGTGAGTCAAAGTGTTTCTCGCAAGTTCGTCTTTGACTCGCTGTACAGACATGAAAGCGCTGTCGGCTATAGGCTTCGTAAATGTGTCCGTCAGTTGTGAAGTGCCAAAGCTGCTGGTCCAACATCTGTCTAGTTTTGCCATCTGTCGAAATTGCCCCCCCCCCCCGGCAGTGCCCTTGAACGATGGTAACTTCTGGTGGACAGTTAAGGGGTTCACAGAAGTGGATGACTGGGTTGTGTGACGGCTTTAATCACAGTATGCATATAGAGTCAATACAGATTACCAAGGAATTTGGGCTGAAGAGTTCGCAACGATGGTCGTCATCCACTAGTAATGAGGGCAGCAGCACTCGCACGCCGTGGAAATAAAAATTACATAGTACGTTAGCTGAGAGACGACGTACCGGCACTGGCGAGAGATCAGAAGATGCTTTGGCCTCACCGCTTTGATTGAGGCCTTTCCCCTCTCTCCAGCTTCTAAGCACAAAGAGTCATAATTTGCTCTCTGAAAGCTGAAAGCTGCTGTCTTTGGTAACTTCTTTAGAGAGCTGAGCTGAGCTGAGAGAGAGCTAAGAGAGCTGTGGCACGGAGGCTGCTAAGAGAAGCCTGCATGTGGCACAAAAGCGGCTTTGACTTAAGTCGACACCGCAGGCTGGTTCAATTGTTCAATTGAATGAGGAGGTAGGAGGTGCTTGGCCTTTCGGGTGCTTAGCCGATCTGCCATTTTCCAAGGAGACAGAACTGACGACACTGAATGAGTAACTATTGGCACGTACCTGGGACAGGTTACCTGAGCCTAAGTCGGCTTGTGACACTATGCAGCTCCAAGAGATAAATTCCAAAAGGAGGGCGATTTTTCTACGGAACGACGCATAGCCAGTTGGTGAGTAATCTTAAGACTGGAATACGAAAATGATTAACTTAGTCGATGACGGCAGCACGGCGTCCCTGTGAAATGCCGGAAATCAGACTACCACAAAGGACCGGCTGTTCGTCGGATTTTAATAAGTTCAGCTAAAAACTGTGTAGCATCATGCGTAGCTATTGTTGCCATGCAAGACTTGGCTGGCTATTACATGAGATGCAGCTGCGAGAAATAAAGCTGTGCAGTTAAGGGTTGTAGTTTCGCTTTGAAATAATTAGCAGACGAGTCATGAATGCTTGGTTTGCAGACATTGCCGAAGCCAGTTGCATAGAGACATGCCGATGAATTACTTAGCTAATTTTTTAGCCATTAGCTGCATGGAGAGAGAAAGAGAGATTTAAAAGGCAACCAGAAAATCTATCTTAATCTTAAGTAATGCTTTTTTCTTTTGCAAGGTAAAGAAGGAATAACTTACTCCTCACAATGTTCCGCCAGTTCCAATAGCTTTTCTTGACACACCATTGTACACACATAATCTGCTTGTAATTTAAAATAACAAATTGATCGTTATACGTAAATTCGAATTTGTAAACACAATAACTTGCCGCAAAAGTTAGTTTATGTGACTGATCATGCGCTTCGGTGATTTTTTTAAGAAATATATATAAAGTAGTCACGGCTCAAACAGACTCAATGGTGCGACATTGTTACACCCTCTTAAAGTTGCTGCAGCCTGTTGCATAAGTAAACTACTTATGGCTAGGAAATCGTCAAGGCTATACTCTGCGATCTTAAATTTGATGGCGGCTTCAACCTTCATTTATGTGGTCGTCAACCCTGCTGTATTGCATAAGCTTCCTAATTGTGGTGCCTGGTAATGGAGCATGTTTTACTTTTCCTATGCTTCCAATTCCCATGTCACTTCTTAACGAAGACAGCAGAAACTAGTTATCCAGATTCTCCTCTTGATTTCCGTGCCCGATCTAAATTTTGTGCGTCGCATTCATTAATCAAATTTGTCATTCAAAAATTTCTGTGCAGTTGGTCTAAATTAGGCAGACGTTGATGATGTCCTCATCAGTGTACTGTTTTCCTCCCTCTGATCTGATCGCTGGCAAAGTGCGACAGAGATTTTGTCGGCGAAATCTGTTATTAAAAAGCAATTCACCAAACTGTTAAGGCGCCGACATCATTCGCGGTCTTTTAAGCGTAATGATTAGCAGCTGGTTTTGTCTCAATCTATCCATGGTTTGGCCGAAAAATCCTAACTGGTGTAGTAGTGTGTCTGGTTTACTCGGGGCATCGAGCCAAAGAGTTGTATGCCATGGCTAGTGCTGCACGCGCGTGCCCTCTGGAGTTTTGAAACGAGCTGCCCTTCCCTGTGGATATGGATACGCTATATCACGGCACGAGTGCTCTTCATTGCTTCCGGGTTCCACTTATACACCAAAGTGTAACGATTCTGTCCCTACGACTTGCTAGCCGCCCTTTGGGGCGCCAGCTTCACCAGAATTTGCCACTCGTTGGCAGAGAATGGCGCTGTTGCGAGCTCCATTTTAGCGACTCTAGTACAACTGCTGCTATAGTGCCTCTTTGAAATTTGGTGTCAGAAAATGGATAATCTATTAGGACATTCGCATTCATATTGTGCTGGTCTTATTGATAGTGAGTTTATTGAGGAGCATTGTGCCGAACCATGTCTTTCTATCTAGAAGATTATAAGCATGCTATATTGAAGGAATGGGATTACTAAGAGCTGAATTGGCTACTTGCGTTGGCAAAACTCTGGATTTAAGAAAATCTGCTAAACTTCTATGAATTAAGGATCAGCGATTCGTCCTAACGGCATCAAATTATAGGGCTTAACTTTACTGAATTGCGAGTATTCTTAACCCTAACAGCTTCAGAGATAATACTCACAGCTGATGAGCGTCCGGTAGAATTGTCATGTTATTTATTGCCTGCTCGCGCCCTCAATTCCTGTGTGGACAATAAATTAGTTGTTCCATTCCTCCGCTTGAAGACCGTTGGCGACAGAAGTTTTTGCTCTGCAGGTCCTAGACTGTGGAACTAGCTTCCACAATTCTTACGCAACGACAACTACTCTCTTACTACCGACTATGGCATATAATTTTCAGCGGTCCTGAGGTGCTACTTCTTTGCTACTCACTACCTCAACTGCTCTCCTGACTCTGCTATGCTTCCCACTTTCTCTTTGTTGCGTGAGACAAAGTCTGTTGGATACCGAATACGTACCGAAAGCTGCTTAGACTGTGAGTGGGCTATACAAAACTCTCCTGCGTAACACCCACATGGTCTTTGTGACTTGTTGGAGTTACAGACGGATGTGCATTACATTAGATTACATTGACAGTGTCATTGTTTTGAGTGCAGATACACGGCATAGGCAGCAAGGATTTTCGGCAGCGTTGTAAGACATTGAATAAAGTGGTAGTCTACAGGATAGTGGTAAAAATACTGAGATCTCTGGAAGCAGAAACTTGAGTGTACAAAAGATTATATGGAAAATGTGCTAGTACATCTAATCTATAAGATATCAAGGTCAAAGTGGTGACCAGTGCAGTACAGGTGCCAGCCGTGGCTGAACATCCATATGGTAAAACCACGAAACCGATATGCCACCAGACAAGCCAGAGGTTATAATTATGCATGCGAGCGTGGACCTGAATCCAGGCTACTGTGCAGGAGCCTGGTATCCGTTGACTGACGTTGACAGCCGGGGCAGGAACGAAACGATCGTCGTTCCTGCCCCGGCTGTCGCCTCTGCACAACTACAACTGGAGAAAAGTCGCTAATAGATTGCTACCGTACAAGCTGCTGCTGGGATCGACAGCTTCTCTTCTGCTGGTCAAGTTATTTAATGCAATGTACTCTACTATCTCCGTCTGTAACTCAACAAAGCCACAAAGGCCATGTAGGTGTTAAGCAGGAGAATTTTGTATAGCGCACTCACAGCCTTAGCGGCTCTCGGTACGCATTCGGTAGCCTTCAGACTTCGTCTCACATTTAGCTTATCTCTGACGCTGCTGACCATGGTGTCAGGGCTAGGCTTAACGTGACTGTTGCTAGCTCTTTTTAAATCCCCGATGAGAATGCATGCTCGCGGGATGATGCGAAATGCTCTGATGGGGCTAATTATCGCATGCCGATGGTTTACGGTGACGGTAGGACTGCTTGTTTATCTTGTGAGTTCTACGCTTCGACGAATCGTATTCACATCTCTGTTTACTTGCAAAAGCTACTCGTTCTGCATGTTATAATGTCTACGCTGCTTCTCCTGCAATCAAAGCACGCCACCGTGTTAATTAAAACTAGACCTCCACTCGCTGCCGACTGTCGAGCGTACTCCGTTTCTCGCGATTCCATAAGTAAATATTAAATACGTGGTGAACCGGAAAGCAGTGCATTGGTCAACTCCCAGACACATGGCTGAAAATTTGCAACAATAACAATTCGCTCGTTGTGGTATCTTCAGCCAAACCGTGTGACCAAGCCCCAAGCCCCGAACTCATAACCTATATGTCTGAATCTCTGCAATAGCCGTTTTCAAATAGCTGTTGCATGAATTACATCTGCCGGTCTTCGTGCGAGTGCACAAACTGCTCAGCATATCTTTGGCGACTCTTGCTGAATCTCATATGCTCTTTCACTTGATCTGGAATGGTCTAAACGTTATCCCCACGGATGCCGATCTCTCAGAAGCATTCACAGATTGTGGGTGAGGCTGTAGCATTTGGTATAGAATGCGAGGCGGCCTGCCTGGGTAGCTTGCACGCTTTTTCGCTGGTTTTAATGCCCTTCAGTTCGAGAGCAGCTTCGTTAGAAAGTGAATCAGGTTACTTTACATCGGAAAAGTTGACCGGGGGACCAGGGTGGCATTATTATGTCCGTTGCTATGGCACTGCTACCTCAATATTTGTCGCACTGCCAGCCAAACGCTGGAGCGCTTGGCTGTCTCGAGCAGCTCCACGTTCTATGTTCCACGCTTCAACCTTGCTCACAAGTACAAATCTCGCGGTCTTGGCGTTGAGATTTTGGTGGATGCAATTAGCTAGCCTTAGCATGATTGCTGAAAAGATTGAACAAGCAATCGTTCCCGTCAAAACTACAGACGATTGCATGTTGCCCTTTTCTTCGGCATACAGCATGGCTACAGAATAGTTTTGCTGAGTTTCCTTTGGAAAAGGGATGTATACTGCTGGTAACTTTATTGAATCGCTTAGGATAATTGAGTATTTATACTAGGCAGCCATCTGTGGCCTGTTCAAGGTATCGATGCCATTCGGTAAATATCATTTTAACTCGCTGCTAGCAGGGCAATGATGAGCGGCAGCAGAAGCGGCATTATCGGCAGTAGTAAAGAGCAAGCGAGAAAGGTCAGAACTAGGAGTGAGTCAGCAAGTCAGCTTCGGAGGAATCGTGGAGCCGAGTTAAAACGGATTCTGGGTTTCGCAGAGCAAATTAGCTCGACACTAATTCGATTCTTGTAAGAGAAATTATTTGGGCTCATTTGCTTTGGAGATATATAGGGAGATAAAGCGCAGGGAAACTGATGCCGCTGCTCAGCATGAGATGAGAGAGCTATTCCGAAACGCTCGGATGAAGAAATTCAATTTCTGGTTTAGCTTCCGCAGTTACCGTAGCTCGCAGCTTTTTTCATGTTGAGAAAGCGTTATTGAACGTCCGAACAGCCGGTCATACTTCCACCCTATTAGCAATGGTAGAGCATTTCGTTCGAAGCCCACTTTCATCTGGCTGTTGCTAGATGGACTGAGAATTGCTCAAGAAAAGCAAAGGCTATACTATCCTATAATAAAAAAGTAAGGTTAGCTGATCAGACAGCCATGTTTAAATAGCGACAGCAGAAGAGCCTAACTGGCTATCACTCCCATTGCACAGGTCAGAAAAAGACTGTCTGCTGCAGGACTCGAACCCACTACCTGGTTTGAGAAATTCTAGTACCTTACCCGTGGGATAAGACCCCAGGGCCATCCTGCCACATGGCTGCATTGTCTATTGACTGTAGGTGCACTTCTTTCGGTCTTGGTCCCCTCCACCCAGCTCCGTTCTTCGCATTCAGTATGTTTATATATATATATATATATATATTATTTTTGGAATTTTATCAATCAATCAATCATACTGAAATCAATTTAATTAAATAAATAAATATATATGTATAATTCATTGGTATAGCTTTATGGGAACTTAATCTATATTCAGGCGCTTTACATATGCCACCGGGCTCGAGCTCACGACGTCGCTCAACAAATACATTCACCTTTATCTTGGTCGAGGTGATCACCACTTTTTTAAACTGGCTGGCATATTTAAAGTTGCGACCCACAGAAGGAAATAATTGCAAACTTAAAGAGGAAAGTACAGTTGAGACTCGGTATAATTACCGGAATTAAAACATCTACTCTCTGCTGGAACCCGTAAAAACGCATTTTCTGGCTGTGAGAGAGCACAGTGCATAATGCAGGAGTTGGCCTCACGTGTCGAAAAAAACATTCCTAATCTACAATACTTCGAAATAGTACAGATGTTTGACGATCAAACTGAAACTTGGGAGTGCTGTAGGATTTTTTTTTCAATTGAGTACATGCAGCTTTAGTACCTGTATAGTTTATTGCTTGAAATAGATTTCTGATATTTTTTGCTAGCTCTTACGCTCCGTATCTTTAGCCTTAATCACGGATAAATTTACAGGTGGGGCATATGCCAATGCTTTTTATTTAAGAGTTGATACCTCCATTTATGCAGAGGTGCAGTACATATACGTGTACGTACGTGTTTCAGAGGAATTCGCAAGCACCGTGGATGTATTATGCCTGTTCATACAATATATGCCACTAGTGATTGTCTTGGGTGCTCCCAAGAAAGCTTGAACTCCACGTAAATATGTATGAATGTTCGCTCAGGCATCGATATATACATATATATATATATATATATATATATATACGCCTAAACGCAGTCAGCGTAATCAACCTTAGACCTAATGCTCTCTAAATTCACATTTTCCGCAGTCGCAAATTGTGACTCCACCTCTGGTCATTACATCTTTTTTCTGCGTACCTCTACAGCTGACAAAAATGTAATGGCTTTCAAAACAAGCCGGAAAATTCTAAGATTTAAACAAAGTTAGTTTATAGCATGGCTGTCAGCTTGCACTGGAACCAAGTCGGTTCAGACTTTTTTGTAGCTACATAGTAGCTGCACATGAACCGCACCCTTTATTGTTTATGAGAGAATAGGTGGGCTACAAATTCATCGGCTTTGCTTTCCATTACAATAAGCTAACGCAAGCGCGCCTCAAAGCTAACTTTACTATTGTACAAAATAATATACGAGCAGCTCACTGCCTTAGGACTCGCTATGCTGAGTCATAAATAAATCCTAGCTGATTAAGCAGCCTCATTTGTATAGCGACAGAAGAGCCTTTACGGCTATAGTAGTTCCGTCCCGGAAGACAACGCTGCGCTATCTTGCTGCGTGACGGACTTTCTTGTTTTATATATGTGTGTGGGTGTATGTATGTATGTGTCGCTACCAAGGTGCTGTAGCAGCACCTGCTCAGCGGTCCTTCGCCGCGAACAAAGTGCTCGCCGCAGGTGGCAGTCCTTCTAGATGCCAGACCAGTGGCTCGAGCGATTTAAAGCAGTTCAACTAACGCATCGTAGCAGCTGAACCGATGTATGCAGGCAGTGCCGATACATGCAGGCGGTACCAATATATGCAGGCGGTACAGATACATGCAGGCGGTACATATACATGCAGGCGGTACAGATACATGCAGGCGGTACCGATGCATGCAGGCGGTACCGATACATGCAGGTGGTACAGATACATGCAAGTGGTACAGACACACGCAGTCGGCGTGCAACAATGGCAGTAGGACAGTGCAGCAATGAAGGGCGCCCGCACCGTAATTTAACTAATCCATACGGTTACGCTCAGTGTAGCATATTCAAAAGCCACCGAGGGCAACGTCTGGCAAAGCGTCGGCCACAGTGTACAGCTCATATCGAAATCTAATGTACAACTGATTAGCTATTGCTTACTCATTGCCTTTGATACTTTGCAAACCATGGATTAAGACACATCTACTTACCGGATGGTTGTTAGGGCAGCTCTTTGAGCACTCTGCTAGCCAGAGCTCATGCATCGCATGGAGTGGCTCTCCATGCGGTCCGTGCTGCCGTCGAATCTGGAGCGTCTCGCCGATTTCGGAAGAAGTGAAATATCTGCACGCTACGCTGGGGATCCCTCCGGGATCAGCAGAGCAATAGCGACAAATCGTGGCTCCTCTTGGGTCAAATCGGCAATCGGAGACGTGCAGTGATCTTTCAAACGTTGCTGAATGACGATTGTGGTCTAAAGAGAGATAATAATAATTATAATAATAATAACAATGCACTTGATAAAGCGCCCTCAGAGAACTCAATCTCTCTCTAGGCGCTGTACATTTGCTGCACAGATTCGTGTTGGTCAAGCAGGCGTTCAGAGTGCATAATTGTAACGAGTCAGCCTGAAATTTCGCGGCCGTAACAACGTCAATGTACCAGCAATGCTACGAGCTTTCGCGAGAGCTGCTGCTGCTGCTGCTCATCGATGGTGCTTCCCGAGAAATTTTGAGCGCTCTTTCTTCGCCGTTTCAGACGTTAGGGGCGTCCGGACTGCACCCTTGCACACTTTACGTCATCACACGAACCAGTACAGAGCTATACGGACATAACAACATAATTTAGGAGCCATCAATAATTTCAAGAATGTTCATAATCTGGCCGACTTAGAAGGCGCGAGTTTCACTGAGCCTGCACATGCCACTGTTCTCATTTTATGCAGTCGACAAGGAAGGCTTTTTTCCTGGAATGCCCGTTACATAGTTTCGCGGGGTAGCCCGATTCATTGCGCCGTCTTCCTATTCAGTAAACGGAAAAGTCACTTAAGCGTCAACAATTGTAGCTACCGGTGACCTCATTCCAAGCCGAGGCAGCGGCCCGAAGGTGGAATGCCTAACTGAAGAGTGTCACAGCATCATGCGGACGGCGTCCGACACAGAAACAGCAGTCTCCACGCCGCCTGCAAGTAATCTAGTGGCAACACACGCCGTTGCTCTATAGAATACTCGCGAGCTCACGTTTCCTTTCCCGCAAACCAGATCCGAGCGTGCTGTTCACGAGCGGAAGTAATTTTTCTACCGGTGACCAGCGAGCGAGTCTGACTGGCATATCGGACACAAGGTCGCGGTAGAGGCACGCGGCACCGGCGGTTTCTTTCCTCGTGGTCTTGTGAGCGTCGGCTTGCGGTCGGTCTGTACGCTTCGACCGCGCTATAAGCGTGTCGACCCACTGCCTAGCCACTGGGTGCCACCAGCCGAGGGTTAAGGTGCTCAAACTTCGCGGTCCAGCAGCAGCCGCGGGCTCTCGAGTCCTGCGGCAGCAGGCCAGTGTGCGTCTCCCAGTGCAAGCGTAGCGATAGCCGCGAAGGTTTCATCTGCCGCCGCCATGGAGACGAGGCGGTCGTGTCGACTAAGAGCTTACAGTGTACCTTTGTTCTTTTGCTTCGGCGCGTGCCTCCCGATGCTCGTGGTTCCAGCAGGCCGCCGGTTTTCCGGTACGTCTCGGCCGCGCGAAGGATCGCCTGCGGCCCACTTCCAGCACGGCAGCTCCGGACTCGGAACTGCGCGATACGGACCCGTCGCCGCGCGGGCGCAATAATTTAGAGGCGGTCGAGCGGCCAGCCCAAGCGGCGGCGCAAGGGTCTGCAAGCACCAAGCTTTCAAGGCTTTCAGCGGGCTTTCGTGTAGATGAGCGTCACAGCCTCTGGACAAACTGTCGTCGGTCTGGGTGGCTCTCGCGCGACCGTCTAGGGTACGTAGACTGATCGATGTGATTTTGGTAATAAAGTGCTTGGTGTTGGAGTCAGGAGACTTTTAGCTCGGTCGCACTACCCAGCCTGAAGACAGATTATCCAGAAGCTGTCAACACGACAGATTATCCAGATGCTGTCAAAACGACACATAGCTGTACCTGTACTTTGATTACCTGGTTTAGCCCAGGGGTAAGGTGCTCGACTATGACATTCGACGTCGTGGGCTCAAGCCCTGTGGCATTTGTGAAGAATCTGGATAGAGATTAAGTTCTCTTTGGCCTTTATAAAAATAGTTATAATTATAATCTATATCTCTCCCAGCCTTCCAGCTGGTCCAAATCTCACAAACCCCCTACTGCATGTATTGCTGACATTTTAACTTGCATGGCAACAAAACTTCCGCAAATCAAATGATGAAATTAGCAACTTGCTAGCTATGGGTAAACCAGGAAATACCAGGAAATTTGAAATCGTCCCTCAAAATGGGCTCTGGCAGCATATCTGCTGTTGCATCTTTACAAAATCTAGGGGTCTTTTTTCCCCAAAGTAACTTGCCATAGAAGACCACATCGGCTCATCTGTCATGTCTGCCTACGTTTAGCTACTTAACATAGCAAATATTTGGTCCTACTTAGACAAGTTGGTTCCTGCATTTGTGAGATGCCGTTTCGAGTTCAATTACTCACTGATTGCAGGTCATCCGGCTTATGCACTCACGCACTTACTGTAGGTGTAAAACTCTGCTGTCTGGCATGTCTGTATTGAGAGTCACAGTGACCATGCCGCATCATTTGTGGCCTACCTGCACTAGTTCTCTATGTAATGTAATGTAATGTAACTCCGTCTGTAACTCCACACAGCCATAAAAACCATGTGGGTGTTTTGTGTAGCGCACTCACAGCCTAAGCAGCTTTCGGTACGCATTTGGTAGTCAACACACTTCATCTCACGCAACAAAGAGAAAGTGGGAAGCATAGCAGAGTCGGGAGAGCAGTTCAGATAGTGAGTAGCATGGAAGTAGCAGCTCAGGACCACTGAAAAGAATGAGCCATAGTCGGCAGCAGAAGATTAGTTGTCATTGCGTAAGAATGGTGGAAGCCAGTTACACGGTCTAGGATCTGCAGAGCTCAAGCGTCTGTCAACAACGTATTTAAGCGGAGGAATGGAACAGCTGATGTATTCTCCACACGGGACCTGAGGGCACGAAAAGACTGAAATTGGTGCAGCAGTTCAGCTAGGTACGAAGGAGCCAAGCCGTGGCGGGCCTTGTGGGTCAGCCTAAGAACGTTGCTCTGTATCCGTTGCTCAACCGGCATCCATCCTAGCTCTTTTAGCAAAGGAGACACGTGCTCAAACCTCTGGAACTTAAAGACTAGCCTGGCAGCAATATTCACAGTCAGCTGCAGTGGCCTAGTTGCTTTCTTTGGTAGCCCAGCCAAAATGGAATTACAAAAATCAAGATGAGACAGAACGAATGTGCTAGTTAAATCTTTTTCAAGCCACTGTGGAAGACAGCTCCTAATCTTGCACAGGGATCGGACGTGATGACTATCTACAGTCTTCTGAATGAAGCTTTCAAAATTTAGGCAGCTCTCGAAAACAACACCAAAATTTCGAGCACGTGGTGATGGTCGCACAACAGCATCATCTATTCGAAGAGCAAAGCCTTTAAATCCAGCCACACGCTTAGGGTGTCCTATGAGCAGCAGTTCGGTTTTATCGTCATTTATTTTCAGGAAGTTTTCCGAAATCCAGGATCGAATGCTGGCAAGGCAAGCATTCAGTTTATCAGTTGCCGAAGCAGATTCCGACGGTTTGAATGACAAATACAACTGAGTATCATCAGCATAAAAGTGATATCCTATTCCGTGGGCCTTAATCACTTTTCCCAGAGGCTGAGTTTACATTTAGAACAGCAAGGGACCGAGTACGGACCTTTGAGGGACTTCATAGGTTACCCGTCTCGTGTGCGAGAAATGATCCCCACGCGACACGGATCGAACACGATCAGACAAGTACGATTTAAACCACGCCAGTGCCTCGTTGGAGAGATCGATCGTTTTTCTCAATCGTTCAAGTAGAACATCGTGATCATTGATGCTGCATATCGGCATTAAGGATTCGGAGCTCACTTTTAGGTTCCTATGTTTTTAGCTCGAGACTATCTATCAGAACTACTCTCAAATCAGGCTAGGAATGGTACTAACCGGCTTGCCCAGTTCATTTTACTTCCGCGTTATTTAACTGTATCTCGAACCAACCTCAAATTACTTGGAGACTCTTCATTTAGTTAGTAGCTTCCCAAAGCCAGGAACTCACTCCAGCGTGACGTCACGACACCCATTGACCTGAAGAATTCAAAAAAGAAGCTAAAACCGCACTTGTTTTTCTTAGCATTTCCTGGGTCCCTGTGAATGTACCTGCGTGTTCTTATACGTGCTGAGACTGTGCATATTATAACTAACCGTATTGAAACGCTTTCCTTGTAACATTTGTCCAGTGCCTAGGGTTAGATGGAGACATAAAGACAGACAGACAGGACAGACAGAGAGCATATGTAAGTGCATAGAGAGAGAGAGAGAGAGAGAGAGAGAGAGAGAGAGAGAGAGAGAGAGAGAGAGAGAGAGAGAGAGAGAGAGAGAGAGAGAAGAGAGAGAAAGAGAGAATGAGAGAGAGAGAGAATGAGAGAATGAGAGAATAAGAGAGGGTGAGAGAGAGAGAGAGAGAGAGAGAGAGAGAGAGAGAGAGAGAGAGAGAGAGAGAGAGAGAGAGAGAGAGAGCGAGAGAGAGCGAGAGAGAGCGAGAGAGAGCGAGACTGAGTTCTCTGAGGAAAGCAAGCAGCTGTACGCTGCAGGCGGGTTTGCTTTAACCGGTTTTTGAGATCTAAGATCCGGCAACCGTACTCCTTGGTGACGAGAGGTGAATTAAAAGTTCACTAAACAGCCAAGCACGAAAACGCCTCCATCACGAAAGAATAGCGAACCAAGCTTCGTCGTTTCAGGACCACAAGCTTCGGGCTCTAATGCTCCCGACAGAGGGGTTTCAGTGAGTTTGTCGACGGTGGCCCTCCGACCCTTTGCAGCGCCGCTTCGGGGCCAGCTGTCGCATCGACGGCTCGCTGGCCAGCAGTAGCGACCGCTGCTCGTTCGCTCGCTTCTGCGAGAGCGGAAGCCCCACGAAGGAGCTGCCATTGTCGTTGCCGGCCGAGACGCCGGCGACGGCGGCAGCCGGTTGCGGCAGCCGCTAGCCGTAGCGGCAGCCGCTAGCCGTAGCCGCAATCCATCGTCGTCTAGCGAGCGAGCAGCTCGCGGCCGACTGCCGAATTCCCGTCGCGGCGCCTCCGCTCCAGACGAAGGGATTTGCCGACGGCTAATTATCATTTGCCGGTTGCTTCTCGGAAGCGAGCCTAATGCCATCAAAGCAAAGGGCATCTCGCCCGCTTAGTTGTTCTCGTCTACTGAGAGAAGAGGTTCGGACGTGTCGAGTCGCTGCAGCGTTCTATGTCCGCTGCCACGGCCCGATGCTCAGGCAGCGGCACCCTGAAACGGTCTTACGGGATTAGGGCAGCTGATCCTCGGCGCAGTGCCCGGCGTCAACCCGCCAAAACGAGAGTAATGCCTGTGAGCGCTCAGACGAATCCGGATTCCTACTAGCGCACTTCGCAGCCCCGTCGTGGGTGTGCACCTTGGGCATTTCGTGCATCATCTGCATCGGCCTTCACCCCGTTGAAAAGCGGCGTCGCTTAGCCCCCCTCCCCAACCTCCCCAGCATGTACGCATGGACACGCAAGCGAACCAGTACCTACAAAAGTAGCATGCCGTAATGACTTGTTCTTCGTTTAATTCCGATTAGTGAAGTGGAGGAAAGATCGAGGCGGAAAGCTAATCAAGATAATGGATAGCAGTCGAGTATGGAAAATGTAAATGCCCATCGATCCCTGACCCATCGATCCCCGTGCTCACCTCCGACGAGAAGAGGCAAAAAGCGAAGTGTACCTGTCTTCGCCACTAAGCCTTACTAAATGGGTGTGGCATGAAAACGCACACGCACGGGCACCTCACGCTCCGGATCTGCTTTACCAAAAACTAGTTGCCAACAAGTACAATATGGCCCAAAGCAAGGGACACAAGACAAATGTCAGAGCAGCTGGTTTGTAGGTTACCTGGTTAGTAGCATGCACTGAGTCTTGTGCAGGTGAACACTCAAAGCATGCAGGAAAAAGACAAGCTCACCGAGGCGCTAATCAAAGGGCACTAATCATCCTAGCACTTAGCCGCAACGTGGTTAGTTTCAGGACACTTACGAACATAGCAATTTACTCGAAAGAAGCGAAGGCTGTGAGCCGTCTACCGCCACGCCGTGTCGCTGGCTTCTTCAAGCTTTATTGCCTTCTAATTGAGCGACCGATTTGATGACCCACCAAATCGGTCGCAAAATTTGATGACCCATCAAATTTTGTTCCCAACGGATCTTTTTGAAGGAGTCGCGAATGCTTGGAATCAATGCTGCTCTACTTCCGATCACTGCAGCAGCAGAAACAGTAGCAGCAGCAGCTGCTGCTGCTGCTGCTGCTACTGCGGCTCTCGCGAAGGCTTGCATTGTCAATATCGCGACAATCGACAGGTGGTTATCAGACTGAGGTCTGGGGCATTAAAGGCTCGACGACGTGAGCTTTGGTGGCTGCCAAGGAATCAGGTCGCCTAATTCCCGCAACGGATTGATGTAGCTCAAAGTGTATTTGAAGCCGCCGGCCATCCCGGTTGCCAGCCAATCCTAGCAGCTTCTTATTAACACTACTTTGCAGCCGATGGGTTAAACGACACAGGGAGAGAGATAGAGAGGAGCAGGCTTTTAACCAGTGATGCGGCGTTTGCTAGCAGCTCAAGCAGTGCATGAAGCTCTACGTGGATGGCCGGCTATGGTTCAATGCATTACAAAAAAGTGCAAGATTGCCCTCGATAAAATGGTCGCACCTGCTAGGTCTGAGCGGACACTCGGGCCTGCCTTTTGAAGTCTCGAAGCTAGGTCGTCGGGCCCAACGTGGTTATGGCCACGAGACCCTCACTAGTTCGGATAGAGGCGCAATGCCTGCAGTGTGCAAAGGCCTGAAGGTCGCAGTACAACAAGGATTATGACTCAATGCTAAATATTCGCAGAGCTAACAATAGAGCCGTATTACAAAAAGCGTAAACAGTAGCCTTATATAAAGGCCGATAAGACTTACATTACAGTTTACTTCCAGCCGAATGCTCACGCTCAGAGCTAGAACTCACGGATTGGCAGACCGGTGCTCCAAAAGAAAGACTGCGGTCAGAACCTTGTTTTATACAATGGCCAGCTTGAAAGTCGTTCGTCAATATCTTTCATGCATGATCATAGATCTCGCTGCTCATAAGCCTCGGCTTATTGCTACCATTTCATAAGCCAAGCTCATAGATGGTAATTGAGGTTCAGCAGTCAAGCTCAAATTTGGTAATCGCCTGGCATTGCAGCAGCGGAAGCAGGGCAGGCTTTTGAAGCAACCACTCCAGCTTACACAAGGCTTTCAGTGCGCTGCTATAAGTCAACTTGTTTCAGGACAATATCTATTGAAGGGAGAAAATATGACGGACGCTCTTTTGTCCTCGAACTACGCTACTATCCCTTTCGGCTTTTTAGTGCAGTACATGAATCCTTCGGACTGTTCAGGCGGATATAAAAGCAGTCAGCTATGTTGATGGAAATCGTGCGAACCTCCAAGGACCTGTTTAGAAACCACGGCTCGTTGCGACTGGTCGGCCAGTACAGCCAGGCAACGGATCTCGGCAAGCTGGTTTTAAAAAGCTCAATGCGTGTCCGACCATTTTTTCGTCTGCAGCCGGCTCAGAGGCCCGAAGTCCATGACGATATCCGTCCGTGACATAGAGTTTCGATTCAACCTCGATGGCTGCGAAAAACCTAATAAAACTATCACTAATGCTTTTCCGCACCACGCCTTGCTTGCTCGGAGCGTGGCACCGCTGGCACTGTGTGTCACTGCCAAATCGGTCGGCTCTTAAAGGAGCCGAGCTCCCATAGCCGGCGAGATATTTAGGCTCCGCCTCATCCCAGCTAGTGCCGCCTGGCGAAAAAAAACATGCATGTATGTATGTGTGTATCTCCGTCTTTAACTCCACAAAGTCATAAATACCACGTGGGTGTTTCGCAGGAGAGTTTTGTATAGCGCACTCACAGCCTAAGCGGGTCAGATGCTCGCACGACGCGTAGATGGAAGAATGTTTAGGATGTCTGCCTTCACCGCCCGGTTCGGCGAGCTCAGCAGCAATTGTCAAGAGCCTGGATAGAGATTCAGTTCTTATAAGACGCTATACAAATGAAGCATTTTATTTCTTCTTTCGTCATTAAGGCACGGGTTCAATTACTGGAATCTAGTATAGCATTCCTTCATTTGCAACAGGACAACGCGGCAACAGCCAGAGAGCTAACCCCGATGCGTCGCTATCTCGAGTTTAGCGGTCTCCCATTACAGCAGCTCAGACTTGAGAGATCGCGCCGGTCGCCTCACTCGGTGTAGCAATCGCTTCGCGTGCCGAAAGCTCGGCCACAGCCGGCATTAGGACGTGCCAGCTCTTGGGTGGCGCTCGGCATGTTCGAACGACAGCGTGCCGAACTGAACCGGCCTTTCAGGCAACGAGAGATGTAGGAATTCACCGAGGGCGGTGTTGGCGAGGACGGTCAGGCCAGCGTCTACTCGAAGGAGAGCGAAATTCCAGAATCTGCGGATGAAAGCGACAGTCTCCGCGGCGATCGGTGACGCAAGAGACACACCCACACGTGTCAAAACGAGGGCTGCCAAGCAAGCCCCGAGCTTTGCCACGCTAGCCGGCGCTTGGCTGAGTAGCGAGCGTTCACCGTCCAATCCGAAGGCTTCTTTCTGGCTCCGCTAAAGCTACCACCCAGACTGACCTCGCTAAGGCCCCACCTCCTTCTTTTTCTTCTTAGCTCCCTGTAGTCATGCACTCGGTCTCCAGTTGCTATCTTTTTTCACTTGAAGATACCAAGTGCGATTCAGAAAATATAAAAGCTAACGCTCAAAATTAGCTCTGCCAGCATATCTCTTGTTGAATCTGCACGAAATCTAGGTGCCATGCTCAAAAGTGACCTTTCCTTAGACGACCACATCAGCTCCACAGACAAGTCTGCCTACTTTCAGCTGCACAATATTGCTAAAATTAGGGCTTGTTTAGACAGGGATACCACATCTAAGTTGGTCCATGCATTTTCGACATCCCGTTTTGACTTCGATAACTCACTGCTTGCTGGTCAACCAGTGTATGCGATCAGGCACAAACAGCTGGTGCAAAACTCTGCAGCTAGGCTATTGCGTCGTGAGCTTCACAGTTGCCACATCAACACCGCTTTCGCCTACCTGTACTGGCTCCCAGTCAAGCAACGCGTCAACTTCAACGTTTCGGCACTCACTTTTCGGTCCCTTCATTCTGTGGCTCCAGTGTACCAATGCGTGCCAATCAGATCTACTGCCCCACCAGGCTACGCATCGTACCATACGCTTTTCGGAATCTAATTGTCTACTTATACCTCGTAAAAACCTAAAAATCCTTTGGAGACCGGACCTTAAGTTCTTAAGTATACTCCCAAAGCCTGGAACTCACTCCTGACTTCCGTCACGATATCTCCCGACTCCGCCACATTTAAAAAGAAACTAAAAACGCAGCTATTTAGGACAGCATTTAGTGGGTCCCTGTGGTTCGTCCTTTATATGTTTATGCGTGTTGACATATGCATGCTACTAGTAACCACAATTGCATGCTGACCCTGTGCATGTCACCCCTTAACATTTTTATTTATGTTGTTTATCAAGCATGATATCCCTCACCATTTGATCGTGTTTCCATTACAGCAAATGTTAAGCGCCCAGAAAGAGATTGAGTTCTGTGAGGGCGCTTTTACAAGTGTATTATTATCATTTTTATTAAGATGTAGAGAGCTAGTTCTTCGAAGTGACCGTCGCCACCGTCGCCGTCGCCTCCGCCAGGATGGTCGGCTGGCTGCATGACTCGACTCCGCAGCAGCCTGTCTGTGAAAAAGGGGCTCGCTGTGTTCGCGCACTTTTGGGATGACCCGCTCTCTTCTCCGCGTGGGTGGTGCAGCTTCGTGGGTGATCGCGTCTCAGCGGGTTTCGCCGTCGCTTAAGCCGAGGTCGAGCGCCCGCCCAAGATACCGTGGTCGCTGCCGCAGATGCGCAGGCATTGTGCCGCTCCTGCGACTGCGACGCTCGAGGAATGCGACATATTGTGAGGGGGAGGGTGCTTCGCATACGAAACTAGAGCAGGATAGGTTCGGGTGATGGAGAGTGGTGGCGACGGCGGCGCCTGACATCCACCAAGTCTTCTGATGATTTCTCGGCTTAGTGGGTCTTAGCTAAGTTAAGGCGCTGGATCTTCAAACCACAGGTCTTGAGTTTGAGTCCCGCAGCAGGCGATCTTTTCTTGCCTACTGCAGGAGGCGACAGCAGCAGCTATTGAGCTTCTGCCGCTATGTAAATGAGGCTGTTGAGTCAGTCAATCTTTCTTTTCGCCTTACAATGGCACGTCCGCTTAGACCACTAGCTAGCAATGGTGGGGGGGGGGAGGGTGCGGGGCGACCGCCGGCGGGGCCGAGGTGCGCATGCCGGCACCCTCTATACCCTTTGCTCCCTCACCAGCAGCCCAACCAGAATCGGAAACCCCCGTCTCTTCGCTCGATACCACGAAATCGCTGAGTGACTGCGACCTCAGTGGCGGGAGTCGGTGCTTGTCGTGTGTTCAAGTACCCAGATTCGCAGATTGTTTTCTTTTTAACCGGCCTACCGTGACAATATCCTTCAGGAGTGCTGCAACGAAACCCGCTGGCGGTTAAGCCACTCCTACTGTTTTGTTTAGCTGCGACAATTAGTAGTTGCCGTGATGCTAAGCGAGATTCAACAGGGAGCCCGGGCTACGTCTAGCATGAACTAAATCCCTTCACGAAAATGAGGCTGCGTTGATGCTTTGCATGATTTTTCAGTAGCTAGTCCATAGCCGATCGCGTAGATGCTGCTCGCGTCCTCGATTGCCCTACTGACATAACTACGCTTCCGACTTCCTCTTTGTTGCGTCTGTCGGATACCGTATTAGCATCGAAAGTAGCTCATGCTCAAGTGAGCACTAGAAAAATCCCTCGCCTAGCGCCCTCTTAGTCTCAGAGGGCTATGTAAAGCAACAGGCAGGAGCACACCCAAACACACGTGCACACGCACATACGCACACATTCACACGCGCACATATACACACACGCATACACATAAATATATAAATATATAAAAACATAAAGATATACATATATACATATATGCATACATAACTATTTAATTACACAAATTATTATATAAATTTATATATTGATGTATTTACATCTTGATCGATTGATCTATTTATATATTTATATATATATAATTAAATATATATATATATTTATATATGTATATATTTATATTTTTATATATTTTGCATATATAGAGAGATATAAATGTGCACTGGCTAACATCAGCATAATCTTCAGAACGCATCATTCTCTCTATTAAATTAAAGTGTTGCAGATTTCTAAGCCATAGTAGTCGAGCCACGTGAGACTACCAATGACATCACTGCTGCTCTTCGGCCTAAGCGTGCCGTGTCAAGATAATTTATGACGCGGTTACGGTATTTAGGTCCGCTTTTTCTCTTTTAAGATTTGAGGTATCAAGCTTAGGCTTACTCATGATTACACCTTAGGAGTTAAGCATTTGCTCATGCTGCCCGAAGACGCTGATCTGCATATGGCAGACGCCAGCTAGATGCAAGCTGGTCCTCAGTACCCGGAGCCGAGAGGTGCAGATCTCAACCTCAGGTAAGTACCCAGCAGCGTGCGCATGCGGCCCATCACTTCCGGACCGCTTGGCTGATCGCGCCCACCCGAATGCAAAGAGCCGAATGCAGAATTTACAGCGAAGAGCCCAGCTTGTCCCGGGAATTTAGGCTTTGGCCTGGGGTGAATTGTCATGCATGTGCTTATGCTAGTGCTACTAGGGTCGATCAGTTCATACGCTTGATTTTCCTGCCAAAGTTAAATGCCTAGAAAAAGATTTAGTTCCCTCAGGGTGTCTTGCTCAGGGGATTTTGTTGTTTTCTTGAGCTTCTATCCCATTCAAACACTCCGAGATACTCTGCCCCCCCCCCCCGCTGCCGCCGCCACCGCCGAGGTCGGGCGCAGCTCAAAGCGACTCGCAAGACCAGTGTGCACTTCATGTTCGTCCTTTCTGCCTCCTTTTTATAGCGTGCCGAGTGCAAAGTGCTACCGCAGTATTGATAGGGCTCGAAAATAGACCTGCCTCAATTCCTTCCGCTCAGCAACAATTTTTAGTTCAAAGAATATTTAGAAATAAAGCAGCCCCTTTATTCACGGTGGCATTCGGGTCAAGGACGCCGCTCCATGTTGAAAATGGGTTCAGCCTTACCATGCCTACGGCTTAGCTCAGCGTTATTGAGCTCGCACTTGACTGCCAACGCGTCCTGATGCAGGCAATTAGTTAGTGCCTGCTGCGAGAGTGGGAAAGCCGCCACGGTCCTTCTACAGCTATGCAAATGAAGCTATCAAATAAGCACCCTATCGATTTAACTAAGGCAATCCAGTTGAAAGCGAAGCCAAGTTTCCATATTCCTTCATTTTCCGGCCACCGAACCCGTTTCTTGAGGTCTGATTGGCACTTTATAGTCGCGTGTTCCTATTCGACATGGCAGACGTGCGACCGCGTAACCAATGGGTCGGCTTAAGCCTGGCCACCATGGCGGACAAATGGTCTGTCGAAACCGCCGACCCTCGGGGAGTTTTTTGTAAAGGCCATCACTAGCGAAGGCTTTTGACAAATCTTCGTGAAACGTCAAATGTAGTGGTTGCGTTGTGACTCGGCATATTTCACAATTGCGGTTCACTCAGTGCACGCCTTTGCCATTTCTGCTCTGCAAGTGCCGTTAAGCATCTGAAGCCTTGTTTCTGCGTGTGCTTAGCTTAGCTGCTGTCAACTAACTTTTGAATTGCATACTCGTAGAAACACGGTACCGCCGCATATATTCGTATATGTGCGTAGGTAGTTATATTCAGGTATACACATCGAAAGGGATGGGAAGTTTGGACGAACGTAGCAGGCTGCAAAGATCGGACGGGCTAGGATCGGGCAGAGCGCACTCTGGGTCGGAAGGAAAGAGTACACTCTGGGTCGGAAGGAAAGAGTGCACTCTGGGTCGGAAGGAATGAGTGCTAAGTGTCATCGCAGCACTTCGGCGGAATTCCATAACTGATGGCGAGGACACCCGCTGTCGGCAGGAACGCCACGGCGGCCGCAGCGGCGACGGTGTTGTCCTGAGAGAGGCCTAGGCTGTGGGGAGGGGGAGATCTCCCAAGTGCTCGGCGTCCAGCATCAGCCCGCCCACCCGCCTCGGTTTTCCCGATTTGGCCGATCGGGAGGTGAGAGAATGTTGGCGCGAGCGCATTACCTGTCGAATAGCTTCACCCATTTCGGCGGTTACTCTGGCGATAACTCAGGGGCTTAGAGGTACTTTAGCGTCGGCCTTATGAGCGATAGCCTATAAACCCAGTCCAAGCCCGTCGTCGCCCCGGACGGCTAAATCTCCGGGCGCCCTCGTCGCAGGTGTGTGGAGCGGAGGAGCTCTCGTGGCCCTCGAGCGCGTGACGGGAGCTCAGCATCGGTTGCAGCTTGACGGACACGCACACCGGCGTCTCCCCCTCTATGCACAGGCGGCGGCGGCGGCGGCGGCGAAAAGTAGCCTCAGTAAAGCCGCCTCCGAAGTGCGGGGCAAAGCGCAGGCGCGGGCGACGAGCTAGCCGCCCGCCCACTCCCTCATTCAACCGCTGAGTCACCAACCTTTGATAGCGAGGCAGACCTCCGCTACGATTCTGCCGCGGCCCGTGTAGCGGCGGGGAGGCCAAGACGAGCACCTGCTCGAATTGATTGCTCTGAGAATAGCCGCTCGAGGCGGCGCTGCCGCCTCGAAGCCGCTCATCTGGGCGGCTCTGAGCGCACTGAAAGTCGTTCGCTCGGCGCTACCGCAGCTGCTGCTGTGTACCCGTCGGTCCCTGCCGAATCGCCGTCGCTGCACACGCCGCGCGGCGGGGAGGCGAGGGGGGTGGAGTAGTCCCCCCTGGACGCGAAGCGGTGCCGCACAGCCAGTCCTCCGGCCCCGTGCGTCGCTCCTGCCTTCGAACGCCGCTCAGCTCGACCGACCGCTGCCGGCGGAGCGCTGGCGCCACCTCAGCCAGCCAGCCTGCCAGCCCCCGGCCAGCTGGGTCCGTTAAGGAGGAGGCCACCCGCCTCTAAACCTACTTCTCACGGAAATGCATCGGATGCATTCGGATGGCTGCTGACTCCCTGAAGCGTAGCAGCGCTAAGAGCGTCTTAATAGGAACTGCTCTCCTGGCTTTGCTATGCTTCCCACTTTCTCTTCTTTGTGCGAAATGAAGTCCGTTGGCTACAGAATTCATACCGAAGGCCGCTTAGGCTGTGAGGGCATTTCCCCCGTGGTGGACCCTAGAACATTCCCCCCCAGACATCCCCCGGGGTGAGACATTTCCCCCTATGTTAATGAATGTATAAATAATGTATAAATTAAGAATTTAGATATATATACATATATATATAATCATATATATATATACATGATATATATATGTATAGATGATCAAATGAAGTTCACGCTATATTAAAATAAAATCAACTTAGTAGAGTTAGAAGAATGAATGGATTGGAAGGATGGTTTCTAATGGAGCGAGCGGCGGCGGGGTTGCAGCGGCTGCGGCAGCGGCGAGCTATACAGTTCGGTCCCGCGGAGTTAGGTCTCGCTCGACGCCGCCAGGAACTTGTTCGTACCCATGAAAGCCGGCTCGCGATACGGCGTGCCTCGTATTCCTGCAAATGTGCGCTAAGCCTCAGAGGTCTACTGAGTATAACTCGAGCTCAAGAGATCTAGTTACGCCCTAATAGGCACTAGTTAAAGCGAGGAATACGATCAAGGGTGGATTTAGGTGGTGGAGGCGAAGCCCGCCCTAAACCCTAAAATCAAAAAACCTAAACACTAAACCCTAAAACTCTAAACCCTAAACCCTAAAAACCCTAAACTCTAAACCCTAAAAACCCTAAACTCTAAACCCTAAACCCTAAACGCTAAACCCTAAAAATCCCAAACCCTCAACCCTAAACCATAATCCCTTAAACCCTAAACGCTAAACCCTAAACTCTAAAAACCATAAACACTAAACTCTAAACCCTAAACCCTAACTACTAAACCCTAAGCCCTTCAAACCCTAAACCCAAAAACACTAATCTCTAAAACCTAAACCCCAAACCAAATACCCGGGGGAGGCAGAATATTCTACCCCAGGGGGAATTGTCGGGGGGGGGGGGAATGTGCGGGTTAAATGCCCGGGGGGGGGACGTCCAGAGGTAAATGTCCGTAGCCTGCTTTGGCAGACCTCGGCCTCTCGGTAGTCGGTTCATCTTGGTTCATCGCTTCGGTAACGTCTGCCCGTAATCTCGGTGCCGATCCATAATGACCCGTCGTTGGATGCGAGCACGGTGGCTCCACTGTCAAGTTTCAGCTGATGACCGTTGCCAAAATCAGGGTCTGCTTAGACATGAATGCGAACATTGGAAACAACCGATACGATTACTGGGGGCGAAGAGAAATTTGATAGGAACAGATGCGTTGTAAGCTAAGACTAAAGCGATCCAAGCTCATCGAAGATGGGGACCGCATCCGGAATTGACTTTCTGCTAAGCTGGAATGTTAAAAAATAGTCTACACTTTTCAAGTTTTTGGAAATTTACCCTTTTGAAAAACAAAGAACATATAAATGCAATCCAAATTTTGGTGAGTGAAAAATGACCGGAGCGTGGTAAATAAAATCATTTTGTACGACCTGTTTAAACCGGAAGTAGTTTTTTGTTATATACAGCTTGTCTAGCAGTGTATGTTAGTGAACTTTGTAATAAAGGCTACTCAGCGAGCTGAAGGTTTGATCGCAAGATTTAAATTTGGTGCAAAGAACGGCAACACGACTAGATGCTGGGGAGTGGGTGTTGCGAGAGCACGTGACTAGACGACCAATGAGGACAGATAATTAGACTGATTAAAATGAGCAAAGGGAATTGCAAGCCAGTAAAGCTAGGTGAACCAATCTTTAGGTTTGCGGCTTTTAAATACTTTAGCAGCTGAGAAACTGAATGCTTGCTTTGCAAACATTCGATCCTGGATGTCGGAAAACTTCTTGAAACTAAATGACCATACAACTGAACTGCTGCTCACAGGACACCCTAAGCGTGAGGCTTGATTAAAAGGCTTTGCTCTTCTAATAGGTGATGCTGTTGTGCGACCATCACCACGTGCTCGAAATTTAGGTGTTGTTTTCGACAGCTGCCTCAATTTTGAAAGCTTCATTCGGAAAACTGCTTCTACAGCTAGCCATCACGTCCGATCCTTATCCAAGATTAGGAGCTATCTTCCACAGTGGATTGCCAAAAATCGAACTAGCTCCTTGGTTCTGTCTCGGCTTGATTATTGTAATTCCCGTTTGGCTGGGCTACCAAAGAAAGCGACTAGGCTACTGCAGCTGACTGTGAATACATCTGCCAGGCTAGTCGTCAAGTTCCAGAGGTTTGAGCACGTTTCTTCTTTGCTAAAAGAGCTAGGATGGATGCCAGTTGAGCAACGGATACAGAGCAACGTTCTTAGGCTGACCCACAAGGCCCGCCACGGCTTGGCTCCTTCGTACCTAGCTGAACTGCTGCACCAGTTTCAGCCTGTTCGCACCCTCGAGTCTTGTGTGGACCATACATTAGCTGTTCCATTCCTCCGCTTAAAGACGTTGGCGACAGAAGCTTTTGCTCTGCAGGTCCTCGACTGTGGAACTTACTTCCACAATTCTTACGCAGCGACAACTACTCTCCTGTTGCCAACTATGGCTCATCTTTTTCAGTTGTCCTGAGCTGCAACTTCCATACTACTCACTATCTGAACTGGAACTGCTCTCCTGACTCTGCCATGCTTCACACTTTCTCTTTGTTGCCTGAGACGAAGAGTGTTGGCTACCGAATGCGTACCGAAAGCCGCTTAGGCTGTGAGTGGGCTATACAAAACTCTCCTGCGTAACACCCACATGGCCTTTTGGCTTTGTGGAGTTACAGATGGAGATACTAAAGTACATAGATACAGTCAAGTGAGCTAGCAGTAGCTTAGTTCGTGTCTGCTTCCATTCAACTCCAGTCACTCCAAGCAAAGCCTGTCCAAAAAATCAGCCGCGTGTGCCACTTGTATTGTACCGCCGCCTTCATATTCATATTCAGCAACTGCGAGCAGCACTATTTAGTTCTTAGTGATTTCGTGGTCTCCACCGTAGCTGCCAGCTCAATCTACACGAATCGCCGCATGCCGCCTGCTAGATTTGAATCCAGAGGATCCGAAACTTCGAGCCTGTACAGTGAGCTCTCAGGAAAGGCAGGGAAAGGCTGGTGGGAAATGAAGCTTCCCCGGTTCTGTTCGTCGGCGTTCGCCGGCCATTGCATCTGCGGCCAGCCGCAGCCGTCACTGCCCTCGGATTGTGAGGGGAATAGACTCAGTCAAGCGCCGATGCCCTTTATAGCGGCTGGGTTTTGCCGAAAAGTGCACCGCGCCGGCTCATCAGACAGATAATGAGGCGCGCGGCCGGGGTACAATACTCGGGTTGTTCGGACTCAAGCAGCGCCCCGGAGGTAGGCTGGAGTAGTTGGGACTTCAGCCGCTGCTTGGCGTTTCGCAGATAAAGGCCGAGGCAGCACTGACTGGAAGAGCGTGCAGAGTGGGTGCAGAGGTGAAAGGTGAAGAGGGTGCAGAGGCTTCGCAGAGTAGAGCTTCGACCGGCGATTCGTCGTGCGGCTCCTACGCATATCTCCTCCAGGTGTTTCTCTAGAAGAACAATCCAATTTCTTTAAGACGCTAAAAAGCTATAGCAGTAGCCCACCTTCGGCGTGTACGCTCAGGCGGTTGCCAGACAGTCGGTCACTTTCTTGAAGGGTGGGGACGATCGTTGGTTAGCCGCGATGGCTCACTAGGTAAGGCTATAGCTTTTCACGACCTCGGTGCTGAGGTCGTGGGTTCGAATCCTGTGGTTGGCTATTCTTTATCGCCGCTGCAAGCGGTGGTGATAGCCGTAATGGCTCTTCTGTCGCTATACAAAAGAGGCTGTTGAATCAGCTAGTATGTATCGCATGTTAAGGCCGCCCTGGTTTGGTCCAGGGGTTGAGTTACTCGTCGTTGACGAAGAAGGTCTTGGGCTCGAGCCCGAGCCATACGCGCATCACCTGGAGATAAGGATTAAGTCTTCTTAGAGGGCTGTGGTAGTGAATTATGCTTTTTTGCTTCTTTTAAAGCAGCTAAATAGGTCACACGCGGGAGACGGCTCCGAAGAAGAGCGCCGAGCACTCAACCGTCAGGTCTCATTAAATAATTGAATCTAGAAGAATCTATGTAGAGTATTTCCAGGAGTGTTTCTGTGAGAATGCGAAGACCACTTGCCACGCTCCGGATGTCGAGATTTAGCTAGCCGAGCAAGGGCTTGATCCAGGTTACGCCCTTGCTCGTCAGTTGTCCTGTATATGCAGCGAGGTTTGTCCTTGTCAGGGTAATTTACAAACCGCTCCTCAGTGCGTCATTCTGCAAGGGCTACGACTCCAGATCTTTGAAGTAGTATTAGTATGTATACACACACACACACACACACACACACATGTATATATATATATATATATATATATATATATATATATATATATATATATATATATATATATATATATATATATATATATATATATATATATATATATATATATATATATTAGTAATAAGTCATAGCACCAGTGATACTAAACATAATGCGTGTGCATAATGTACATAATGCGTGTGCATAGTGTTACGAGAGCCTGTGGCGGCTTAGGAATTCAAATCTTTTGGGCACAACTTTGCACATTGCAGACCGGTGATCGAGTAGCGGTGAAAAAGTACCTCCAAGCGCTTTGGCGCTTCACTAGCTGAACCAACAAAGCCATAAATATCAACCGCAAGGCAGTAGCAGGTCAATGGGCTTTCTTAACGTCTCGTACAATGCTGTGTAGCTCATACAGCTTGCAGGGTCGGTGGGTGTACGTTCTTGGGAAACTGACTGATCTTGGAAAGAAGTACTCTTTCATAAGATCTAGGCTGTAGCTTTACAGCATGGTAGGCTCCTAATATTCACAACTCTGGATCGCGAAAGACTTTAGGCACACACAGAGTGAACGTGGACGTGTAACAGCGTCGGCGACCAGCGGAACGAAGCAAGCTTGCTTGCAGATTGCAATTCTTGCTTGCAATTCTATGTGCAGTGATATTTTATGGAATAATTGTGGCATCCAATTGAAGGCCTAACACGCTTGCTCTACCTCGTGCTTCACCTCTTCACTGTGCGCAGGACTCAAGATTTGGACCAAAATCGGTGTAATAAATGAAAAGCACTTGCACTGAGGAACTACCAGCCATTAGGACGCTAAGAAATTTTTTCTTAGGTCATAGGAATGTGGATTATCGGCTAATGGTGTCTACCCGGAGGAACTTATTTCTGTTTGTCAGAGTTTATGTGTGTCAGAGAGGTTGATATAGGAACACTATAAAAATGGTGCTAGAAAATAGCTTTAGCATTTTAAAAGCTAAGGCTTATTTTATATTATGCATGAAATGAAGGTTTACGAATAATTGCTGAAGATTTATTAGAAAGTCTTTCGGTACCTCAAAATAATTTTTTAACTTGCTGCGTTACATACAGTTTAATTTTGAGCAAAACGTTGATACGGTCTCGATCACCCAGTTGTATTTCAGAGGCTAATAAAAATGCCAGCGAGCCCAAATTGCAGAAATACATCACCGGAATTAAGCTAAATGAACCAATCCTGAGGTTAAGTGCTCTTACTTGATGATATGAGGCTTGCCCATAATGTTTAGGTTGGTATTACCGTCTCTAAGCTTTAGGAGTTAATGGCCATCTATTTGCGAATGCGGTCGACGCAGGCTTCGAAGGAGGTAAGTGAGTCAGATGTCACGAAAGGCTTAGAAGCGGCTAAAGTCAGGTAGAACTGTAAGTCGTCGTTGCAGAAAGGATCACCAACAGTTGTTTCATGGCTGACATTGGCCATGGTGACAATATAGATAGCGAAAAGAATGGGGTCTAAGACCAAACAGTTAGCTACCCCACACTTGAGGGGCTCGCGAATGCCCAACAGCCTTTACGTCTACTCTCATATATCTTTTACTGAGAATGGGTCGACACATGCAGGAAATTGCATTGTCCAAAGTCTATTTATGCGGGAGCGTGGAATTCGATAGCGACAGGTTGTCACCCCAGTGAACACACGGCGATACTAAAAATTTGGGCTTAATGTTATAAGAAACCTGAGAAAGGGTCTGCAAGAAACGCGATGGACGAGTAGGTTATTTTCTTACCTATTAAGATCTTTTGGCCTACGCATAGTCAATTTCATTAAAATGTAGTATTGCGGAACATGTAGCTTCGGCCATTACTTTTTCGTGCAACCGTAGCAATTGCTTAAGTCGGATAGGAAGCTGCACGCTTTCGTGTCAGATGGCAGTGTTATCTATTTTGAAGACTACGTATATATGATATACTAGTAGAAAGAATTATATTACTGCTTAAAACGTACAGTGTTGAACTACCGACGAGTAAGAGGAAAGTCTTGCCCTGAATCGACTTCCCGTTGCCTAAATAAGTATTTGTTGATAAGCATTTGTTGATTTCAAGGGTGAGTGTAGGAAGATTGCTCCATTTTGTTGGCCGAGGATGGCAATTTCTTGTACACTCCAGATGCTTTACTTAGTAAAGATTTAACATATAATTATATAAATATATATATCATTTGTATAGCGCTCCAAGAGAACTTAATCTCTATTTAGGGGTTTCACATTAGCCACGGCGCTCGAGCCCATGACCTTAGCCAGACCTTGGTCGCGGAGAGCACCTTAACCGCTTGACCAAACCAGCTTGGTGCCATTTAATCGCCAAGCCTAACTTAAGCTCTGATTTTTGTCTAGATGACACTGACATACACCTACGCTTTGATCCCTCTATGCTTTTCTTAATTCCCTTGCTTCAGGTATTGCTCACATTTGCACTTGGATGGCTACAAACTTTCTCAAATTGAATAAATATATAACAGCGTTGTGGCTATCGTCAAACTTTGTGTCAATCCAAAATCAGAAAATATATCCCTCCACATTATATATATATATATATATATATATATACTGTAGAGGGATATATATATATATATATATATATATATATATATATATATATATATATATAATCCACAGTGTGTGCCTTGCTCCTCCTCATTTAAATCGCCTGTGAATCGCGAAACCTCAAAACCCTTCCGACCTGTCACCATTGGTAGATCGCAACAACACGACACTAGCTGACATGCTCGATGAGTTGGTACCTCTGACTAGGCGAACTGTGGGTGACATGTCGCGCAGACTTCCTTTGGCTAGCTAGGCCAACTAAGCAAAAGCTTGAAAAAGCAAACAAAATATCTTGACTGACTTTGTATGAACAGGCATACGAGGACCACTGCAGGTCGTTCCAATCGATCCTTGCAGATGCCAATTCAAGCTTCTATATACAAACATTGTTGAATCAGCCGAGCTGGTTTGGTCTAGCTGTTAAGGTGCTCGCCCCGACCAAGGTCTGGCTGAGGTCGTGAGCTCGAGCCCCGAGGCATATGTGAAGCGTCTGAATAGAGATTAAGTTCTCTTGGAGCGCTAAATAAATGAATGAATCACCGGTGCACAATCCAAAAATGCTGATGTTAACGATTAACCATCTCCTCAGCCACTCTCAGGTTAGCTCCTTACCTAGTGATCCCTGTAGCGATAAAGCTGATCGCTTCTCTAGCTTCTTTGTCAACAAGATAGACAAGATCAAGGATCCATCCCTATGATTTCAGCATTCCCCTGGAACGTTGTCCCTCAATTCCACGCAGCACTTCAATGTCTTCATTCAAGGAGGCCACTAATAGCCTCGTCCTGAAGTTCTTAACCCAATCAAAGAAGACAGCCAATCCTCCTGACCCTATTTCCACTCTCGTGACGCGCCTTGATCTGCTGCTGCCATGCATAACTAACGTTATTATTATGTCAATAGCCTCAGGTCATTTCCCAGCACCTTTCAAAAAGGCTGCAGTCAGGCCACTACTCAAGAAACCAACACTAGACCAAGAGAACTTGAGCAACTACCACCCAGTCTCCCTTCTACCTTTCCTATCCAAGACACTGGAACGCGTCGTACCAGATCAGTTGACCTCATATATTGAAACTTAAAACCGAGCTAGTAAATTCCAGTCCGGTGTTAGAGCTAATCACTCCACAGAATCAGCGTTGCTACGGGTGTATAAAAACTACTTAGGAATGCAGGCTTAGGTAGAGTCTCTCTGCTTGTTTTGCTCAATCTTTCGGCAGCTTTTGATACTACCGATCACAAAGTCCTTCTTGAGCAATTCATGTCTCGCCTGGGCGTCACAGGCACTGCACTGCAATGGTTCAGGTCCTATCTCAGTGGGAGACTCCAGAGTATTGATCTAAATGGACAAAGATCATCCGAGGAACATTTGAAGTATCGGGTACCTCAGAGCTCCATGCTTGTTCCCAATCTTTTCACGGTGCACACTCGTCCTCTAGCCGATGTTATTGACAAGCACAATCTAGGCTTGCACTTCTATGCAGATAACACTGAGTTGTACGCTTGCTTTGATCTCTCCCAGCCCTCGAGCACATCGAATTGTCTCAACTTCCTTGATGCATGTATTTATGACATCCGCACATGGATGGCTGAAAACGTTCTGAAATTAAATGATGGTAAAACCAACTTCCTAGTTCTGGGCAAAATAAGCGTGATTCAGAAATTTGAGAGGTTAGCGTTCAAAATCAGCTCTGTCAGCATATCTCCTGTTGAATCGGTACACAATCTAAGTGTCACGATCCAAGGGTACCTTTCGTTAGACGACAGCATCAGCTTCACAGTGAAGTCTGCCTACTTTTAGTGACATAACATTGCTAAAACTCGGGATTTTTTAGACAGAGATACCTGATCCAAATTTGTCCATGCATTTGTGAGATCCCGTCTCGACTTCTGTAACTCACTGCTTGCTGGTTTACAGGCCTGTGCAATCAATTGCTAACAGCTGGTGCAAAACTGCAGCTAAGCTAGTCTGTCGCGAGCGTCGCAGTTGCCCATCACACCAGTTCTCTCCCACCTTCACTGGCTCCCAGTCAAGCAACACATCAACTTCAAGGTTTCGTCACTCACCTTTAGGTCTCTTCATTCTTTGGCTCCTGTCTAACTATCAGATATAGTTCCTACCAGACTAAGCATCGCACCACCCGCTTTTCGGAATCTAACTGTTTACCTATAGCTCGTAAAAATCTTAAATCCTTTGGAGATCGTGCCTTTAGTTCGTATGCTCCCAAAGTCTGAAACTCACTTCCGTCTAGCGTCACGACATCTCCTGACTTGACCACATTTAAAAAGAGACTAAAAGTGCATCTGCTTATAACAGCATCTATAAGGTCCCTGTGATTAGACCTTTATGTGCTCATGCGTGCGGACATTGTGCATGTTTCCCCTAGCCATACTTGCATCCCGACCCTGTGCATGTCACCTCTAACTAAGCTATTCTTGTTATTGAGCATGCCACCAGTAGCCATTCGACCATGCTTCCTTTGCAGCAAATGTAAACTGCCTAGAAAGGGATTTAGCTCTCTGAGGTTGCTACATTAAATGCTTATTATTATTATTATTTATTATTAAGTGTCAGTAAGTGCTAGGTTGTTGGTAATATTCGCTAGTATTGTAGCTATGATGCGGAATCTGTAGATAGGCTGGCGTCGAGACCTCGTTTGACGCTTCTCTGCATCTGAAAGCTAGAGCAACTGAGGTTACGGGTCAGGTCAGTCTAAAAGTGCTCTTTGGGAATAGCAGTCTGCTACCGTAGAATGGCTGCTGCGACTACGTTAGTTTAAGTCGCACTTCTATCGGTTAGCCGTAAGCCAAAGGACGTCACCTTAAGAGACCCTAAACAAATGAGCTGTAAGAGAAACCGATTGCGATCCGTTTTGCTAAGCTCCAACAAGGACGCGACTTTCATCCTTTTACCATTACCTCTTGCAGTACGGATCCGGTAAAGGTCGAAGGACTCTCCTGGCCGGTGAAGGTTGCGAACCGGGCAAGCAGCCTGCCTTTGAACCTTGCGCTTTGCTAAGAATAGATGGGCAGCTGCTGGTGTTCTCATCGTTCGACATGATAGGACTCTAATTAAGAATACTCAATCTTGATCGTGAAATGACACTCTGTAAGCAACGATCGTCAGAGCTGTAAGTCACAGTGAATTAATTATCCTCAGCAATCTTCCGTCTAGGTATCGACAAGCCCTTTCCCTTTAGCTGGCTATTTCTGATAGAGGGCTACTGCACTGACAGTCGCGTACCTTGGGAGAAAGTTACACAATCATAGTAGCAATAATACATTTGTATAGCACGCTCAGCGAACTTGATCTCCTTCTAGAATCCTTCCATACTCTGCGACTACCTCTACGAATCAGACTGCAAAATGTCGGTCAAGATAATGAAGCTTGTAGGATACTTCCTGTGGGAGTGTATATTTTTGCCTTTGAGGATAACGTCAACCGAGGTGATCAGCTTCTGTTCAGGCGAGAATGAGTTTCCCCGATCCTTTGACTTAGTGACGGTATTTAGGACGATGTAAACGAGTATGACATATGGCGGAAAACAACTGACCAGTATAGTATGTCATTTAAGAATACCTATGATTTCTGTGGATCTCGTATTAAATAATTCTAGTGGCTTTACGTTCGTCACCTTCCTTCAGTCTTTAAAAACAAATTTAGGTTTTGTTTTTTTAGTAGTATCTACTGAGAAAACACTGGCAGCAAGGTTCACTTACAAGCCAAATGAGTGTGCCTTTCAAATCAGGTTGTTTGGACGTCAGCTGCTCATGAATGGACGCGAGCAGGCTGCCACTAACCATAAGTGCTTGCCGACCCTGTGAATGTCACCTCTAACCGTATTGTGCTTGTTGACATTGATCACGCTACCACTAACCATTCGATCATGCTTCCTCTACACCGTATGTAAAGTGCCTAGAAAGAGATAAAGTTCTCTGACAGTGCTATAAAAATACATTACTATCATTGTTATTAATACGATCTGTTGTCAGGCTTCACTTTGCGGTGGACAAAGAGAAAACCGCAGCAAGCACCTAATCATCTAATGGCTAGGCGAGGAGCGAGGCGTCGCGGCGTAGACTTCGGCTCGTTACAGCGATTCCACGACGACTGCGTACCAGCGGCTGGCAAATGGTGGCTTGTGTGCCAACTTTCGTGCTCCATGCAAGCATTCTAAATTTTGTTTAATGGCTTTGGACTTGCCTTCCTGGTCGCGCTACGTTCACTAATAGCTTTATTAATAGCCGGCAGGAAGCGTCTGACTCTCAATTCAAATATTTTTTGGCCATTTCGATCCATTCAAGTTTGAATTATAATGCCACAATGCAGAGCCCCATTGTTTGTTTTTTACTGAAATTACACTAATACGCGAATAGCAGGGATTTTTACCAGTATCTTGAAGAAATTGCATGAATATTGTGATTCTTTTCAGGTATTCTCAAGAAGAAGAGTATGAACACTGCAAAGATTCGGCAGACTATTGCTGCAGCATGTGATGTTGACAGTAGCCGTACCGCTAAGGGATTCGGCAGAAGTGCTGCTGATGATCATGGATTTGCTTATACGCACTGGGAAAATTTTTGGAGTAGGGTAGAGTTCATCGGAATGCTATTGTAGTCTGAATAATATTGGATCTTGGTTGCCCGGCAATATGGCTTCTGCTGGGCCATATTTCCTGTTCAGCGGGTTCGTTCCTCTGCCGTTGTATGCAGCTCATACTTCAGCAATCTGGTGTCTGCTGGGTCGGCTCGCAGATTCTAGGCTCGATTCTTACCCTCTCATGTCAGAATGCTGACGGACATAGAGAAGGAGACTGCCGAGTAGGAAAGGCGGTGGCAACTCACCATGGATCAATGGACTTGTTCAACGAGCATAACAATAATATCAATAATAATAATAATAATAATAATAGATCGTTTCTATAGCAACCTAATTAAACTAAGCCTCCATGCCAGGCACCTTACAACTCACCCAAAGAGAATCAGTACGCAAAGGTTTTTGACTCCGGCGGAGCCAGGATTATCAGGTGAGGCAATCCTGGCCATCAGTGACTAATATAGTAGAAATCGTGGAAATCGAATGTCTGTCATTAGAAGTGTGCAGAAGTTTCGCATCGGTTGAAAATATGTGAGAGTCTCATCACTCATCGTCGCTTCCTCCGTTTTCTCAACTTGCAACATATAGTGTCTTTGTAGCAGTGTGCATTCATCACCGTTCCAAGGCGTGTCTTGATGGGTTTTAAAACGCTAAATACACAGTCGGCCTTGGCAATTGACACCCGTGCCATCGGAATAATTCCCACCGGCTCAAGTCGGATCAAAGTAAGTCCCGGATTCCTGGTAATTTTTGCTGGCTACTATTTATTATCTCTTAGCTCTGTCAACAAGCTTGGTGGTTGTGCGTCAGAGAGAGCGAAAGTGAGAGAGAGAGAGAGAGAGAGAGAGAGAGAGAGAGAGAGAGAGAGAGAGAGAGAGAGAGAGAGAGAGAGAGAATTGGTTTTCATGACTTCGGCTCCGAGGTAGTGGGTTTGAATCCTGCTCGGCGCGATCCTTTATTGCCGCTGCAAGCGGTGGTGATAACAGTAAAAGCTCTTCACTCTATACAAAAAGAGACTGTTAAAGAGAGTAGGAGTCAAGAGAAGAAGAAAAAGGAAGAGAGTGAGAGATGGAAGAAGGTTGATTGTTAGAGAAATGCACAGAAAGTGAGAACAGGAAGTGAGAAAACCTTACTCAATTGCCTAACCCTCCACCACGACCGAGGTGGTGGTGGCATGTTTTTTTATTTTTCCATATCGATCACGTGCAGCAAATGCAGTGGCAAAATATACAACTTCCTTGCCGTTTTTCCAAGCACTTTTCGTGGCAGTATCTTACTTTCTTGAGTTATCGCCATCCAGATACCCTCAGCATATTGCAGACATGTACGAAAACAATACATGCATGTGACATCGTTATGGCGATAAATATTCTGGGCCACATAAGCGGGTCAAGCAGCAAGTCATCGAGTCGCAGCGTTCCCGGGCGGCGACGGCCTACAATGGTGTCACTTGATTGAGTCATGCTTACTCGCGATCATATTGGATGTCCATAAGTTGCTAACGCCGCCGAATCTTTTCTGTATGGTCGATCTGTTGATCAGGCACTTGGAAACATGAGCAGCAGCGTGCGCGTATCCGTTGCTATGGCCAGCAGTGGTCTCAGGATAAACTTCGTGGGTCGGCGCCGTAGAACTACGTCCAAATTTCCCTTGTGCATTTGAGGGCAGTCTCCAAACAAAAGTTTCTCCTTCTGCACATATCCAAGTCAGCGCATTAATGATACGTCGAATGACATCCAAAATTCAACTTCCGATTGGTCTGCTGGGCTTACTCATCCATGTAATGTACATACTTCTCAGGTGCCCTCTCGCTCGATACCCGCTCCTCTAATCTGGTCGATTAGCCGCTCCTCTCTAATCCGAAGTTCTTAGAAGACCATGCCTTGAGTACACCTGTACCCTAAGGCCTGGAACTCACAAATTAGCCATATGCTTTACGTGCTTATGCCTGATCACTGACAAGTTGACCCGATTCCTATCCAGCAAAGTAAAGTGCCTCGGCAAACAATCATTTCTGCTGGACAGAATTGAAAATGTATAGTTATTAGTATCCGTATGACAATTATGCTGTCATGGTACAGTAATGCACTGTCATGGCTGTGACTATGCGCCCAGGCACATGCATACGTGAGAGCACATACTCACTTGCGAATGCGCCTACGTGGGCACAAACGCACGAAGGCATCCACATATAGCTGTACCTCATTTAGATATCCCTTTCTTGTACCCGATTGACGAGCTTTTACGTTGCCTACGAATCAGTGGCTTTGCATAGCAGCAAGAAGCTACAATGTTTCACACTTTGGAAGCAGCAATCTAGGTACAAGACTTTGACCAATGAATAATTTCAAAAACAACTGGCGATCGAACGATCGCGATCGCTACCTCAGGCCATCAAGTAGTATGATAATTTTCCATTGAAACAATTAAGAGCAGATGATCACCTGGAAGTAATAAGTAGATCTGTCACTATTCGCTTGTACTAAGTGCTCCTTTACTATCTCGTAAGTGAACAGGGATCGGAAGTGCTCGTAGTCATTAGGTACTCCTCGCGCATAAGCAGCCTTCAGCCTAGCATCTTGCTCTTTGTTTGCCTCTCTCTCTCTCTCTCTCTCTCTCTCTCTCTCTCTCTCTCTCTCTCTCTCTCTCTCTCTCTCTCTCTCTCTCTCTCTCTCATTAAGCACCTGTGCATAAAACTGTGTCGGTGCATCTCTGTCTACCGATCTCACACTCCTTCTCGTCCTCTAAAAAGTCACTGCTCGTCTCACTCTTTGCCCACCTCTCTCGCCTTCCATTCTAATCGGCAGACACTGAGTATTCGAGTTCACTTCTGATTCTATCGTGAAGTCAAAGTCACTATGCCTACGAGCGAATGGCGGTGCGGAAGCTAGTAAATTCCTACGAAAAGGGAGACCGAGGTAGGACAGAAGTCGGTAGGAAGCCATTCTCACCACGTAAGCACGGTTTGGAGGACTACTGGCTTCACCATGTTGGCGAAATGAGCTCGCTCAATCAGCCGATGTAGAACCAACTTATCGGCACTGCATTGCTACGCGTTAGCGTCGAGAGTCTTCAAGAGCATTAGCGAGAGAATAGTTTGCTCGTCGATCCGGATCCTGCGCTTCAACGAGCTTAATCCAGCTCACATTTTCAGATCGCCAGAGATAGGGCTAGCGCTGTCGCTTGAGTGGCTTGCTGACTCCTGGCAGACACATTTAAAAAGCATGCGACAAAGGCAAGCAGAAGAAACGCTCAACATACGTCCCGAAAATAGAATAGAATTACTAATTAAGTCAACAACATGAAGACGAAGAACCTGCTCCCTCTCAGTGTGCATGCATTACCTCTTTTTTGAAATGTCGTGCCCAAGTGAAATGTCAACACGATTGTGACTGCCAACGTTGTTAGCTGTTCCTGAATGATAAAAATGAGGAACAGATATGTTATATTCTATAATTAGGCGACATAAAAACCAAACTCATGGGACAGTCGGTGACTTATGCTTTAGACGTCAATCGAGAGTTCAAGCTACGACTGGTGCTGCGCAAGCGTGCGACTCTGTGTCTATTAAATAGACTGGTCGGCGCTAACTACACGGACTTTCACAAACGTAGTGAGCAACCGTAACGCTCGCTGCGTTTGTGAAAGACGGCCTTTGATGAGAAGCCGACCCGACGCTTTTGTAGCGTTCGGTGCCGCAAGCTTCGGATATTTTCTAACAACCCTAAGCAGTCATATAGAGCTACTTTCATTGATTGTGACTATTTTTGGACATGGTACTGAAGCACATCCGTCGAACTGGACAGTTATAAGTCACGCGAACTGCTCGAGGAATTGAATGCTAAAGAGCTGTGCTACCTGCTTGCTCTTTAAAAGTAAATAATAATGACTTTATCAAGAAATTTATATGGAGCCCTAAAATAAATAACTTTCCATGCGCTTTACATATTCCTTATAAAAGCATATCAATTGGTTTGTGATACAATGCACAGCGTCAGTAGGCATATGTATGCAAAGGACAATTCACACAGACCCAGCAACAACTGGGAAGAATAAGAGCATTTTTAGATTTTTTGAAAATGTCACTGAGTCAGGGGCTGTCATAACGTCACTCGTAAATTCATCTTTTGGGAGCGGGCCAACTAAAGGCTTATTCACCAAAGAATTTGAGGTTGATTCAAGGCACCGCGTAATTACTTGAGTCAAACCAGTGCGTGGTTTGTGGCCCCACCTTATTGTAAAATAGCTTGGACAAGTAAGCTGGATGGAGAGAATGAAGAGACCTTAAAGTGGCCGTAAGACCTGCGTGTAGTATTTTACAGAAATCGGGACGCAATGCCACAGATGCGTGAACCAAATTGGATGTGGTATCGATTTGGCTTAGCAGGAGTAGATTTTTGCAATTGTATGTAAGTGAAAGTACTTTGAACTGACTTCGGAGATTGTCAATTTGGGTGTTTAGTGAAGGCCACCTTGAAAAAAATTGATCCTAATTTCGGATATATGCTATAATAATAATAATAATAATAATAATAACAATATTAATAGTAACACACTTGATAAAGCACCCGCAGAAAACTTAATCTTTTTCTGAACGATTTGCATTATCTGCTAAGGAAACACGATAGAATGGTTAGTGGTAGCACGCTCAATAAACAACAAGGATAACATGGTTAGGGGTGACATGCACAGGGTCAGCGTGAAAGTATTATTAATGGCAGCATGCAACAGTGTCAGCACGCATAAGCACATAAAGGTCGAATCGCAGGGACCCACTAAATGCTGTCATAAATAGGTACGTTTTTAGTTTCTTTTTAAATGTAGTCAAGTCAGTGTGTCAGGACGCAAGTCGGAAGCTGGTTCCAGGTTTTGGAAGCATTAGAAAAATAGGCACGGCCTCCAAAGGATTTGAGATTGTACGAAATATAGGTAAACAGTTAGATTCCGAAAAGCGGGTGGTGCGATGGTTGGGGCACTAGATTGGATAGGTAGGCTGGAGCTAAAGACGTAAGTGACCTAAAAGTGTATGACCGAACCTTGAAGTCGATCCATTAGTTGACCGGAAGTCAGTGCAAGTTGGCGAGAAGTAGTGTGACGTGGCAACTGCGACGCTCACGATAGACAAGCCTTGCTGCAGATTAGTGGACCAGCAGTCAGTGCCAGACTGCACAGGCCGGTAGACCAGCAAGCAGTGAGTTACAGAAGTCGAGACGGGATCTCACAAATGCATGGACAAATTTGGATCGTGTATCACTGTCTAAACGAGCCCGATTTTTGGCAATGTTATGTCACTAAAAGTAGGCAGACTTCACTGTGAAGCTGATGCTGTTGTCTAACGAAAGGTACCTTTGGATCGTGACACTTAGATTGTGTACCGATTCAACAGGAGATATGCTGACAGAGCTGATTTTGAACGTTAACCTCTCCAATCTCTGAATCACACTTATTTTGCCCAGAACTAGGAAGTTAGTTTTACCATCATTTAATTTCAGAACGTTTTCAGCCATCCATGTGCGGATGTCACAAATACATACAGCAAGGGAGTTGAGACAATTCGACGTGCTCTAGGGCTGGGAGAGATCACTGCAAATGTACAACTCGGTGTTATCTGCATACAAGTGCAAGCCTAGATTGTGCTTGTCAATGACATCAGCTAGAGGACGAGTTTGCACCGTGAAAACTTGGACCAAGCATGAAGCCCTGAGGTACCTGATACTTTAGAGGTTCCTCGGATGATCTTTGTCCATTCACATCAATATTCTGAAGTCTCCCACTGAGATAGGACCTGAACCATTGCAGTGCAGTGCCTGTGACGCCCAGGCGAGATATGAGGTCCTCAAGAAGGACTTGGCGATAGGCAGTATCAAAAGCTGCCAAAAGATCGAGAAAAACAAGCAGAGAGACTCTACCTAAGCCTGCATTCCTAAGTAGGTTTTATACACCCGTAGCAACGCTGACTCTGTGGAGTGATTAGCTCTAACACCGGACTGGAACTTACTAGAGAGGTGTGAGGTTTCGATTTATGAGTTTAGCTGGTCTGGCACGACCCGTTCCAGTGTCTTGCATAGGAAAGGTAGAAGGGAGACTGGGTGGTAGTTGCTCAAGTTCTCTTGGTCTAGTGTTGGTTTCTTGAGTAGTGGCCTGACTGCAGCCTTTTTGAAAGGTGCTGGGAAATGACCTGAGGCTATTGACATAATAATAACGTTAGTTATGCATGGCAGCAGCAGATTAATGCATCGTAGAAGCAGGACAGTAGGGATATGGTCCAGAGGACTAGTTGTCTTCTTTTATCGGGATATGAAATTCGGAACGAGGTCACAAGTGACCTTCTTGAATGTAGAAATTGAGGTGATGCGTCGAATAGAGGAACAACATTCCAGGGTAGTGCTGCCATCGCAGGGACGGACTCTCTGATTTTGCCTATCTTCTTGACAAGGAATTCGGAGGACGGATAGGCTAGATCATCACAGGGATCATTAGATAAGGAGCTAGCATCGGAGCGGTTGAGAAGATGGTTGATCTTCGACATCAGCATTTCTGGATTGTGCACCTGTGATTCAATACTGTTTTTATAGAAGCTAGACTTGCACTTTGCTAGTATCGATTAGCACGACCTACATTAGTGATGATATGCCTGTCGATAGTCAATCAGTCCTGACCTTTTGTATGGTTTTTCAAACTTTCCCATAGTAGACTTAGCTAGTTTAATATCCGCGGTAAACCATAGACCGTCTGGGTGAGGGCGCACAGTGCGCTTAATCAAAGATGCAAACTCGTTGACCATGTCAGCTAGCTTCGTGCTGTAGCAATCTACCAATGATGACAAGTCAGAAGAGTAATTGAGCAGCAGAGGCGAGGCAGATATTCTCGCACGGACAGCATCGATGTCAATGATCTTTTCGTTTCACGATTCGCATGGGATTTTAGAGGAGGAGGAAGATACCACACATTGTAGAGGGAATGAGATTAGCAAGTGGTCAGATAAGCAGGATTTGGTAATCATTATTCATAACAAAGTGCTGTTGGATGAGAAACTTTGGTCGAGTGAGTGACCCTTGATGTTATTAGGCCCGTGCATACAACCCAAAAGAGACAATGAGTCAGTCAATGCACATAATTCAGTGCTGAAGGAGTCAGATAAGTTATCAAAATGAATGTTGAAATAACCCATAACGAGTAAGGATCGATTTCTTGCACACAGAATCGAAATGAGATCGGAAAAATTTGAGATAAACGAGGACTCGGTACCTAATTGGCGATAGACTATTGCCATCATTGGTAGCTTGTTATATGCTGAAATCAAGACAATAGATTCGAAAGACTGCTTCGAGGGTACTGCAAATAGGTTGAAGTCAAATTTCGAGTGCACGATAATAGCAACTTTTCCGTATACGGTCGTCCCTCGCCACTTCGCGCTTCGACTTTTTCGGCTTCATTCTTTCGCGGTTTTTTAAATACGTGTATATTCATTAAAAAGTTGGTCGAGATATTGAAAATGATACAGGGAATGCTCGCTTGTCTAAGTCGATTATACACCCCTGTATTAGTATTACAATTAAAATCAGTGTACGCATGGAGCGCGAAAAAAGACGGCGACCTGTTGAAGATAGTGCTCCGCCTGAAGACTCTCCTACTGAAGTTGGGCCTTCAGAGGAGCAGTAACCTTGCTCTTCCTTGCCGTGCTATACATCTCTTCATCTTAATCACTTCCTTAACAAATGCACTATTTTCATTGCGTGCTACTTGCGCGTAAGAATTGTGTGTGCAATTCAATGTAAAATAATAACAGTACGATGTTTGTAACGTAATTGGAAAGGCTGACGCTCAAAATTGGCTCTGCCAGCATATCTCCTGTTAAATCAGCTCGAAATCTAGGTGTCATGTTCCAAAGTGACCTCTCGTTAGACTACCACATCAGCTCCACAGTCAAATCTGCCTACTTTCAGCTTTATATTATTGCTAAAATTCGGGCTTGTTTAGATAAGGATACAACGTCTAAGTTGGTCCATGCATTCGTGACATCTCGTCTCGACTTCTGCAACTCACTGCTTACTGGCCTACCAGCATGTGCGATCAGGCGATTGCAGCTGGTGCAAAACTCTGCAGCTAGGCTTGTCTGTCGTGAGCGTCGCAGTTGCCACATTACTCCACTTCTCGCCGACCTGCACTGGATACCAGTCAAGCAACGGATCGACTTCAAGGCTTTGTCGCTCACTTTTAGGTCACTTCGTTCTTTGGTTCCAGCCTAACTCTCAGATCTACTCCCCCATCAGGCCAAGCATCGTACCACCCGCTTTTCGGAATCCCGCAGCTTACCAATACCTTGTACAAACTTCAAATCCTTTAGAGACCGTGCATTTAGTTCATATGCTCCCAAAGCCTAGAACTCCCTCCCGACTTGCGTCAGAACATCCCCTGACTTGACCACATTTAAAAGGAACTTAAAACACACCTATTTAGGACAGCATTTAGTGGGTCCCTGTGATTCATCCTTCATGTGCTTATGCGTGCTGAGACAGTGCATGCTGCAACTAACCACACTTGCATGCTGACACTGTGCATATTAATCATGTTATTTATGTTGTTTATCAAGCATGATATTACTCACCATTCAGTTGCGTTTCCCTTTGCAGCAGATGTAAAGCGCCTAGAAAGAGATTGAGTTCTCTGAGGGTGCTTTATCAAGTCTATTATCATTATTATTATTAGAACGTCTAATATGTCTTATTTTCTCTTGCTCTGTCTAATATATTTTGTGATACGAGTGTAATGGTGACTAAAGGGGGTTATTTCATATCCGGAGGGCTCTAATAATGTTAAAAACTGGATTTAGAGTGTCATAAACAGGTCTTACATGCACCAACTACAGAAATATTCGATTTAAAAATAAAGAATCCTACTTCGCGGAATTTCACCTATCGCGGTGGAGTCTGGAACAGATTAACCACGATAAACGAGGGCTGACTGTACGATGTTAACAAGAACTTCAATTTTTAGATGAATTCTGCAACGCACAGGAAAGACGCTTCGGGCTTGGTGTGCCGCGGCAATGCTATACGAGACATACTAGCCCAGTTCTTTCTCAGGAATAGGCATACCAATTTCTAAGCGAAATAAGATTTATCTGTAACTAGTAAAACTGGACATTAAGGAAAATGCCATGCTTAATCATTGAAGAATTAACAAGTAGTACTTATATCAGTTGTAGATTGGGTCACAACTTTGCAAATTGTGGAGAATTGCTTACCCCCATTAGCTCCAGGGATATTATTTACAGCTAGTAAACGTCTTACTGAATTGCTAAATAGGTTTATAGCAAGCAACATTGCTGTAGGTGCAGATAGAAGATTTTTAAATCATATGTAAGCAGCAGGGCTTTTGGAACTATAATCTAATTATAGCCTGGTGTTTTGTACGGGCAATGCTCCCATTTTTAAGAAGGGGAAGCTGAGATGTGCTAATTGTGGCGGCAGGAACCGACCCACTATATTTTTATAGAATAGATCAATGGAAATTATTTAAAAATAATAGAAAATGTAAAGCAAGTGAGTGCCACGGTTAAAGCTCGGTGAGGTAACCCAACATATGGCATGGAAAGAAAGATGTTTTCAATTTTTAAAGAGATCCTGGGACTGGCTGCGGGTTATACAAAGGCTTCTGGGACCTCAGCTTTGACTTAAGAGGAGAATAACGAAGTAGACGTTTTTCTTGAGGTGGTTATTGTTGTCTTGGTTCTTGTGACTTCCATGAATAGCTTTGAGCCAGCTACTGTACACACCTCTGATAATAATAATAATTCACTTGATAAAGCGCCCTCAGAGAACTTAATCTCTTTCTAGGCGCTTTACATTTGCTGCAAAGTGAAATGCAATTGAATGGTAAGTAAAATCATGCTTGAAAAACAATGTGAAGAACTCCTCCTCTGCTGCTAGTCAAGCTGCTCGACCAATCATCGATCGTGATTCTGATTTCTTTTGCCAAGTGAGTCGCGTGATGTTGACAGCGATAACAACGTGCCCGGTGAAGATCCATGTTTGGCAATGTTTAGTAGGGTGGCAGTGGCGACACTGCAGGACATATGTTATGCCATGTTATACGATAACGGAGAGAAGGCTGCTTTCATGTTGCTTTCATTCTTTCTGCCTTTCAAAGACTCGTCCTTGTCTTTTGAAGGACTTGGCCACTGCAATCTAGAATTGCGCTTAGTGAAGCAGGAGTGATGCCCCCCCCCGTGGCATCCACGGTGGCATCCACGGTGGCATCCACGGCGGCATCCACGGCGGCATGGTTTCGTATCTCGATCCCAACATCGAAACGGATCTTCTAGAAGCCACCAGAAGACTCGGCAGCTGCTGCTGCCGCCGCTCGCTGGGGCTCGCAGCCGTCTGTCTCGAAGCCACGTGCTGCGCTAGTGAACATCGGGCAGCTCTGGGTGTCTCCCGCCAGTGTGGGTTGTCTCAGGCGATTGAAGCGATACAGCTCTAACGCGACCTAAAATATGGATACGGATGATGAAAGGCAAAGGTGTAGATCAAACGCTGACAGCGCAGCAGTCTATAATGTATTCTCATTGAGCCTCAGTCCGGGATTGACCTACTACTTTACTGCTTACGGGCTCTTTTAAAAAGAGAACTGCATTGGCGGTAGCATTCGCGAAGGAATAAAAGCACTCTGGAACTCCATGGCTCAGCCTACAGAAAGGCTGTCAAGCGTCGGCAAAGGTGCTGTTTCCTGGCCGAAGTTAAGTTATTTAGCTCGTGGGGAAGTTGGGCAACAAAATCATGCTTGCGACCTTCCACACAGGCGAAGACGCATTGCGTTAATTCCGGCGACAGCATTTAAGGTTAATGTTAGTGAACATGACACTCCCGGAGAAAAACTGGTGATTGTTGCCAACTTCTCAACCAGCAGCCAGAATGCAGCTATGGTGAGCTCCATTAAGATTTTCTAAACGGCTCGCTCTCTCGTACGCATGTCGGAAGAGGCACCTGCCGAGAATGCGGGGCAGAAAGTAAGCAGTCTATCTGTAAACACGACCATTTCCTGCCCTCAGCTCATTTAATTGAACTCTGCCCGCCGCCCATTGAATCGGCAAGGGCTCGGGCGTCGGCGAGCGTCGGTGCACGACCGCCGGAAAGAAAACCGCCCGAGAAACATGAGTGAAGTCCGAAACCGGCTTCGACAGCAACCGCTACTGCAGCTAACTGAGGGCGAGATCTCAGTTGCAGCGGTTAGCGACCGAGGGCGCTGTGGGATCAATGCTCCTCATCGCCGAGCGATCTGGCATTTAGTAGGAGCCGCCGCAAAGCGTGCTCGGCCGGTACTATCTCTCCCGAATCCGTCACAGCGAAGCTCTCTGAGCAGCTACGAAGCGAGCAGCTGGAGCTAAGGCGGCGGCGGCAGAGGACAGGTGGGCAGATTTCCGACTCTCTCCCGCTCGTCTCGGAATGCTGACGGACGAAGAGGCTGGGGACAGCTCGGCCGTCACCGCCACCAAGCTGAGGCGACGGCCACTGCGGCGACGGCAGACTAGCGGTAAACAGAGCAGAGGCGACTGCAGATGAGCTCATCGACACTCCGATCGAGCGCTGCTGCGAAGGTATGAATGGCCCAGCGGTCGCTCGGATGCCAATAGTTCTGGCTTTCAAGCTGCTGCCTCGATACTGTGTCCGTCTGCAACTATTCGAAGTTCGAGCTTTGGTAGCAGTCGCTAAACGCGGCTCTTCTTCGGTATCGCTACCTGGGTTGTGAGGTAAGGCTCTACCTCTTTACCGGGTGGGCTCTGGGTTCTAGTCCTACAGCGATCGACCCCTTATTGACCCGCGAAAGCGGTGGCAAATGCCGTTGACACTCTCTGCCGTTACACAACTAAGATTTGTTAAATCAGCTTTCCTTGCGATTCTCTCTGTCTCTCCCTCTCTCTCTCTCTCTCTCTCTCTCTCTCTCTCTCTCTCTCTCTCTCTCTCTCTCTCTCTCTCTCTCTCTCTCTCTCTCTCTCTCTCTCTCTCTGTCTCTGTCTCTCCCTCTCTCTGTCTCTGTCTCTCCCTGTCTCTGTCTCTGTCTCTGTCTCTCCCTCTCTCTGTCTCTGTCTCTCCCTCTCTCTGTCTCTCTGTCTCTCTGTCTCTCTCTCTCTCTCTCTCTCTCTCTCTCTCTCTCTCTCTCTCTCTCTCTCTCTCTGTCTCTGTCTGTCTCTGCCTCTGTCTCTGTCTCTGTCTCTGTTTCTGTCTCTGTCTCTGTCTCTTCCTCTCTCTGTCTCGGTCATTGTCTCTGTCTCTTGTTATCTCTCTCACACACTTTTCTCTCGTCCTCTTGCTGTTTCCCTACGGTTCGCTTGCTAATGTCTTCATCCTTTCTCGAAACCTAACGTTGTGGATGTAGTGAGTAGTTAAAGCAAGATCATCTCCTAGATATAGATGCAGCAGCTATATGGCTTCGGAAAAAACTTTGCTATGCGAGCCGAGTGCCGCACGAGTACGCGGTAATATGAAAGCGGCGAAGCAGTTGCCGCCGACACCGGGAACTCGATGACGCGGGCCTCGCTACGTCGCCTCCACGCCTCGCTGCAACGGCGGCGTTGTCGGCGGTGGCAGTCGAGCTTGAGAGCAGCGCTCAGACGTTGGATGGGGAGCAGCGTGACAGCGAGGCGCACCCGGCCGCGCTCGTCGAGCGCCGACGCCGCGAACCTTGGAGGAAGGCTGCTCTCGCTCGCTCGCGGTCGCCCGAGCGGCGAGCGGCTTGATTTGGCTTCTCTTCCGACGTGCTCCGGAGAGCGGCGCCCGGGGAGAGCCGAAGCCGCGGCACGGTCCGTGAATCGCCGACTCAGATGACCGTGATTCATCGGCAATGCCAGCGTCGTAACCGGAGTTGGCTGATTCATGAATAAATTACTACTTGCCTAGCCGAAACCCGCCTCATTCCCTCGTTCTACGATGGTCTCTCTCTCTCTCTCTCTCTCTCTCTCTCTCTCTCTCTCTCTCTCTCTCTCTCTCTCTCTCTGCCCCTCTCTTTCTGCCCCCCTCTCTCTCTCTCTCTCTGCTCTGTCTTTCTCTCTGTCTCTCTGTGTCTCTCACTCTGTTTGTCTTTGTGTCCCTCTGTCTCTCTCTCTGTCTCTCTCTCTCTCTCTGTTGTCTCTCTCTCTCTCTCTCTCTCTCTCTCTCTCTCTCTCTCTCTCTCTCTCTCTCTCTCTCTCTCTCTCTCTCTCTCTCTCTCTCTCTCTCTCTCTCTCTCTCTCTCTCTCTGTTTTGCTCTCCTCTGTCTCCCTCTCTGCGAC